>CM034543.1:52334994-52405732 GCA_020002185.1 Paraescarpia echinospica
AAATGAAATTCTTATAACTATTTACCTAGACCTTTCAAAAGCTTTTGATACCCTCGATCATCAGATATTACTAAACAAATATTAGAATATTATGGCGTAAAAGGAGTAGCACTAAGTTTAATTAGAAATTACTTAACAGATAGAAAACAGTATGTTGAAATAGGATGTAAAATCAGAAATGCATAATATTTCAACTGGCGTACCTCAAGGCTCAATTTTAGGCCCTCTGTTATTTATTGTATACATTAATGATTTTGCCAAGGCCAGCCAAAAGTTTGACTTTATAATGTATGCTGATGATACCACCCTGTCAGGTACTCTTGACTCATTTTCAACATATGAACAAAATAGAAACGTAGACGTTGCTATAAATAGAGAACTGGGAAAAATTAGTGATTGGCTAAAACTTAACAAATTATCTCTAAACTTAAGCAAAACTAAGTACATGCATTTCACAACAGCCAGAAGAAAAATTGTGACTTTCCCATTATTAATCATAGATAACACTACTATTAATAGAGTGGCACAATTTAATTTTCGACGATGGAAAAATCACATTGACAAAATTTCAAATAGGGTTTCAAGGACGTTAGGTGTATTGAATAGACTAAAACAGTTATTACCTCTTAATATAAAGATTATATTGTACAATACACTGATATTGCCACACTTAAACTACGGCCTTACTGCTTGGGGTTACAAATGTGACAGAATACAGAAACTTCAAAAGAAACTTTTCCGAATTATTAGTGTAAGCAAATATAATGCTCACACTGAACCACTGTTTAAAAGTCTTAAATTGTTAAAAGTAGAACACAACACACGTGGGCAATGTAATATACACACAATCAGGGTACAACACGAATTTGCGAAACAAAGCCTCAGATACACCTTGCCGCATACTATTAATAATGCACCTGATTTAATAAAAAATAAAGTTTACACTCACAGCTCACACGGGTTTGCAAGGTATGTTACACATTATTATTTGCAGACGTATCTACCTGTATGTACATTACAACATTGTTATATTTGTCATAATGAGTGAATAACAAACAGGAATATATATTTTATGTGTACCTCTTTGGATGAATAACCAGTCGTCCATTATCATGTATGGTGTCATGTTATAGGCCTTGCTTGACTTAATCTGTTGACTGATTATTGCCACTTTTTATACATCAGGACTTGTCATTATTATGACTGGGTGGCTCCCATGAGAGCGGCTTTTTTGCCTTAGTGGGAATCTCCCTGACCCTCACGTAATAATTTATATACAATTATGTGATCATTATGCTTTTACATATTCACTTATTGAGTTATAAGTATATGGGTCAAAATAAAAACTACTGTCTGTCTGTCTGTCAGTCTGTCTGTCTGACGAAAAACGACGTCACTCTTTCGTTTGAGTTCATGAATTTCGTTAGGCTTGCATGTTGCGACGTGCCGGCAAGGCGAATGGCGTCGTTCTTTCCGCCAGCTGCGACGCTGAACTGAGACGAGCATACGCGGCAACATGCATGCGTTTCACCGCCCGCGATTGCTGGTATTTGCATGCGTACTTTTCTCGTTTAACTCCTGTCCGTAACGGCGAGCCCGACCTATTTGGCTTTGCCATGTTCAATTGAAGCGTTGCCAGTTCATCCAAGGACCAGCGATCGCGAATTGAAAATAAAAGTTTTATGATTCATCTATCGTGATTCGCTATTCGATTAGCAGGTGATCGTTGCCAGCCAATGAAATTGGGCGTTGTATATTACAATGTCGTACACCATCCATGATCCAACATCGAACACGAACACATACACACACGAACACTCGCACACGAACACACACAACCAGACACACACACACACGAACACACACCACACACCACACACATGCACACACACAAGCACACACACACACCACACATGCACACACACTGCACACACAAGCACGCACGCACATGCACACCCATACGCACACATAGACACTTACACCATGGTGTAAATATCATACTTAATTAGTACAATAAATTACTAAATACACTAGTGATATGTGTGCGCGTGTGTGTACGTGTGTGTGTGCGATCGGTATGCGTGTGCTGCGAGTTCGTGTGCGCGTGGTGTGCGTTTATGTGTATGCACATATATGTGTGTGGTGCGCGCATGTCTATGTGCGTGCGTGCTTGCTAGTTAAATAGCTAGCGTGTGAGTGTGTGATGTCACATACGTCATATTGTTTTCAGAACATTTCTCGCCGGAGTTTACGGAATATTACTGGAGAGGATAAAAATGAAACCTGGGAACACATGTTTTGTAATATGGAATATTCCGTAGTTGCTCCAATCGTAGAACTTTGCCATACGACACTCGTAGGTGCGGTGCTCGTAAATAAGGAGCGGTCTTTGATGCCGCCTCATTGATGGCTCTTTGAATAAACCAGGAAGTGACGTCACAAAGATGGGAGTCAAAGACGAAGACGTCGTTTCCCATATCATCGGCTGTTTCCCATCTTTGTGACGTCACTTTCTGTGTCATTAAAGGCGCGTCATTATAAGCTCAGTACCTCTTTGACAGTCAGGTTGTCTATTCGCAGAAGAAAGTGTTTGATGCATTCACGGTTTACCACGTGACATGCCAATTACATACCCTTGCACACACACACACACACACACACACACACACACACACACACACACACACACACACACACACACACACACACACACACACACACACACACACACACACACATAGACACAGAAACACACCCACACTCACATCCATACGCACACGAACACGCACAAGCGCACATAGACACGGTTATCCGTTGCCCATATAAAATGTCATAATATTTTGCTCCAAGAAACGTTGATTTTGATAAGTACGGAGTGGTCAGAAGAGTAAATTGCCAACTCTCTGATCATATCGGAGTACTAGCAGCAGTCGAAAATCCTAAGTGCACATACGTTATGTCGCTTAAGATTACATTGACTTTGATCAGAGCCACACGTTGTTCCGTTGGTTCCACAAGAAATATGTCCTTCATCAACCTCAACGATATACATGAACTATTCCATTTTCACTCACGGATGGCTGACTAAATACATAAGATATCTACGATGAAAACAGCGATATACCTGTCGTGATATTTTTGGCGACTCGTAAACAAGATTCTTTGTGACGAAGTGTATAATTAACTCCAGGGGCCGATTGTTCCAGTCACACTCGTAGGTAAGCTTATATTATAGTTAATATCGAGGGGCCGATTTCGACGAGGTGTCTTAATCTAGAGCAGTGGTTCTTAGCCTTCTTGGCTGCGGCCAAGTGCCTGTCGCGGGATTTGCTTGCCTGGCAACTCGTGACATGCATGTGTAGGCGTCGAAACCAGTGAGGCGTGGGGGGCTGAGCCCCCAATAATTTAGATAGGGCTTGGAGACAGGATTAGCTCCCCAATATTTAGAGAAGGATGTGTGGATTCTGAAGTGCAATTTGAGGATTTGGTCAGCCTCAAAGAAAAACTGTTGTTTTTTTAGAGCCACAGGGTGGGTGTTTTGGCAAGCCTCGGGGTGGGTGGGTGCAAATGGAGGTTTTTTGGAGAGCATTTATTAAACTTGCCTGTTTGACATGGATGATTGGCAAAATCCGAGCAGTTTATTGGGATCTTGACATAAACAGAGGACATGCACCCGTTGTGATTTGAGTTCAAAGATGGCGGACGGAGACAGAAAGATTGATTTTAGTACGATTTTAGTAATATTCGAACGATATTACGCCAATTTATTTCATACTGGTGGTAAAAAGACTTGTCCATACCACGTGCTGTTATAAAACGTAAGATGTTTTAAATTTATACACCATTTGGCATACAGTAATCGTCTCGCATGCATCTGGTACAGGCGAGCGGGACAATAAAGGAAAGTTTGGCAAAGTCACTGGAAATATTTGGCGATCGACTCAAAATGACAAGGCGAACCGCTGATTTATAGTTCTTTGAAACCCAGGACAAAGTAGTAAGTTGTATTATACAACTTACTATTAATACTTTGTACGGAGTGTAAAATGTGAAATGGAAATTTCCACGCCAGAAAATTATTATGTCAACCACCGGCTTGGATTTAATTTATGTTGGTTATCAATAGTGCAATAGTATTGTTCAACAAGGGCACATATATCATATATATATATATATATGATATATATATATATGATATATCATATATATATATATATATATATATGATATAAGTCCCCTCCTTAAAAAATACTATTGCACTATTGATAACCAACATAAGTTTATGTCCAAGCCGGTGGTTGATATAATAATTTTCTGGCGTGGAAATTTCCATTTCACATTTTATACTCCGTCATTCACTAACATTTTTATTTTGTTATTTTAGCGTTGACGAAATGGTAATTATTTTCGACTAGGTTCTGTCAAAATTCGCCTAGAATGACCCGTGATTGTTATTGTCACGGATAGATCCACCATGATAACTGTCTATACAGGCAGAAACTATCGTTTCTGACAGTCACGTCAAACAAAAACTCGTCGGACTGGTTTCTGACGCCTTAAACTGTTAAAAACTATCGTCGGATAGGTCTCTGTCGTCAGAAACTGTTATTGTTTATTTTATGGAGAAATTATGTACATTATTCACCGGTAAAAATTAAATAGAGTTATGTTATATTATATTTTTAGCGCAATATCCAGACATTCTTCTTCTTCTATGTGCCATGTCTGTCACAGGCGTTGGTGATTATGGCCTTCCAAACGTCACGATCGTATATAGTTTGTAGCAGTTCTGTTTTGCTCTTTCCACACCATGAGAGACTATCTATTATTTTAGGACTGCTCAAAGTGCTTTACAATTTACTCCCTGGTAGACCTGTGCAATCGAACAATATCTCGACTTCTTTTAGAAGCATTCAGCCGCGCTACAATTAATGCGTGAAGTTTATTCGTATACAAATGTCCACCACTATCTATAGCTAGGTACTCATTCATACAGCTGAGTAAACTGGAGCAGCACATAGTGAACGAAATTGCCCAACGTTCGAAACGGCAGCATAAGATTCGAACGCAGGTTCTCACGATTAAGAATCCGATGCTCTATAGTTAGTGCGTCACTGCGCTCCATGGTACATGAAAGAATTCGTTGGTAGCAACCTTTGTCACAAAGGTAAACATTTCAATCTATACGTATGCTCACTATGTTCGATTATCAGCCTTCCCCACAGCTTAATGTGAATAATCAATGCTAGTGTAACCTCCCACACATGTAGACGTATTTATTATAAGTAGCATAGATAAGACTCCGTTTTGATTGGCGATAGATTTATCTCAGTAATAAATCGCCAATTGCAAACACAATATGCCTGATGTTGAGAACAACGCTACGCTATGTTTGATAGTAGGGCACATTATTACGTAGCGGAGATATCGCTTACACGTTTGATTTCCTTAACAACATAGCTAGCTATAATTAACAGAACAGGGGTCGATTCATGTCTTAACACACAACCATTGTGTCATTTATTCTAGCTGGCATATGCCTTGTACAAGCGTAGATATGCCCTCGTCCGTCCGTCCGTCCGTCCATCCGTCCGTCCGTCAGTCAGTCAGTCAGTCAGTCAGTCAGTCCGTCAATCAGTCCGCCTGTCCGACCATACGTTCGCCCCCCTCTCTTCCAACCTACCTACCTACCTAGAACCTTTATATCTCCCGCCATCTTTCCTCTCTTCCTCCCCTCATCTCTCTCTCTCTCTCGCTCTCTCGCTCTCTCGCTCTCTCGCTCTCTCTCTCTCTCTCTCTCTCTCTCTCTCTCTCTCTCTCTCTCTCTCTCTCTCTCTCTCTCTCTCTCTCTCTCTCTCTCTCTCTCTCTATCTTTCTCTCTCTCCCCCTCTCTGTCTGTCTGTCTGTCTCTCTCCAAATTTTTTTTTGAATTTGATCAAAAGAAATTGTTCACAGAAAGGTTGACAAATTGACTATCTTGACTTGTGGAAATTGTGGTTGTTTTTGCTATTATAGAACTACTTCTGACAAATGACCTAAACCGCGGGTTCTCCTCACCTCCGCTGTGAAGATGGCATAGTACAGATATGTATTGTAACCGTAATACGTTGCCCGTTACATCCGTTACTCCATCCTACTACTGTCATGTCCATTTAACGACACGTTGTATTTATATTAACTACAATTAAAGTCGAATGCGTCTAAAGTGCATTCGAACGCGAGGGCCGTCAAATGGTTTCACGTAAAGCTCTCGATGCGCGCATTCATTCAAGTACGATGAGCGTAATTCAACAAGTGGTTTCCTCCCTCACGCACGCACGTGACAAGTATTCCGGAGCAGTCCTACATCTGTCCCAGATCTACAATGTTTGTTATAAAATGGTAAACTCACGCTGTTCCGGCCTTTCCCCATGTTTCCTTCTATTGTATTCGTCGTCCCTTGCGAATCGACAGAGTAAACGACGTCCGCACGATGTCGCACACGTTATCCCCGAATCAAACACCAGCGTCGACTGACTCGGCCGTTGCTTAGCGCATCTGCCGTAACTTGAGTACGGAACGAAACATCAGCGTAGGCGAGAGGCGGGGCTAACGCACGTCGTCTGCGTGCACAGTTACGTTACGTTCCGAATATTCGCATCGAAACGCCCTAACAAGCCATGCATGACGACTGTATATTTTACGGTGTTTTTATGGGTAAAGATCGATGCATGTGAAGTTGAACTTTGTCAAATTGCCGGCGCAGTAGCCTTAGGGGTTTACGAAAGAGTTTAACCCTTCTCTGGTGTAAGAATATGTAATAAATAAACAAACATGAGGTGAATAGTAAAAGGGTACAACCACATTCACCTCGTTTAATGACATGCGCATAATTACCATCGAATGTGACACAATATATAATAAGACAAGATAGCTTATTATGCCTTTATAAGGAATTTGGTGTACACTTCATGGGTAATTCTACACAAACCATCATAAAAACAAAACCTAATTTATTTAATATTGTCTCAGTCAGATTATTTCAAGAGTTAATGGCTGTTAATGGCTGCTATGGCCGTTGGGGCAAAGGAACACTTCATTCGGCTCGTTCTTGCCTTGTAAGCACGCAGTCGCCTTCTCGATGGCAGGAACTTGAAACACTTGGACAATGGGTGATCTTTGTCTTTTTTTTAACTAATTTTGCCTTAGCCAGAACAATTCCAGCGCAGATATCGTCCACTGATGTTAGGCTGTTGCCTACGAATTTCTGGGCTCTTTTCACAATTCTTCCAAGGATCTTTCTGTCACTGGCTTTCGTGCAAGGGCACCACGTCGCGGCGCAGAATTTCAGGATGCTTTCTACTGTTGACCTGTAGAATAGTTCCTATATAGTTCTGTCGATCTGGAAACTTTGCAGCATCCTAAGTTGGTACAGTCTCTCAGTGGCGTTCCCAGGGGGGGGGTTTGGTTGCCCGGAAACCCCCCCAAAATTCCTCACTATTGTATGATCCACACGGTAACATACAGCAGGGGCGTAACCAGGGGGGTTGGTTGGCCGGAAACCCCTCCATATTTCTGCACTGCTGTATGATAAAAAAATATGGCAATGTAAGTGAGTACACGGAAGGATGACGGTAATACCCACAGGCGCGGGAAAGGGTTAGGATTATAACTTGGTTTTGAACAGCACTGTCCTCCCCCCCCCCCCCCCCCCCGTGTTCGGATGATATGAGTTCACAGCCGAGACAGCGGAGAAGCTGAAGTTACAGCGGCGCATCGGCGACAAATTTTCAACAACAACCCCCCCCCCCTGCCCGTCTTCAGATGTCACAGTCGAACCAACTGAAGACATGCGGCAGAACTGCGGCGAACATTTTTAGTGATGCTGAAGCTCCGGAAGCCCCCATCTTCGAGGATGGTAACCCCCCATGTGAATTTCGTTCCCGCGCCACTGGTAATACCCGTTTGGAAACCCCCCAACATGTCAATCCTGGGTACGCCCCTGAACTCTCGTTGCATCACTTAGCACAGCTGTTCATGTGTTCGGACCAAGTGAGATCATATTGCATGGTCACATCCAGGTATCGGATTGACCATTTTAACTTCTTCCTCATTGATCTTCACTGTCGTAGGGAATGCAGCATTTCTCCTGAAATGAATCACCATCTCTTTGATTTCTTGGCGTTCAGTATCAGTATGGTTGTCGTTTCACCAAGTCACAAGCTGAGGGATTTCATTTCTGAAGGCTGCTTCGTCTTCACTGGAGATCAAGCTTACGCAGGCAGTATCATCTGCGTAGTTCAGGAGGAGGCATGTTTCAGTCGTTGCAATAATGACAGGGGCTTCAAACCTCCCGAGCCGTATGGAAGTTTGCGGCGGTCAATATGACGATCCAACAGACAAACGAGGGCCTTCTGGTGATTATGCAAACAAACATGGACCATTTGATGGCAACTCAAACATGGATCATCATTCTGTATGATCTAACATACAAATATGGACCTCTGGAAATCCAATAGTCAAAAACGGACCATCTGTATGATCCAAAAGTCGAATAGACAAACCAAAACCATCTGGTGATCATACAAACGCGGACCATCTGTATGATTCTACAGTCAAATGGACAAACCAAAACCATCTGGTGATCATACAAACGCGGACCATCTGTATGATTCTACAGTCAAATGGACAAACCAAAACCATCTGGTGATCATACAAACGCGGACCATCTGTATGATTCTACAGTCAAATGGACAAACCAAAACCATCTGGTGATCATACAAACGCGGACCATCTGTATGATTCTACAGTCAAATAGACAAACCAAAACCATCTGGTGATCATACAAACACGGACCATCTGTATGATTCTACAGTCAAATGGACAAACCAAAACCATCTGGTGATCATACAAACGCGGACCATCTGTATGATTCTACAGAGAAATAATCAAATCAAAATCATCTGGTGATCATACAAACACGGACCATCTGTATGATTCTACAGTCAAATAGACAAACCAAAACCAACTGGTGATCATACAAACGCGGACCATCTGTATGATTCTACAGTCAAATAGACAAATCAAAACCATCTGGTGATCATACAAACACGGACCATGTGGAAATACAACAGACAACCACGGATCATCACTTAGATTTACCGGACACACACGGACAGTCATATAGATTTAACAGATGATCAAGTAGTTTTGTAGTGAAGCAGTAGTAATGAAAGTGTAATATGTTCAACGTAGGCAAGAGCTGCCTCGTAATGCTTGAACGTTGTGTAAACGTGTTTCACGACCCACGGATACCCCGGAGTTTACGTAGCGACAAGTTTGAGCACAAACTCTTATGCATATATGCATGGATCGTCGGCCTTGCTAAACAAGCACTGAGTGGCTCGAGTTTCCGTCGTTAATCTGCATTGTAAATCTCAAAATGTCCTTATGAATACACGTAACACGATATCATTATCACATGGACAAAGTGGGACGTCCATGTATCTAATTAAATACACGTGGGCGTGAGATTAAAATAAGGGGTGAATGATATATTGGTGATTCTGTAAGCCGTCATAACCGTCACAGCCCCACCCCGTCATATTCTCACTTGTTTGAGGAATTAGTTGGTTTCGTCTCGACCAGTGGAAACACGAAAATCACCATCACTTGGATTTTTTTTACCTTTTCGTACAATGCTTTCTGGATGTTAATAAAGGCAAATATTGTGTGTGTGTGTGTGTGTGTGTGTGTGTGTGTTTGTGTGTGTGTGTGTGCGCGCGCGCGTGAGAATGAGTGAGTGAGTGAGTGAGTGAGTGAGTGAGTGAGTGAGTGGTGAGTGAGTGAGTGAGTGAGTGAGTGAGTGAGTGAGTGAGTGAGTGAGTGAGTGAGTGAGTGAGTGAGTGAGTGAGTGAGTGAGTGAGTGAGTGAGTGAGTGAGTGAGTGAGTGAGTGAGTGAGTGAGTGAGTGAGTGAGTGAGTGAGTGAGTGAGTGCGAGCGCGCGTTCATCCGTGTGTGCGTGTGTGTGATAGACAGTGACCAACTGTCCTTCTTCGAACCAAAGGAATCAACTACGGTCATCACTGACAGTCCAAAATGGCACACTACACAATAGCCTGTCGATGGTATCTTTGTCGTTTTCTATAAATATAAATATCAGTTCCTGCAATATACAAAGTATAACATTATTTTCGTTACATCGAAACACGGTGAGTTGGCATAGATTAAGAAAAATACGTTATGAGTATAACCTGTTATCACAACAACAGTTATCCAGATTTCACAAAACACCGTCGTCGTCCCAATTACATAAACTCGGCATGTTAGAAAATCGTTCACCTTTTCAACAAAGTACCTGTACATATTTCTTTCTGTAGCCTGTGGCTATGAGTTCCCCTGCATGAGCCACCTGTACGCATTGTTGTGTTGTAACGAACAGCACCAACGGCACCAACGGCACCAACGGCACCAACGGCACCAACAACAGCAGCACCAGGTTATGCAAGGCGTTTAGTAGACGTAGAAGGCGCCTTTTCAGACACTGTATTAAAATAGTCTGTCTGCCAGGGGCAAACTTACCGTCCGTTGTGTCTGCTTTAATTATCCCTGTAAAAATGCACTGCAAAAGATGAAGCTAATTGTCGTGGGTATTGTAGTGGCCCGTATCAAAGATAATCCCGATATAGTTTGAAAATAGCACCGTCATCACCCGCCAACGTGTTAGTTTTTCACGCAGGGTTTTTGTGTCGGTGTTGTGGCGTGTAAGTCAATTGACAGGACGTTCACAGATCATAAGTGACGTCAGTTGACCTAGTTGTCGGTGAGAAAGAAATGTAGCGGGGAGTAGCTGGGTGAGTCAGTGATTACATTAATGGGCATAAACTAGAGAGCGAGGGTGTAAATGAGCGAAGACGTAGACGTCTAGTGCCTGCGACTGAGCGAGTGAGTGAGTGAGTGAGTGAGTGAGTGAGTGAGTGAGTGAGTGAGTGAGTGAGTGAGTGAGTGAGTGAGTGAGTGAGCGAGTGAGTGATTAACTGAGTAAATGATTGACTGGCTCAATGAGTGAATGAATTAGTGAGTTGTGTAAATGCTAGTGTGAATGTGTGTGTGTGTACAAAACATGTGTTCCATGGTTTTATTTTTATCCTCTCGAGTAATATTCCGTAAACTCCGGCCAGAAATGTTCTGAAAATAATATGACATTTGTGACGTCACACACGCACACGCTAGCAAGTTAACTAGCAAGGCAACTCGCAGCACATGCATAACGCTCGCACACACACGCGCACACACGCACACACGCACACACGCACACACGTACACACGCGCACAAGCGAACACGCGCACAAGCGCACAGGCGCACACACGCACACACGCACAAAGAAACACACACACATATCACCAGTGTATTTAATATTTTATTATATTAAATTAAGTATGGATATTTACTCAATGGTGTGTATGGTTTGAAAGATATTAGTGATTAAGTTAATTATTGCTGTCGTGCGTGTGTGTGTGTGTGTGTGCGTGTGTGTGTGCGTGCATGCGTGTGAGTGTGTGTGCGTGCGTGCGTGTGGGGGTGTGTTTGTGGTGTGTGTGTGTGTGTGTGTGTGTGCGTGCGTGCGTGCGTGCGTGCGTGTGAGTGTGTGTGCGTGCGAGCGTGCGTGCGTGTGTGTGTGCGTGCGTGTGTATGTGCGTGCATTTAGTGTGTAGTTTCTTCTAGCGTATACACTCGCTTCTCATTTCAGACGTCGCATAACTACTTCGCGTGAAGACAAAGTCGAAAGAGTCGGTCTCTCCAAATGAAGACTTTTGCACAACGTCCTTGTGGTACATCACGGATACTAGACACAATGGGGATCCCAGACGAAAGTGGCACGAATCGTGAATCAGACTGGATTCCTAGTAGTGCGTGCACAATATTTCGTTCCCCAGGAGGGAGCTTCGTGCTACTCCTCCACGTACAAATGAGCTTTTATTGTAGGATGTATAAAAATATGTTAGCTTTAGGTTAGGTTGGAGGTTAGGGTTATGCTTAGGGTTAGGTTGGAAGTTAGTGTTAGGTTTAAGCTTAGGTTGGAGGTTAGGGTTAGGTTAAGGGTAGGGTTAAGTTGATAAGATAGGCATAGAGTGTTTACATGCATTTGTGCGTGGGGGGTAGCGAAAACCCATCACACGTTCCCTATCTATGTGCAAATAATACAGGGCATACCATGTTATTTAGCCCTGATAGACATGTTAACATAAGATTCGGAGTGGCGCCTCGAATGCTGTCTGACGTCAAACTGGCCATCTGTCCTGCACCTTGAGCTGTCGGCCGTCTCGAAATAATTTGAAAAGATATCAACATAATGCGTACGCCTACGTACCCGTGTAATAAGGGGTCAGCAGAGTCCGTGTTATTGTTTACTGTTTATTTAATTGTATTCTGTGTCAAAAACAGCCCGAGTTGGCAAAGAACAGATGCCTGATTGTGAAAATCGACAATGTAAGTATATGTTATGAACAAACGAAGAGCTTCATAATTTAAGTTGACAGGTCGCGTACGAAAACTGTCACTCCCTACTTTACATCACCTTTTGATTGCAGTTTGTTCGGAAAGTCGACTGCGGGGATGTTCGCCAGTGATGTTACCAGTCGAATTGTTATGATTGTTTTGCAACGTGACCGCACTTTCCTCCTGTTACACTGATTTCTACGAAAGAATTACTAATCTTGAGATATATGAAACGAATAAATATACATAAATATATTCAATAAAAGCAAATGACTAACGCTAATAATATATCGACAATTCACAAACCACCAAGGGTTTGTCAACGTTGAACAGCTGCAAATTAATTGCAATGTGGTTTAGTGGGACTGCAAGAAGAGATGTCTTGTTGGAGGGAGGGAGGGAGGGAGGGAGGGAGGGAGGGAGGGAGGGACGGACGGACGAGAGGGGCAGAGAGAGAGACCCAGAAAGCGTCTTTGCGATTCACAAACTAACAGGCGCTTTTAACGCCCAGCCCGCTCGTGATTGGTCGCTAGGGCAAGGAGCGTTTGACACATGTGTCACGCCCGTTTCATTTTGGCAAGGGGCTATACGTACACAGACTAATTTTATGAATAGGTAGGCAAGGGTATATGTACACAAACTAATTTTACGAACAGGTACGAAGGGCCCTACGTATACGTACGTTCATCCAGATTATATTATATTATTTAGCGTTCAATTTAGACTGATACTGATTAAGACAGTAGCGAAATCCATTAATTGTAAGGGTTGTAAAAATGTTATCTTAACACAATGTAACACGAAGCAAATAGGTGCAATGTGGAACAGCAATTACCTTTGCATTTATATAATAAAATTCTAGAACATGCACAAAACTAATAAGTAATTAATCTGACTTTAATCGAGCTAGCATATTAGGGAAGATTATTCTCAATATAGTAATGTAATCACGGTCTTCAAGCTTTATTATGAATATTTGCGATGGGATGGGTGTAAAATTATTAGAATGTTGTTCATTTGGAAGGAGGATATATGTGGAAATATGTATAAATGCTAGCCACCTAATGTTTTGTAAGTTGTATTCAGCACAAATAATCTACAAACTGACAAAACGCATATTTGGTGCTAAAATAATTGAGATTTGTTTAAAGTTAATTAAAATATTTTAGCAAAAAATTATAAATGTGTTCTTGTAGATATATAACATAATGTATACTGAATATAATCCTGCAATAATTATGATATATTCGTTCACTTACGTATCCATTTGGCATGTTTACTGCTGAGCTCGACACCACTGGGATGTTGCTTACATCCGTGTGCCCATGCAGACATTCAACAATGTACACATGCATACAGTTCGTAAAGTGAAAGAGTCTCAGTAATAGTACATAATGGCAATCCCATTTATTTAATAACACATTTGAAAACGTGTGTACAGTGTGTATTAAACATACCCCAATAATATTACATGATCACAGTGAACATGTATGTGGATTCCATACTTGGGTAGCGTATAAGTAACTATGCCTATAGTATCTTTATTTCATTTCTAACATCAAACCAACTATATAAAGGACTATACACATTTCCATTACTGTGCATAGCGCACGTTGTATTTTGTGTGACTGTCACGCGGATAAAATAATTTTGCTCTTATTGTCATAGGAATTTTGCACATTCTTATGACAATAAGAGTACAATTATTTGACCGCGATTACATTATTATATTGAGAATAGTCTTCCCTAATATGCTAGCTCGATTAAAGTCAAATTAATTAGTTATTATTTTTGTGCGTGTTCTAGAATGTTATTATATAAATGCAAAGGTAATTGCTGTTCCACATTGCACCTATTTGCTTCGTGTTACATTGTGTTGAGATAACATTTTGACAACACTTACAATTATTGGATTTCGCGACTGTCCTGATCAGTATCAGTCTTAATTGAACGCTAAATAATATAATATAATATGGATGAACGTACGTATACGTAGGGCCCTGCCTAATTGTTCGTAAAATTAGTTTGTGTACGTATAGCCCAGCCTACCTGTTCGTAAAATTAGTCTGTGTACGTAAAGCCCCTTGCTAACATATAACAAGCCCTGACGTCTCCCCGCGAAAAACAAAATGAAACGCGCGTGACACAGGAGTCAAACGCTCCTTGCCCTAACGACCCTTCACGAGCGCGCTGGGTATGGCTTAAAAGCGCCTGTTAGTTTTGCATAAGTGAATCGCAAAGACGCACCCGGAAAGACTGTGTTATTCAGTATTGTTTTGTTGTATTATTGTTTACACGAGATATATGTTGCTTACGCGCCAGCGAAGTGTGACATACTATACCTGGTGCTCTTAACCTTGTTTTGCTGCTACCCAAATTGCGGTCGCTGAATTAGCTTGGCTGTCCCTGCCTTTCAACAGTTGACTTGGTATAAATAATACAAACAATAACAATATAAATAAATATGCAGAGCATAAATAAATGAAAAGAATGATATAACTGATTAAACATGCTTACTGAACGCCGTTCATATGTTTATCAACGTAAACGAAGACACTCATTGCAACTAAAAAACAGACACTCATTGCAACTAAAAACAGTGGTCGGAGTCGGGGAGTTCGTACAATTTGAACTATGTATGAAGGATATATAGCAAGTACTCAGATAGAAATTACAGTATGGCTGGATTAAAGCGATATCTTTATGTGGATGCGCCATCCGCAGGATAAGCATTTTTGTTAGTTTTCGCCCAATGCAAGTATGACGCATTTTTGGCGGCATCAAACAATATATGACTTACCCGATGCCAGCAAGACGATCAACTGACAACAAACTGACAACAAACTGACAACAAACTGACAACAAACTGACAACAAACTGACAACAAACTGACAACAAACTGACAACAAACTGACAACAAACTGACAACAAACTGACAACAAACTGACAACAAATGTTGCCTGAATTTGCTTATATGCCGTAAGATATTATTTTTAAATTCGTGCAACATTTTGCATTAATTAGTCATCGCACATGGATCTGGCACGGGCAATAAAGGAAAGTTCGGACATTCACTTGACACTGAGAACTCTTGGCGACCTACTTAAAATAGCTTGGCAACCCAATTTTGGGTTACGACCCATTCAATAAAACCCCCTGTAATATACTTATTGAACGACAAAACATACGCGAGTATTTCAACAGAAGTTTCAGTCGCGACAAAAGTTAATTCGCCAAGTTGTTTTCGATGCAGTTTGACGCGGTCTATGTGATATATTGATCAGGTCGAACTCACGCGGTCCAGCCGGCAGTTCGTTTGTACCTCGATGTTTTTTGGCTTCGCAAAATAGTCATGTCTATGGCCTATATTTCACTCGCGACATACAAACCTAGTCTTTTGACCTACATAAAAAGTGGACACAGACACCAGCGCACATAGTCAGGGGGCTTATCCTAAAAAAATACCTCAATTGTTCATATTGTTCCACAAGCACCATATTGGACCAGCGTTAGATATGCCCATGACTTTTATTTTATTTTTTCACTGCAGCCAAGCTGGGCTCCCGCTGTGGCGGCCATATTGAACAAATCCAAGATGGCCGTCGTCCGGAGTAAGGATGTGCAATAAATTGAGAAACAAAAGTAGTAGAACCAAAAATGAGAACATTGTTCGGGTTTTCCGAGTACGGGGAATCCGTTGCCGGTGTTGTTTTGCCGATTCCATGTCGAAGTCACGTGATGAGGTCACATTCTAGGTCATTTTGGCTCAAAATACACGTTTTTGTACATAGGGTCACTTGTGTTACGAGCATGTTATCCAAACTTTATCATGATGTCAATGGCAACATTTATGTCTTGCAATAACAAAGATAATATATGTTTTGACAATATGAAGACCCAAGTGTAAAATGTACCTTATAGCCATAGGACTTATCCCCAGAAGCACCACGATTATTCACATCGTTCAACAAACACAATTTTTGGAACAGCGTTATATATGGCCATGAACTGAGGCGGAGTACTTCAAGGGAAACTTCACGGTCCAAAAATACGAGCACAAATTCAGCTTCGTGACAAAAGGTCAATCCCACGAGCAGATGAACAAAATGCTCCACCGACGCGATAGCATTGTACATGTTGGCTGGTCCAGATTGCGTCAGAATGATTGAAGAGTTCGAAAATTTTCACAAACTTATGGCAGCAACAACTATTCTCCAAGAAAAGGCACGTACCCTGCAGTCTACGTTTCTGAATGCCGCGCCAATCCAGCCAGACAAGCAACAGTTCAAATACTCGACATGGTCGCCGTCATCCGCATGGTGCATCCGACCAGAGCGGCAACATGCGCTGAATATGTACACCTACACATTGTGCCTTTCCTGAAAGCTCAGGTTACCGCCACCCTTCAACGCATCGATACAGTCTGGGACACCTACCCTGAACAAAGCCTGAAATCACTGACACAGCAGCGGTATGAGACAAGACCAGATGATGACGGCAACACTCCCATCCCCAAAAGGAATAACAATCGTACTTGAAAAAATTGGAAAACAAAAAGGAGCTATTTTCCTTTGTCAGTAAACAGCTGGCCAAGACAGACATGGATGGAAGACTCCTCTTCAGCACCGAGTCTGAGACGGAGCTCTCCAACAAGCCGTTCCATGTATCAGTACTCCAGTCCTGCAACCATGCAGAGGCAGATAAACGTATCATCCTGCATCTAGCTCATGCCTCGTGTCAGGGTCATGAGAAACCATCCGTGCGCACTGTCGACAACTACATCGTTGTTCTTGCTGTCGCTTTCTTTGGACAGCTTGACCTTTCAGAGTTCCGAATTGGCTTTGGTAGCTGCAAAATTATCGAGATATATATATCCCGGTGCACGGCATCAACTCCAAGCTCTGGCCATCAAAGTCGTTGGCTCTACACCTCTTTCACGCCCTAATGGGCTGCGATACGACCTCTCAGTTTCTCGACTGCGGCATGAAGACGACGTGGACTGCATAGAACAGTACACATTGCTTCATAGAAACGATGATCTCGTTGATCTAAGATCCGAAATCCATCCTTTTGCAATCTGTTCACATGCAGCGCATCGAGGGATTAATTGTGTTCCTTTACAGCAAGACGTGTGGTCTTGCAACTATCAACGATGCTAGGCATCATCTCGTCTCCAATGGCAGTCGTTCGCTGGATAATATGCCACCGACCCAGGCGGCTCTATCTGAGCATGTCAAGAGGTTCTTGCTCCAAGCCAGTTTCATCTGGAATCAGTCAGCCGTTTGCCACCAAGCAATCCCTGTCGTTGAACAATGAGAATGGGAACAGGATGAGCGCAGCATGCAATGGCTCCCTTTCTGGACCACTCACGCCGAAGCAAGTAAGGCCTGTGCCCTCCTCCTACACTGTGGCTGCACGAAAGCGTGCAAGGGGAATTGCAAGTGCTGCAGGGTAAGCCTTCGTTGCAAGGTACTGTGCTAGTGCGAGGGTAGCTGCCTAAACAATGATAACAATGATGCGAACCATTGAACCACTACTAATTGATGGATGGATGGATGGACAGATGATGGATGAGATTGTCTGATTATACGAGTAGAGTGAATAAGTAAAATATAATTTGTGTATCCAGTTGATATGTAAGTGCTTTTTCTAGAATAATGGTATCGATCATGCACTGGGTTACAATTCCAGTTGTACATAATGAGAACTGTCTGTAATAAATGATTATATTGATATTGGCCTTGACCTTCATGATATGACTTCGCCTGTCAATAGCGGTTTCAACATTATAATAAAACGTAAACAGATATATGTTTTTACGCATCTTGACCTTGATTGACGTGGTCTTCACCCCAAACCCATTCCAAATTAATCCATCTAAGGCATTTTTAGATGGAACTTAACACAAAGATGTTAAGTATACCCCATAGTAACTTCTTGGCTCGAAATATCGATATTTTAAGCCAAAATTACCTTGAATATGACCTTATCACGTGACCTCGACCTGGGATTGGCAAAATAACACCGGCAACGGATTCCCCAAAACTGTACAAAGTGCTCTAATTTATGGTTCTGCAACTTTTGGTTCTCAAATTGTTGCACAGCCTAACCCCGAAAAACGGCTATCTTGGATATATCGAATATGGCCATCACAGCGGGAGCCCAGCCTAGCTCCCGCGAAATAAATGAACAGTCATGGCCATATCCAACGGTGGTCCATAAATGATGCTTGTGAAACGATGTGAACAATTATGGTATTGAGCCCCCTGACTAACAGACAATGGAGTAAAAAGATTCGCGTGAGGAAGAATGAGATTGAAGATGAATGAGATTGAGGAAGCATACGTTGTCTAGTCAGTGTCAAAGTGTCAAACACCCTGATTTCTAAGAAACGTAGGTACAAAGCCGTTGCTGTTTGGCTAACGTTCTCTTAAATGTTGACCCGGACATAAACAAGTCATTACGAGCATTCGGTGATGGTATCTTGAATGTTGACGTGTTTTCTATTATGGTTAACATTAGGTTTATCTCGGTGATTTCCTTTTTGAACGCATAGATGTTTATAAATGTTATCATTCGGTCATAATCTATCATTCCCACGCAAATGCCACAATGAACGAAAAGGTGAATTAGCATAGGGTAGTGCAGCGGTTCTAGTCTAGTCTTTTTGTCTGCGACCCAAATTTCGGTCGCAGGACTTGCTTTGTAACCCATGTCTCTAAACAGTTAGGCTAACTTGTGACAAATCACATATAAGTCACAGGGTATCAATAATAATAATATAACTTTTATTATGCCTAAATCCTTGGAAACCAAGCTCAGAGGCGCATAAAAACAAAAGGATTGGTCAATCTCAAAATCCATAAGCAGTATTCCAGTTGTCAACAATGGGTCAAGGCAATATAGAGAGCTATGGTGGATAAACAAGGTTGTAATGATAAATTTTTAAATGACGACGGAATTTTGTAATATTTTAAATTGATCTAACAATAATAGGAAGTATATTCCAAAGAGTTGGTGCAGCAACAGAAAAAGCCCTAGTTCCAATGTTAGTGTTGACTCTAGGAACAAAACGTAGGTCAGAGCTAGATGATCGAGCCGGATAGGTTTTCTTACAGGCGTAAGCAATGCATACATTAAAAGTGCTAGATAATTTTGGACACGCTGAAGTTTTGTGATATCCTTTCTAGCGATATTATAAAGGAGAGAATTGCAATAGTCAAGTGTCGTGGTGTAAAGAGTAAAACGCAAAGGCCCAAGAGCAGAACCCTGGTGAATTAACACCAAAATCAATAAAGTCGATATAGTGCAGCCGAAAAGCAGTTCCCAATCTTTATAGTTTGGTATATATCAGTTAGATATGAAAAACCCAGCTTAGAGCTGTGCCATATATGCCGTACGACTTTAATTAGCGTTCAATGAGAATGTTGCGATCAATTGTGTCAAAAGCGGCAGAGAGTAATATAGTAAGGTAAGTGCAGTTATTTTACCATTATTAATATTCACGTTAATGTCACTATGAATCTTTAAGAGGGCAGTCTCTGTTGAATGAAACTGTCTATATGCTGATTGTGACACATTAGTTAAGACATTTGTGCTAATGTGAGACCATAGACGACTTGTTACCACCTTTTCTTGTATTTTTGAAATAAAGCTGTAGTTAGAAATACGTCCATAACTGTTTAGGTCTTGTTTAGATTACTGTTGGTTCTTTTCTACAGATGATATGACAACACCGACTCAAAAACCAACCGAAGGACGTAATTAGGGGCCATTCACGATTGTTGACATTTACATTATTTCTTAAATCGCGAACTAAAGAGGAGAGGCCAAGCCAGTGCATTGATAATTAACTCCAACTGTATCCCTCTTGGGGTTCCAAAACGCAAACTGCACCCATCCCTCTACACACCTCCAGCACACCTTTTTTACCCAGCGATTGGGAGAGCATGTGACGCCCCCCAGACATACAACTCAATATGGAGCCCACCACTAAGACCTTGAAAGCTAAACGACTCTCGCTACTGGCGATCAATGCAACACTTTTAACACGGGTGTGGTGTGCTCATGCCTACCGGTGCGTGTCACTAGTCTGGGGGCATTGTTCCGTACTCGTGGTAGGCCAGGCTTGTGGGAAGACTGCATGTTGCGCAAGACTGAATTGTAGTTATCCAGAAGAGATGAAACGTGGGCGTTGAGAGCACTTATGGCGACTTCAGTCATTAGGTAGTGGATAAGAATTAAACAATTATGGTATGGTACTTACCTTTACCCTTTACCTTGACATATGTATGTGTGTCACATTATGGTGGGCTTATTAATCGGTATTATAAAACTTACAGAATCCAACAATAATCATTGGCGTCGAAACAAGGTAAATATTGGCGGGACTGAAGATCACCCTGACCTTCCAATTGCACCCTTGCGGCTCACCAAATGCCTCTAACTGCACCTTCGTTAAGCCTCAACAAAAACCTCCATCGTTGAAACACATCAAAAACCGTCAACGGCACGAACACCTTGCCGGAATATTGGTGACTAAACATGCATCCAGCCCCACCCCCGGTTCTAACGGTTATGATAATGATTATTCATGCAAAACACAGCCACGTCCAATTTTGAAATTTGATTGGGCATTGGAAATATAAAATGTTCCGGGGTCGCGTTCAAATTAAAATATTTAGGATATGCAAATACCAAGATAATTTCATATAGCGCTGGCAACCTTCAAGATCGCTGTGCGTACGTTCAAGGCGCTGCACGTACGCGTCTACATGCTAGCCAGACGTCTTCGGTCTGCTGACTCCAAAGCTCTAGTCGTCCCGAGAACACGCTGCAGAGCCAGTGACTGTACATTTGCGCAGCGGCAGCCGTGTGGAAAGCTTTGCCGTCAAGTGTCACAGGTCTACAAAACATCACTGGACTCTTTAAAATCTCTGTTGAAGACTCACCTGTTCACTGCTGCGTATATGTAACTCTGACCCTTACCAACACTCTTTTACCACAGCTGATTGATGTTTAACGTTTATTTATTTATCTATTTATTTATTTTTCAGATACATTTTTGCCTAATTTGTTGATGTTTACATTAATCTAAGTTTATTTATTAAAATAATAATAATGTGATCTTAATTATTTTTATTTTATTGTAACCGGCATGGTTACTGACGAATTACTTAATTATTTAATTCCAATATTCACTAGTGTAACATCTGTGGCCTGGAAAAACCTATAAGTCAGCTTCCCCTGCGGTGTCAGTTTCCCCAGCACCAGGGAGTAGGGACAGCATGTTGACTGTCAGTGGATAGACAGACTGCCCACCTACTCTAGCAGGGTAGTAATGAGTTTCTACTGAAGGGCTATTAACGCCAAAATACACGTTTTTGTACATAGGGTCACTTGTGTTACGAGCATGTTATCCAAACTTTATCATGATGTCAATGGCAACATTTATGTCTTGCAATAATAAAGATAATATATGTTTTGACAATTTGAAGACCCTATTGTAAAATGTACCTTATAGTCATAGGACTTATCCCCAGAAGCACCACGATTATTCACATCGTTCAACAAACAAAATTTTTCGAACTGCGTTAGATATGGCCATGAACTGAGGCGGAGTACCTCAAGGGAAACTTCACGGTCCAAAAATACGAGCACAAATTCAGCTTCGTGACAAAAGGTCAATCCCACGAGCAGATAAACAAAATGCTCCACCGACGCGATAGCATTGTACATGTTGGCTGGTCCAGATTGCGTCAGAACGATTGAAGAGTTCAATAATTTTCACAAACTTATGGCAGCAACAACTATTCTCCAAGAAAAGGCGCGTACCCTGCAGTCTACGTTTCTGAATGCCGCGCTAATCCAGCCAGACAAGCAACAGTTCAAATACTCGACATGGTCGCCGTCATCCGCATGGTGCATCCGACCAGAGCGGCAACATGCGCTGAATATGTACACCTACACATTGTGGCTTTCCTGAAAGCTCAGGTTACCGCCACCCTTCAACGCATCGATACAGTCTGGGACACCTACCCTGAACAAAGCCTGAAATCACTGACACAGCAGCGGTATGAGACAAGACCAGATGATGACGGCAATACTCCCATCCCCAAAAGGAAAAACAATCGTACTTGAAAAAATTGGAAAACAAAAAGGAGCTATTTTCCTTTGTCAGTAAACAGCTGGCCAAGACAGACATGGATGGAAGACTCCTCTTCAGCACCGAGTCTGAGACGGAGCTCTCCAACAAGCCGTTCCATGTGTCAGTACTCCAGTCCTGCAACCATGTAGAGGCAGATAAACGTATCATCCTGCATCTAGCTCATGCCTCGTGTCAGGGTCATGAGAAACCATTCGTGCGCACTGTCGACAACGACATCGTTGTTCTTGCTGTCGCTTTCTTTGGACAGCTTGACCTTTCAGAGTTCCGAATTGGCTTTGGTAGCTGCAAAATTACCGAGATATATATATCCCGGTGCACGGCATCAACTCCAAGCTCTGGCTGTAAAAGTCGTTGGCTCTACACCTCTCTCACGCGCTAATGGGTTGCGATACGACCTCTCAGTTTCTCGACTGCGGCATGAAGACGACGTGGACTGCATCGAACAGTACACCATGCTTTACAGAAACGATGATCTCGCTGATCTAAGATCCGAAGTCCATCACTCTGCAATCTGTTCACATACAGCGCATCGAGGGATTAATTGTGTTTGTCATATTGCTGTCCCATTATAATTCCGACGTACTAATTACAGCGCCAATGGCTATTAGTTACTATTCCATGATTGTTGTTCAATGGTAATATTGTCGTGACCCCTAGTTTCCGGGTCACGGCCTCGCATGCTTGGATACTTCCTGTTGTGAGTTGCAGTTTTGTGTTCTCTTATTAAAACACTGTTCTAGTTACGCATACGTACTAGTGTTTGTTTGTGTGACTCGAAGTGTGCATTTGATCACCTAATGGCGTGGTGGCAGCGCTCACAACGAACCCGCTCACCAAAACGGGCGCAATAAAAGCAGATACACATTGACAGTCCGCCGACCTCACGGCGCAAACAGCTAGCCGAAACGGCTCTGTATCACTAGCAGGTGTGGTAACAACATGGCTAACAACATGCAACGCGCACCGAGACAGTGGTGCCTCACAAAAACGGAAACGGTCAACACATTTGAGAACTGGCGCCAGAACCTCGTCTACACCCTCTCACTCGACCCAAACTTCGCCCAGTTTATCGCCACTGACGCTAAATGGGAGAAGCGATGTGCAGCACATCCAAACCGCGGCTTCACCGACGAGAATGATCATACAGCCATTCAGCAAGCCTACATGCTCGATCTAATGTTAGGCCAAATAGCGAACTATTGTCCAGTCATATCGCGCAACACGATCGCCAAAAACTCAACCAGTTTATCCGGTATCTGGCAAACTATCCGACTGCACTATGGGTTCCAGTCTACAGGGGCCCATTTCCTGGACTTTGCTGATATCCACCTACAAGCTGACGAACGCCCCGAAGACTTGTATCAGCGCCTAGTGGCCTTCGTTGAAGACAACATGCTACAAGAGGGAAGTGTCATTCTGCACCACGGTGACGTCATACACGTTGACGAAGAAATGTCTCCTTCCCTAGAGAACATGGTAGTACTGACCTGGTTACGACTTATCAACCCCGCACTGCCTAAGCTCATAAAGCAACGATATGGCACAGAGCTGAGGTCAAGAACACTAGCATCGATCAAGCCAGAAATATCACAGGCACTCGAATCACTACTAGACGAGATTGCGTCTGCTGACACCGCAAAGGTTATGCGCACCGAGACTAGGCCTAACCTACGCGGACAAAGACCAGCGTTCTCAAGACGACAACCGGCACCATCTAACAACCCTAGGCGTCCCACGAGCGTGAAGACTTGCCCTCTTTGCAAACAAGTAGGCCGCAGTGATGTACACCACTTCCTCAGCGAGTGCTCGTACCTTCCGGAACAAGATCGCCGCTACATGGCTAAGGTACGACAAGTCAGTGATATCATCGACGGAGTCGATGAAGGCGACGACGATACCTACGAAGTTTATGACGAACGCCCCGTAAACACCACTACCGTGCAACGTATCGATGTACGACAATCGCCTTACCTCGACGCGTTCCACGACCATCACGCCGTTCGAGTGACGATCGATAGCGGTGCAACGGGCAATATGATCCGTCATGACACGGCAGTGAGATTGGGGTGTACTATCAAGAACTCTTCCCAATCGGCTCACCAAGCTGACGGATCATCGCCTCTAACCATAGTTGGCGAAATTACCATATCACTCGCCCGCAAAAATAAATCATTCCAGTTATGTGGACTAGTGGTACAGAATCTGGTTGTCGAGATGCTGGCCGGGACACCATTTATGGAAGTCAACGACATTACCATCCGTCCCGCCAAACGAACCATCACCCTCGCAGATGGCACCACGTACACATATGGTACAACACAGAGGGCCCTCAACAGGCATGCAGTCCGCCGTGCCCACATACTGCGAGCACCACCAACCAACATCACTGTGTGGCCAGGCGACTTCGTGGAAGTCGACCTGCCTTCAGACGCGTATATCGCAGACGCCACATTCGCTCTGGAACCACGTCACGATACCACCGGCAACAAAGGAGTACACGAGAACGATGTGTGGCCACAACCTTCACTAATCACCAGCGTAGAAGGTGTATTGCGCATACCAAATCTCACGAACTCCACTCGCACACTTAAAAGAAACGAACACTTTTGCCAAATCAGAGAAGTGTTCGTACCCGACAAGGCAACATCCATACCAGACAGTCAATGCACCAGCGTAGCCGTAAGCATACGCACACGCAGCTCGAATGCTACTGCCATCAAACACTCAACAGCGGTCACCATCGATCCTGATCACGCGCTCTCCCCCGACGAACGAGCGGCATTCCGATCGATCGTGGAAGAGTATGACGACGTATTCGACCCAAGCTACAGTGGATACAATGGTCACGTGGGACCATTCAAAGCTGTTGTCAACATGGGCCCAGTACAACCGCCCCAACGTAAAGGACGCCTACCCCAATACGCACGAAACCAGCTCGTAGAACTCCAAAACAAGTTCGATGAACTCGAGACGATGGGCGTGTTCGTCCGGCCTGAGGATGTACCGGTCAACGTCGAGTACCTCAACCCGTCATTCCTGATAAAGAAGCAAAGCGGAGGACACCGACTCGTCACTGCCTTCACTGACGTAGGCCGCTATAGCAAGCCGCAGCCTTCATTGATGCCTGATGTCGACAACACCCTACGAAAAATCGCACAATGGAGGTACATAGCGACTACCGATATGTCCAATGCGTTCTACCAAATCCCTCTATCGCGTGAATCAATGAAGTACTGCGGAGTAGTCACTCCGTTCCGCGGTGTACGCGTATACGCTCGCTCAGCGATGGGCATGCCCGGGTCCGAAACCGCACTCGAAGAGCTGTTGTGCCGCGTACTGGGAGATCTACTCGAAGAAGGTGTCGTCGCCAAACTGGCAGACGATATATATTGTGGAGGAAACACCATCGCCGAACTCCAACAGAACGTAAGACGATTGCTCCAAAGCTTCGCCAACAGCGGGTTGCGCCTGTCCGCTGCCAAAACAACGATGTGCCCTACTATGACCACGATACTTGGCTGGGTGTGGAACCTCGGCTCCATCCATGCAAGCCAACATCGCATCGCCACCCTAGCCAGCTGCGACGCTCCACTCACAGTCAAAGCGATGCGAGCATTCGTCGGAGCCTACAAAATGCTAGCACGCGTCATACCAGGATGCTCCGCCTTGCTTGCCCCGTTCGACGAAGTAACGGGTGGCAAACAGTCAAGTGATCGCGTCACATGGACCGATGCATTAAGAGAAACCTTCAAACACGCACAAACCAGTCTTCAGACTAACAAGGCTATCACATTACCTCGGCCAAGTGACGAACTATGGCTAGTGACGGACGGCGCTGTCAAACAGTGCGGTCTAGGAGCCACCTTGTACGTGATGCGCAATGGCAAATTGATGCTGGCCGGATTCTTCAGCGCAAAACTCCGCGGACGACAGATCTCCTGGTTGCCATGCGAAGTAGAAGCACTATCCATCGCAGCCGCTATCAGACATTTCAGCCCGTATATCGTACAGTCAGCGCACAACACAGCGATACTCACAGACAGCAAGCCTTGCGTACAAGCCCACGAGAAGCTTTGTCGCGGTGAATTCTCCGTCAGCCCGCGCGTATCGACATTCCTATCAGTCGTCAGTCGGTACCAGGCAACTATTCGCCATCTCGCCGGTTCAGCTAATGTTCCATCAGACTTCGCGAGTCGCAACGCACCCACATGCCGGGAACAACAGTGCCAAGTGTGCTCCTATATACGACAGACTGAAGAGTCAGTCGTGATGCAACGCGTTATAACAGACGACATAACATCTGGGAAAGCTCGACTTCCGTTCACCAATCGTTCAGCAATGCTCGGCATTCAAGCAGACTGCCAAGACTTGCGAAGGACTCATTCACACCTTACACAAGGAACACGACCATCCAAAAAGGTGACAAACGCGAAAGACGTCAAAAGATACCTTAACGTCGCATCAATCGCTCGTGACGGTCTACTGGTCGTACAACGTAACGACCCACTGAGTCCTACACGAGAGTGCATCATCGTACCGCGAAAAGTCCTAGACGGACTAGTAACGGCCCTGCACATCCAACTGGATCACCCGTCTTCGTACCAGCTAAAGCAAGTCATGCATCGCTATGTATTCGCTCTCGACCTCGACAAGTCTGTCGAGTCCACCTCGCGCAGCTGTCATCACTGTACGTCGTTACGGAACACCCCAAACTTAACTATCGCGCAATCTACCAACGATCCCCCAGAAGTAGTGGGTATCTCATATGCAGCCGACATCATCAAACGAGAAAGACAACTGATCTTGGTGCTACGCGAGTGTGTAACATCATACACGGTAACATGCTTCGTCAACGACGAACGACGCGACACGTTACGGGACTCCATCATTCAACTCTGCATCGGCCTCCGACCGCTTGATGGACCTCCTGCCGTAATACGCACAGACCCAGCTCCTGGATTCGCAGCTCTCGTCAACGACGCACTGTTGAACAAGTATCGACTCACCATCGAACTAGGACGGGTCAAAAACATCAACAAAAACCCTGTGGCCGAAAAAGCCATTCGGGAACTCGAGGGTGAAATTTTACACCAACAACCAACAGGCGGCGCCATCACGCAGGTGCTACTGTCTGTCGCTACTGCCAACCTCAACGCCCGAGTACGAAACAGAGGAATGTCAGCTCGTGAGCTGTGGACCCAGCGTGACCAATTCACCAACGAACAATTACCGCTGAACGACTATAGCATCATTCAACAACAGCATGCCTCGCGCAACGCTAACCACGAACACAGTCAAATATCGAAGTCTCCTCGCGGTTCAGCACCCAGACCCCAACATATCGACATTGGCGACATCGTGTACTTATACTCAGACAAGAGTAAACTACGCTCCAGGTGTCGGTATCTCGTAGTGAACACAGAAGGAGAATGGATCAACATCAGCAAGTTCGCCGGTAACCAGTTGCGTGCCACGTCATACAGAGTGAAGCGAACAGAGTGCTACAAGGTGGCAGCTGAAGCTACCCACGATCTTCCAGTGTCGTACCAGTATGACGAACTAACACCCGCAGATGACCCAGCTCCTCCAGAGAAACCTCCAGACGTACCAGTTCAACTCTCGTACCCTCCAGTCACAGCAGCTCAGCCCGTAGAACCATCAACAGCCGAGTCTCATCGACAAGAAACGGCGACAGTCAACAACGAATCGACAATGTCATACGAGCCAGATCAACATAGCTGTCCGCCCGAGGAACCTCCTAGACGCTCTACAAGAACTCGGAAGCTTCCTGAGTATCTGAAAGACTTCATCTCTTGAACCTTTATCTCTATAATCATTATTGTATGTCTATATGATAGCTATCTCATAGTAGCATACATAATTATGAGAAGAAAGAAGTCACGCCAATGGCTATTAGTTACTATTCCATGATTGTTGTTCAATGGTAATATTGTCGTGACCCCTAGTTTCCGGGTCACGGCCTCGCATGCTTGGATACTTCCTGTTGTGAGTTGCAGTTTTGTGTTCTCTTATTAAAACACTGTTCTAGTTACGCATACGTACTAGTGTTTGTTTGTGTGACTCGAAGTGTGCATTTGATCACCTAATGGCGCAGGGACAATCATTCGACGAGACACCTCGTAGCTCCCGGTTATTCAGCCCGTTGGCCTGTATACTTTCGTGTTTAATAAAGCCTACGTTTACCCATACACGTTACATTACATGGTGTCTGAAGCGGTTTGCGGGTGAGTTAAGCGCAATATGCATTAACTTACTCAGCGAAAAAAGTTATAACGTACGGCAACATCGACGAAAAGCGACATTGTCGTCGCGAAATCGAACACACGACAAGTCCGTCGCTACGCCAAGACAGCGCTACGCCTACAGCTACGTTGAGCCAACATGGCAAAATTCGACCCGCCAGCGAAGTTTTCGTTCAAGCCGAGTGAATGGTTGGAGTGGGTCGAGGAATTCGGGCGATTTAGAACGGCGACTAAGCTACATAAAGAAGACGGCGAAGTCCAACGCGACTCGTTACTGTATGCTATGGGTGGTCGTGAGGCGAATCGCATCTTTCGTACCTTGACGTTCGTGTCGCCTGAAACAGATACAGATTACGCAACGTTGGTGTCAAAGTTAACGGAGTATTTCATCCCGAAGAGAAATATCATCCACGAACGCTGCATATTCCAAGACAGAGTGCAGCATTCATCTGAGTCTATCGAAGAATTCGTACGAGACCTGCAAACATTGGCGTTGCACTGTGGCTATGCGGACACGAATGAGATGGTCAGAGACCGTTTTGTGATGGGCATCAATGACTCGTCAGTGAAACAAAAATTGCAGTTGTGTACAGAGCTCAGTCTCGACAAGGCTGTGACTATTGCTCGCCAAAATGAGCAAGTAAAATCGCAAATGCGTGAACAAGCACACACCATTCAAGTGAATGAACATGTAGCCGAAGCAAAGATGAGTGCTCGGCACACTAAACAACGTCCATACTCGTCGCGCACAAAAAACATGCGTCAAACGTGCGACCGCTGTGGTTACGCGCGACACGGTCGCGAGGGAAAGTGTCCGGCTTTGGGGCAAAAATGCAAGATCTGCAATGTCAGGGGTCACTTTGCCTCTGTCTGTCGTTCGAAGCGAAGTACGACCTTTGAACCACGTTCATCGCACGAAGTGAAAAGCGACACTGCAGAATCGTTTCTCGGCGTCGTCGACTGTACGACACGCAACGAGGCCTGGTTCGTCAACCTGACAGTCAAGCGAACCAGAATGCGGTTCAAGATCGACACAGGTGCCGACGTCTCAATGATATCGAAAAAAACGTGGCTGGCAATGAAAGAGAAACCAACACTGGAACCAACCACCACCTGCCTCAGCAGTGTGGGAGGGCAGTTAAAGGCCTGCGGACAATTTAGCGCCACCGCTAGGCACAAACACGCCGTCTATCGGTTCGATGTAATCGTGGTTGAAGGTGACAGCGCCTCAAACCTGTTGGCTCGCGACCTGGCTGTCGACATGGGTCTAGTCAGTCGGCTCGATGAAGTCGGCTCATCAAACTCCGAATCAATTGGGCTTCTGAAGACCGAACTTGTGACAATACAGCTGAAACCTGGGGTCGAGCCACATTGTCTGTCAACAGCGAGGCGTGTCCCTTTCCCGTTGATGAAAGCGGTGAAGGCAGAACTTGACCGCATGGTCGCATCAGGCGTTACCAAAGTGGTCACGGAACCTACAGACTGGTGCTCCGCGATGGTTCCCGTCGTCAAAAAGACTGGAGCGGTGCGCATCTGCGTGGACCTGAAGCAATTGAACGTCGCAGTTCGTCGTGAACACCTGAAGCTTCCCTCGCTAGATGACATATCACCGCGACTCGCAGACTCGAAGGTCTTCTCATCGCTAGACGCAGCCAGCGGGTTTTGACAAATTCCGCTCGACGAGGCCAGTCAGCTATTGACCACGTGCATAACGCCATTCGGGCGGTACGCATTCCGCCGACTTCCGTTTGGAATCTCGTCAGCGTCTGAGATTTTCCAGCGGAAAATGTCATCAATCCTAGAGGGACTGGATGGAGTTGAAGTCCTCATGGATGACATCCTCGTTTACGGCCGCAACGTCGTGGAACACGACACTCGTCTGGACGCCGCCATGAGGCGAATCGATGCGTCTGGCTTGAAACTCAACTGTCAAAAGTGCGTATTCAGAAAGACTGAACTGAAATACTTTGGCCACATCATCAGTCAAGATGGCGTGAGGCCCGACCCAGAGAGGGTCACAGCATTGCTTGAACTTTCACGACCCAACAACGTCAGAGAATTGAGAACAGTACTGGGGATGTTCCAATATCTGTCCAAGTTTGCCTACGACTTGTCGTCGGTGATGAAGCCGATGACAGACCTCTTGAAGTCTGACGTCGTCTGGTCATGGGATCACGCACAACAAACTGCATTCGACAAGACAAAGCAACTGCTCGTCAACACTCCGACGCTAGCATACTATGACGTTACCAAACCAACTGTAGTAAGCGCGGACGCAAGCAGCTTCTGTATCGGAGCAGTTCTATTGCAGTTGACCGATGGCGACTTGAAGCCAGTGGCCTTCGCATCGCGTACGCTAACGACCGCAGAACAACGCTACGCGCAAATCGAAAAGCAGTGTCTCGCAGGAGTGTGGGCATGTGAAAAATTCTCAAGGTACCTGGTCGGTCTAACAGAATTCAAATTACTGACAGACCATCGGCCACTGATAACACTCATGAACACAAAGCGCATCGACGAAACACCAATCGGATGTCAACGACTGCTAATGAGAGCGATGCGGTATAATCCAATAGTCGAATACGTCCCGGGCAAGCAACTGGTCATCGCAGACGCACTGTCGAGAAAACCACTGGAGGCATACAAGCCTCAATGCGACGACATCGAACTCTCAGACGAGATAGCAGCCTACGTCGGCGCCATCGAACAGAGTTGGCCCGCGACCAAGGATCGTCTAACTGAGATACGAATCGAGACGTCACGCGTTCCGACAATGAAATCACTTTTCGACTTCATCAAGAATGGGTGGCCGCGTCACGAACAATCGGTCCCACAAACGGTAAGAGAGTACCGTCGTGAGAGAGCAGCACTATCAGCCGTCGACGGAGTAGTCGTGTATAAACTGCAGATCGTGATACCTGCAACAATGCGCAACGACATACTTCACAGGCTACACGAGTCCCACCAGGGTGTTTCGAAGTGCCGAGAACGAGCAGCAGGCGCCGTCTGGTGGCCGGGAATCAGCCGAGACATCACAGCGTTCGTCGAGCATTGCCAAACATGCCGACGGAACAGGCCGTCACAGCGCGAGCAACCTCTGCGCCCTGTCGAAATCCCAAAACGACCGTGGGAGAAGATCGCAATGAACATATTCACGTTCGAGCGCAAGGACTACTTGGTGGTCATTGACTACTATTCACGCTGGATAGAAATTAAGAAGCTGACCAGCCTAACGTCTGACAGTGTGATTACTCGTCTCAAGGCATTCCGGACATCGTCGTGTCAGACAACGGCCGACAATTCATTTCGAATGAATTCTGTCGGTTTGCCAAATCGTGGGGGTTCATACAACAGACAACGTACCCATATTTCGCACAGGAGAACGGCATGGCAGAGCGAGCTGTGCAGACAGCGAAACGTCTTGACGACCCGGAGATCGGCCTACTGAACTATCGGGCGTCGCCTCATAGCGCGATTGGCGTGTCGCCTGCAGAGGCCTTGATGGGTCGCCAACTCGCCACGAGATTGCCAGTCATCAATCAACAACTGCAACCATGTCATGGCCGCGACGCAGACATTCGCGAGTCTGATTGCAAGGGTGTGTCATACGTCGCCCTACCTGATGACGAGGCGCCAGAGTCGACCGACGACATCCCCGCTGCGCCCGACGCACCGCTCGCGGTGAAAGCCCCAGCTACGTCGCAGACGCACACCAGATGTGGACGGATGGTCATCCCGCCAATGCGATTTAGATAGTGTGTTCTTTTTATGTTTACGTTGGTCTGTATACTTTCGTGTTTAATAAAGCCTACGTTTACCCATACACGTTACATTACAGTGTTCGTTTACAGCAAGACGTGTGGTCTTGCAACTATCAACCATGCTAGGCATCATCTCGTCTCCAATGGCAGTCGTTAGCTCGATAATATGCCACCGACCCAGGCGGCTCTATCTGAGCATGTCAAGAGGTCCTTGCTCCAAGCCAGTTTCATCTGGAATCAGTCAGCCGTTTGCCACCAAGCAATCCCTGTCTTTGATCAATGAGGATGGGAACAGGATGAGCGCAGCATGCAATGGCTCCCTTTCTGGACCACTCACGCCGACACAAGTAAAGCCTGTGCCCTCCTCCTACATTGTGGCTGCACGAAAGCGTGCAAGGGGAATTGCAAGTGCTGCAGGGTAAGCCTTCGTTGCAAGGTACTGTGCTAGTGCGAGGGTGGCTGCCTAAACAATGATGCGAACCATTGAACCACTACTAATTGATGGATGGATGGATGGACAGATGATGGATGAGATTGTCTGATTATACGAGTAGAGTGAATAAATAAAATATAATTTGTGTATCCAGTTGATATGTAAGTGCTTTTTCTAGAATAATGGTATCGATCATGCACTGGGTTACAATTCCAGTTGTACATAATGAGAACTGTCTGTAATAAATTATTATATTGATATTGGCCTTGACCTTCATGATATGACTTCGCCTGTCAATAGCGGTTTCAACATTATAATAAAACGTAAACAGATATATGTTTTTACGCATCTTGACCTTGATTGACGTGGTCTTCACCCCAAACCCATTCCAAATTCATCCATCTAAGGCATTTTTAGATGGAACTTAACACAAAGATGTTGAGTATACCCCATAGTAACTTCTTGGCTCGAAATATCGATATTTTAAGCCAAAATTACCTTGAATATGACCTTATCACGTGACCTCGACCTGGGATTGGCAAAATAACACCGGCAACGGATTCCCCAAAACCTGTACAAAGTGCTCTAATTTATGGTTCTGCAACTTTTGGTTCTCAAATTGTTGCACAGCCTAACCCCGGAAAACGGCTATCTTGGATATATCGAATATGGCCATCACAGCGGGAGCCCAGCCTAGCTCCCGCGAAATAAATGAACAGTCATGGCCATATCCAACGGTGGTCCATAAATGATGCTTGTGAAACGATGTGAACAATTATGGTATTGAGCCCCCTGACTAACAGACAATAGAGTAAAAAGGTTCGCGTGAGGAAGAATGAGATTGAAGATGAATGAGATTGAGGAAGCATACGTTGTCTAGTCAGTGTCAAAGTGTCAAACACCCTGATTTCTAAGAAACGTAGGTACAATGCCGTTGCTGTTTGGCTAACGTTCTCTTAAATGTTGACCCGGACATAAACAAGTCATTACGAGCATTCGGTGATGGTATCTTGAATATTGACGTGTTTTCTATTATGGTTAACATTAAGTTTATCTCGGTGATTTCCTTTTTGAACGCATAGATGTTTGTAAATGTTATCATGCGGTCATAATCTACCATTCCCACGCAAATGCCACAATGAACGAAAAGGAGAATTAGCATAGTTTAATGGAGCGGTTCTAGAGTCTAATCTTTTTGGCTGCGACCCAAATTTAGGTCATGGGACTTGCTTTGTAATCTATGTATCTAAACAGTTAGACAAATCACATATAAGTCACAGGGTGACAATAATAATAAGATAACTTCTATTGCGTCTAAATCCTTGGACACCAAGCTCAGAGGCGCATCAAGACAAAAAAGGGATTGGTCTATCTCAAAATCCATAAGCAGTATTCCAGTTGTCAACGGATGGGTCAAGGCGCTAAGAAGCTACGGTGGATAAACAAGTTTGTAATGATCAGTTTTTAAATGACGACGGAATTTTGTAATATTTTCAATTGATCTAACACTTAGAGGGAGAATATTCCAAAGAGTTCGTGCAGCAACAAAAAAAGCCCTAATTCCAATGTTAGCGTTGACTCTGGGAACAAAAAGTAGGTCAGAGCTAGATGATCGACCCGGATAGGTTTTCTTACAGTAGTAAGCAATAAATACAATTAAGATTGTTGCTTACTGGACAATGCCTGGTATGTTATGGTACATATCTTAAATAGTATACGATATCGTGCAGGAAGCCAATGCAAAAACTTCAAAAATGGTACAGAGCGATAAAAAGAGCGAGAAAAACGAGGAGATCTTGTAACTACTCTTGCTAGACAATTTTGGACACGCTGAAGTTTTGTGATATCCTTGCTAGCGATATTATAAAGGAGGGAATTGCAATAGTCAAGTATGCTGCTAACAAGCGCTGTTGCAATAAATAGTCTTAGTAACAGAAAATTACATATACCGGCGAATATAGCGAAGATCACGAATATGATAAAAACAGCAGCGACATGTTTGAGATATGTATTGTCGGAAATTGAAGTTACTATCAAAGATCACTCCTAAATTCTGCACCGAGGTTGCTGGCGTGATATACTGATTCAAAATACGCGTAGGGAAAAAACCATCCAGTTTACTACGCTGCATTGGAGTACCAATAACGAGCAATTCAGTTTTATTTGCATTTAATTTCAACTTGCTGTCAGTCATCCAGTGGAAAATATCTTGAAGGCAATCACTAAGTTGGTTAAGGGAGCGATTTGTATCCGGGGTAGCCAATGAAATGTACATCTGAGTATCATCAGCATAAAGATGACGGTCCAAGTTATGTCTTTGTATAATAGAGCTTAGTGGCGTGGTGTAAAGAGTAAAAAGCAAAGGCCCAAGAACAGAAGCCTGGGGAATTAACACCAAGTAAAGTCGATATAGTGCAGCCGAAAAGCAGTTCCCAATCTTTATAGTTTTATATATATCAGTTAGATATGAAAAACAGCTTAGAGCTGTGCCATATGTGCCGTACCACTTCAATAGGCGTTCAATGAGAATATTGTGATCAATCGTGTCAAACGCGGCAGATAGATCTGGTGAGGTAAGTGCAGTCATTTTACCGTTATTAATATTCAAGTTAATGTCACTATGAATCTTTAAGAGGGCAGTCTCTGTTGAATGAAACTGTCTATATGCTGATTGTGACACATTAGTTAATACATTTGTGCTAACGTGAGACCATAGACGACTTGCTACCATCTTTTCTAGTATTTTTGAAATAAAAAAAAAGCTGAGGATAGAAATGGTCTTTAACTGTTTAGGTCTTGTTTAGATTACTGTTGGTTCTTTTCTACAGATGCTATGACAACACCGACTCAAAAACCAGCCGAAGGACGTAATTAGGGGCCATTCACGATTGTTGGCATTTACATTATTTCTTACATAGCGAACTAAAGAGGAGGGTCAAGTCAGTGCGTTGATAATTAACTCCAACTGTATCCCTCTTGGTGTTCCAAAACTCAAACTGCACCCACCCCTCTACACCCCTGGACGCCCGCCACCCCTCACCCCACCCCCACACACAACCTGATATGGAGTCAAACACCAAGACCTTGAAAGCTAAACGACTCGCTACTAGCGACCAGTGCAACTCTTTTAACACGGGTATGGTGTGCTCGTGCCTACTGGTGCGTGTCACTAGTCTGGCGGCATTGTTCCGCACTCGTAGTAGGTCAGCCGACTAGGATGACTGCAGGTTGCTCAAGAGTGAGTTGTAGTTGTCCATACGAGATGAAACGAGTGCGTTAACAGCACTTATGGCTGCTTCAGTTGTTAGATAGTGGATAAGAATTAAACAATTATGGTATGGTAGTTACCTTTATCTTTTACATTTACATATGTATGTGTGGCACATATAATGGTGGGCTTATTAATCAATATTCCGCTCACTCAACCGACAGCGGAAAGAGTAGTCAATGCCATGATTACAGCCCGTTTGGACTACTGCAATTCTCTACTGTTCGGTACCTCAACCAATAACATCGGTCGATTGCAGCGACTCCAGAATGCCGCCGCTCGCCTTATCACTCGACAGGCTCGTTATAAAAATAGCGACCCCTATTCTTCGCGAACTGCAATGGCTACCTATTCAACAGCGCATTGCATTCAAGATCGCTGTTCTTACGTGCAAGGCGCTGCACGAAGACCTCTCGCCTGTCTACATGCAGAGACTCGTGCGTGTCTACATGCCAGCCAGACGTCTTCGGTCTGCTGACTCGAACGCACTAGTTGTTCCGAGAACTCGCAGCAGAGCCGGTGACTGTACATTTGCTCACGCAGCGGCAGCAGTGTGGAACGCTCTGCCGTCAAGTGTTACTAAGGAATCATCACTGGAATCATTTAAATCTGGCTTGAAGACTCACCTGTTCACTGCAGGGTATATGTAACTCGGACGATTACAAACACTCTTTTACCATAGCTGATTGATGTTTAACATTGATTTATGTATTTATTTATTTTTGTGTAATCAGCAGGGTTACCTACGAGTTAGTTAATTATTTATTTCCATTATTCCAAAACTCCAAGTACTCTTTTTGTTCTCATTACTTTTAATGTGTCTGTAGACCTAATTCTATTAGTGTAACATATGTGGGTTGGAAAAACCTATAAGTCAGCTTCCCCCGCGGTGATAGTTTCCCCTGCGCCAGGGATTAGGGACAGCATGTTGACTGTCAGTGGATATACTGACTGCCCACCTGGTTTAGCAAGGTAGAAATTAGTTTCTACTGAAGGGCAATTAACCGTGTAGTGGGTAACTTGTATGTTAATAGGATAAATTAGCAGAAGAGTGTTTTAATCAATGCTTTAAGCAATACGTTAATTTATAATTGTTGTTAGAAATTATCCATACTTGTGAAGCTAAACAAGTCCTGCTTATATAGTTATATATGTGATACTTAGTAGGTGCTCTCGCAGTAGAATTATGCTATTTTAGTGCATTTTAAGGGTATCATTGTTAGCATACATACAATGCTATAGTAATAATAATAATAATAATAATGTATTTATTTCAGACAATCATGATGTCCATATATACAAATACATCAATAAAAGTATGTAAATAATATAAAAATACATAGATAAGAACAATATGTTTAAAAATTATATAAATCCCGGACCCACTGGTGCCGCAGTTTCGAAGTACAATACACGTCGCTAGTTTTAATGCTATAAATAATGGGATTCAAAGACATGTCAATCCTATTCATTAAGCTAAAAATAGCCTTTCTGATTACACATTTACCCGAGCTGACATTAGCTGTAGCAAACATGTGGCTAGCGCTACATCTCATGGGCAAATTGTTCAATATCCTGAAAGAGTTGTTATATGCAACAATGAATTGATGAAAATTAACTTTTCTAAAGTTCACCCATAACGCACACATATAGATATTACCAAAATACGCTGTAAATAGCTTATTTTTTACAGCAGTTGAACAAAAGTGAAACTTTTGACGTAACATGTTACTCTTGGCATACAAAAGTCTCACTTTGGCTTGCATGTCAGACTCATCAGACAAGTTATTAGAAATGACATGTCCAAGATATTTACAAGAGGTGGCAAAGTTTAACTTTTTTCCTCCTAATGTCATTTCTTTAGACAGATTTGACTTTCTAGATTCAAAGTACATGACCAGGGATTTACTCGCATTGTATTGCACATCATGCTCACATCCATATGAGTAACACATGTCTAGTAGTGTTTGCAAGTCCTTCAGCAGAAGGTGCAAACAGAAGTAGATCATCGGCGTATATAAGGTGATTAACAACCATGTTACCAAGACTACAACCGATTTGTTTTTTGTGCAGTTGTATACTCAGATTATCCATATAAATGTTAAAAAGCAAAGAGGATAACTTCCCACCTTGCTTAACACCATTGCCTACCGAGAAGAAGTCCGAATAGGTATTTCCCCATCGTATGCGTACTATAGTAATAGTCATTATTTGGTTTATTCGTTTATAAATGATAATTGGTTGTATATCAGTTAATGAGTCTTGTTAGTTAGCAATGTTGTATAGTATTATATTTCATCTGCTTGTTTAGTTACAGACAGTGCATGGTGTGATTGCACTGAACAATGCTCAGGCGCTGTGTTAGACTGCAGTTCCCAGTTGAGGTGAGCATATAATACTAATAATATAATTTTAATGTCATGGTTTATTACTAATTGGTTAGAAACAGTTAGTCTGATAGTAATACATGTATTCAGTCGGTATTAAGGAATTATAAATAATGCAATTAGATGTGTTTTAATACTGATCCATGAATTAGTATTATATAAGCATTGATCCGTTATTCGTATGATTATAATGGATGTCACGTATACAAACTGATGCTGTATCGTACAGAGGAGTGCCTCATATACATGTGTTTAATTGTAGAAGGTATTACACCGAGTAAATACTTTATGGACATTTTAAGCTGATTTGATGCTGTGTTAATGATACTTAGGATATATTTGAATGTATTTCTCGATTCGTGAACACAGTATTTAAACTAATATAAACCTATGTGTTACTGATAGTAAGTCCGTCAAGGAGTATTGCTCTTTGGATATCAAGTTAAAAATACCGCAGGTGCTAACTGCTGTTTGGTATCTGACATGATCTATATGCAATATTACCGTATCTAATGTTATGCAAGGAATAGTATGTTTAATGCTGTTGTTGAATGCTCCTTTGCATCCACAGTTGCACATGTAGTAATCAAATGTTATTATGTTGCAGGTTTATTTTGTTTTTTAGATTTCACACAATAAATGATACTCATCATTACGATGTGTTGATCTGTCTTTATGATAAGTTCATTATGTCTATGATATAACAATTATTGTTTCTATTCAAATGCATTATTATTAACATACATTTGTATATCGTTGTAAAGCACTGTGAACAACATTTGATGTGACGCTTAAACAAATTAAAAATATTATATTATTATTATAATTTAACGGCTGAATTTGAATATCCATTCAAATGCACTTGCATTCGTTAACACTCCTGTGCGTGAATGTGTTATTCTAAAGGTCAATGGGAGAGTGTTCACTTTGGATATGCCGTGGTCGATATACCTGGATTTTCACAAACGTTTCAGATAATTAATCTTAGCACCTCAAACAAATGCAGGTGGACTGGGGGGGGCCTTCGGGCCAGCGCATGCCCCCCTCTTGTAGGCATTTCTCTAAATAAATCACATACAGTTGACGAAAAGATATGCAGCTGATTGGTGTGTTATAGTTCTCCCTTTCGCACTGAAGTCCGCGGTGAGGCTGGGCTCGATACTGGTTCTCATTTTTGTTTCCTTTTTGTCACAGCTCCTGCACTGCCGTCTCCATTCCCGCTACATATCTTGCTCTCGCTCTCCAATCCCATCCCAATCCCACAAAATTGCTCTTTACGCAATAAAATCCCCATCTCATCGTGGTCTTCCTCTTCATTCAAAATCAAACGTTCATCGACATATATTATGATGTTTGATATCGTAATGTGTACACTAGTGTGGTTATACAGGTGTGATATTGTAATGTGTACACTCGTATGGTTATACAGGTGTGATATCGTAATGTGTACACTCGTGTGGTTATACAGTGTTATAGGGCCTACATGTCGTAACACCGTATTGTCTCCATAGTAGTGAGATACATGTTTCAAACTGTAGAGGGAGCTAGAGAGGGATAGAGTGAAATTTTAGGCGGTTCCATGGAGTCTGGTGGGCACGTGCCCCTCTAGACCTTTTTTATTTGGTCGCGCTGTATGCCTACTCTAGAGTGGCGTTGTCCTCCCGTAAACCTTTGAATGTGTCTCCCTAGACATTCGGAAACTGTGAAAGTCGTCGCCAAAAAATTTCAACAGCACCCCCCCCCGCCGTGTTCCGTGTTAGGATCCGACGACAGCGGAGTCATGATACTTGAAGTTCCGGCTCAGCCCACCCAATATGAATTTGGTTCGGCCTCCATGGCTTTTGGTGATCGCCTCAGCGGGGGTGCAGTTGGAGGTGCAATTGGAAGTTTGGGCCCCCTAGACAACCCTCGCTGGACCCTGGAAATGGAGAGAGAGATCGAGCTAGGTGGGAGAGGGAGAGATCGAGGAGAGGGATCGAGAAAGAGAGGAAGAAAGAGGGAGAGGGGAGAGAGAGGGAGAGGGGAGAGAGACAGAAAGACATTGAAACTGGGAGAGGGAGAAAGGGAGAGAGGAGAAAGATATCGAGATGACGAGGAATGGACAGAGGAAACGAAAAAGAGGAAGAGGGGACAGAGGGACAGAGGGTAAAGGAAAGAAAGGAAGAGGGGTTGAGAGAGGGAAAGCAAAAGCGGAGAGAGGGTGAGAAGGAGAGCGAAGGAGAGAAGGGAGATATGGAGAGAGAGAGATGAGAGAGAGAGAGGGGGGGAGAGCGAGAGGGGGGGGGGGAGAAAAGGGAGAGGTGAGAGAAAGCGAATTAAGCTATGGAGAAAGGAGGACGGGTGAGGGCAGGAGACGGCGGTAAACGGTGGCGCCACGTCACGGACCCAATTTGAGGCTAGCAAATATTCTGGCCATATTATTCGGTCGCCAGGTGGCGCAACGAACAGTTAGGCTATAATCGCGAAACAAAATACATGTTTTAGTTAGATTACAATTTTGTATAATACATGACAACAGTAACCAATATCAGTAATATAAATAACAAAGCAGTGTTCAACGCCTTCTTTTATAGTTTATTTTCAAACTTTGGTATAAATTAATAATTTGGTACCAAGGATTGTTAAATCCGCGCCATTTTCGGTGACGCAAAGCACGGGGAACTGACAAAGAACGGATGAGAACTTGCCGGTGTTTTGGAAGTGAATTACAGCAAAAATGTCTGATTCTGAATCGGAACCAGAAAGTCAGGAATCATCTGCTTCGGATCAGCATGTTAGTATAAATTAATGTGTCAAAAGATTGCCTTCACTAATTGCGATAATTATTTGGATGTTCATGTTTCTTGAAGTTGAATCGAAGACGAAGTAAATGAATCGAAACATCGATGGCGATGCCGGCGATGGAATCGTAACTAGCCCCCTTCCCTATATCGTATTCGGTTGGTCTAGGCGTCAGGATAACTATATGGCTAAGTAAAAGTACTTTAATCAATGGATGTAACTGTAAGGTCGTCTTTATTCGACATGCGTCGTATTTGTAAACAAGCTGACTGTAGCCAACGGCTGAACTTGAAGTCCATCTGAAATGGTATTATGCCATTTATGGTGTTGTCGACGACGACTGTACCAATAATGGGTCCCCAATAATACACACATGCCGTTTTTATAAAAACCTGAAGAAGTATTTGCAAAAGATATCCATATCGTAACTCCTTATCACTTATTTGACTCGTTATGCAAATAAATTGTCAGAAAGTTGGTTTTAGTGAAATACTTACAGTTTCCGTATGAAAACAGTGCTACACGAAAAGTTTGGTAACAACATTGACCATGCTAGTGGTTATAACTAGTAAAAAACAGATGTTGACAGTAACTTTACACACATGATGTAATTTTCTTGGAAAGTCACGCTCCATTCTCGTAAGTCGTACACAGATATCAGTTTGTAGATCTTGCGAGATTCAAAGTGACTTATTTTGGTATGGGTTGAACAACGCCCAGTAACTAGATATTTAATTCCAGATAACATATGATCGTTATTGTAATGATTCCAACTCATTTTCATGATCTAGATCCATGCAATTCCAATGTTTTCTTATAAAATGTACGAAGTGGCTAGCGCTCCGGATCCGTAAGCGTAATTTCTCAGCTATTGGTCCGGCACTTTTCCGCAATGTATGCACAGTAAGCGGTAATGGTAACGGCAATGTCTTGTAAGGTTGCTGTCGGGGACGCATTTAGTAGTCATTGTGATTTAGAACTTTTGGCCTATAATATACGTTTATTTTACGAATGTTATACCGTTATAATATACGATGATGTTGCTTTACTACTTGTTACCTACAGGTTTTGTAGTCGCTGCGAGGCCTCGTGAGATGTGTCTTAACTTGGAGTGATTTTGTTCAAATTTCGGATTCTAGCTTTTCTTACCAAAGATTTTCACCAAACTGATTTATTCCAAAATCTAAGAGATGAGGGGAACAAATTTCAGGAACTTTTGTTGCGTTCACATGGAATCACCCATATAGCGAATTATCTTACGGTGTCCTCTTAGACTTAGTAGTAGCAGAGCCACTGTTACTGTTAATTATATTATAGTCATCGCCGGAGCTATAGCCAAACCATACGGCGTCCGGCAGGCAGTGCCTGAACTGTACTAGCGTCCTGTACTGTATAGTAGATACGTCCGGCAGTCAGTCAGTGCCGGACCTATAGTAGATTCGTACAGCGTCCGGCAGTCAATTAGTGCCTGAGCTATAGCAGATTCGTACGGCGTCCGACAATCAGTGCCGGAGCTGTAGTCGATTTTTACGTTTTCCGGCAGTCTGCCGGAGCTACAATCACTGTCCGGTAGTCGGCACTGTTGCTATTGTTTACCGGTAGTTTCGCATTGCGCATGCGCAAATGAAGTGCCGGAGCTATAGCTACTTTACAGTATGTCTGGGTCCGGACCAATAGCAACGGCCTAAAGTGTATCTGTGATCAGAATTGGCTTCTGATTTTTAGCTCACAAATCGTCCTGTTCAAAGCAGTGTCATCCCAAATAAGGTAATTTAATGTTGTAAACATTAAACACATAAATGTGTAAACTTGTATTTCCAGCAGCCACCTGCACCCCCAATTCTGATGCTGAAAAAGCCCCCAAAAGGACATGATGAGGAGGAACCAGGAACATCTGAGAAGACCACGGGAAAGTCAGATGAATTTACTGATAAGATTGTAAGTGTTTGTCTTTAACTGTTTACTGCTAGTGCAACATATGCAACATTTGGGGTAGATTTAGGCCGTTCTAGGAATGTGTAATATAAATTTTACAATTTTGCAAGGTTTTTGAGAAAGCAAGTGCAACTGGTTGAAAGGTAGTAGTTGGCTGGCAATTAGCTTTAGCAAGTTACCAGGTGTTATGACAAAAGTCAATTCTTTCTTTCAACCACTTGAACTACATTACTCCTTTTTATTAAGCTGACTGGGAATACAACTTCAACTGTTCACACACGTCATATTTGGATATCAATAACCTGGACGTGCTATGGGCTAAATCAGTTGAGGTCCTTGAGGATGCAACTACCGGGAGTATTACTACAATGCTGGTGCTAAACAAAAACATTACTTCTCCCATCCATGCAAGATTTTGTTTGTTGTTGTACATTGATGTTTTGAGAAGTGCCCTAATTTAGTCACGTCTTTGTTATTAGGAGTGCGACCGTGGCAACCGATTCGACTTCCTGCTGCAACAGACGGAACTCTTCTCCCACTTCATGACGACAGGGGGAGACGGGATGGGAAATAAAACCCCCAACAGTCCCCTCAAGATGAAACCCGGGAGGCCAAAGTTTAAGAAGGACGAGAAGTCAAAGTTGATGGAGGCCGGAGAGTAAGTTGGGGTATTAATATAAAATGAGGCACAGTGGCCGGAGAGTAAGTTGGGGTATTGATTTAAAATGAGGCACAGTGGCCAGACAGTAAGTTGGGGTATTGATTTAAAATGAGGCACAGTGGCCAGACAGTAAGTTGGGGTATTGATTTAAAATGAGGCACAGTGGCCAGACAGTAAGTTGGGGTATTTATTTAAAATGAGGCACAGTGGCCAGACAGTAAGTTGGGGTATTGATTTAAAATGAGGCACAGTGGCCGGAGAGTAAGTTGGGGTATTGATTTAAAATGAGGCACAGTGGCCGGAGAGTAAGTTGGGGTATTGATTTAAAATGAGACACGGTGGCCGGAGAGTAAGTTGGGGTATTGATTTAAAATGAGGCACAGTGGCCGGAGAGTAAGTTAGGGTATTGATTTAAAATGAGGCACAGTGGCCGGAGAGTAAGTTGGGATATTGATTTAAAATGAGGCACAGTGGCCAGAGAGTAAGTTGGAGTGTTGATTTAAAATGAGGCACAGTGGCCAGAGAGTAAGTTGGGGTATTGATTTAAAATGAGGCACAATGGCCAGAGAGTAAGTTGGGGTATTGATTTAAAATGAGGCACAGTGGCCAGACAGTAAGTTGGGGTATTTTTAAAATGAGGCACAGTGGCCGGAGAGTAAGTTGGGGTATTGATTTAAAATGAGGCACAGTGGCCAGACAGTAAGTTGGGGTATTGATTTAAAATGAGGCACAGTGGCCGGAGAGTAAGTTGGGGTATTGATTTAAAATGAGGCACAGTGGCCAGAGAGTAAGTTGGGGTATTGATTTAAAATGAGGCACAGTGGCCAGAGAGTAAGTTGGGGTATTGATTTAAAATGAGGCACAGTGGCCAGAGAGTAAGTTGGAGTGTTGATTTAAAATGAGGCACAGTGGCCAGAGAGTAAGTTGGGGTATTGATTTAAAATGAGGCACAGTGGCCAGACAGTAAGTTGGGGTATTGATTTAAAATGAGGCACAGTGGCCGGAGAGTAAGTTGGGGTATTGATTTAAAATGAGGCACAGTGGCCAGAGAGTAAGTTGGAGTGTTGATTTAAAATGAGGCACAGTGGCCAGAGAGTAAGTTGGGGTATTGATTTAAAATGAGGCACAGTGGCCGGAGAGTAAGTTGGGGTATTGATTTAAAATGAGGCACAGTGGCCAGAGAGTAAGTTTGGGGTATTGATTTAAAATGAGGCACAGTGGCCGGAGAGTAAGTTGGGGTATTGATTTAAAATGAGGCACAGTGGTCGGAGAGTAAGTTGGGGTATTGATTTAAAATGAGGCACCGTGGCCAGAGAGTAAGTTGGGATATTGATTTAAAAAGAGGCACAGTGGCCGGAGAGTAAGTTGGGGTATTGATTTAAAATGAGGCACAGTGGCCGGAGAGTAAGTTGGGGTATTGATTTAAAATGAGGCACAGTGGCCGGAGAGTAAGTTGGGGTATTGATTTAAAATGAGGCACAGTGGCCAGAGAGTAAGTTGGGGTATTGATTTAAAATGAGGCACAGTGGCCAGAGAGTAAGTTGGGGTATTGATTTAAAATGAGGCACAGTGGCCGGAGAGTAAGTTGGATATTGATTTAAAATGAGGCACAGTGGCCGGAGAGTAAGTTGGGGTATTGATTTAAAATGAGGCACAGTGGCCGGAGAGTAAGTTGGGGTATTGATTTAAAATGAGGCACAGTGGCCGGAGAGTAAGTTGGGGTATTGATTTAAAATGAGGCACAGTGGCCGGAGAGTAAGTTGGGGTATTGATTTAAAATGAGGCACAGTGGCCAGACAGTAAGTTGGGGTATTGATTTAAAATGAGGCACAGTGGCCAGAGAGTAAGTTGGGGTATTGATTTAAAATGAGGCACAGTGGCCAGACAGTAAGTTGGGGTATTGATTTAAAATGAGGCACAGTGGCCGGAGAGTAAGTTGGGGTATTGATTTAAAATGAGGCACAGTGGCCAGAGAGTAAGTTGGGGTATTGATTTAAAATGAGGCACAGTGGCCAGAGAGTAAGTTGGGGTATTGATTTAAAATGAGGCACAGTGGCCAGAGAGTAAGTTGGGATATTGATTTAAAAAGAGGCACAGTGGCCGGAGAGTAAGTTGGGGTATTGATTTAAAATGAGGCACCGTGGCCGGAGAGTAAGTTGGGGTATTGATTTAAAATGAGGCACAGTGGCCAGACAGTAAGTTGGGGTATTGATTTAAAATGAGGCACAGTGGCCGGAGAGTAAGTTGGGGTATTGATTTAAAATGAGGCACAGTGGCCGGAGAGTAAGTTGGGGTATTGATTTAAAATGAGGCACAGTGGCCAGAGAGTAAGTTGGGGTATTGATTTAAAATGAGGCACAGTGGCCGGACAGTAAGTTGGGGTATTGATTTAAAATGAGGCACAGTGAAGATAACCCTTGGGACCGGACAAAAGTGACCTGATTAGGGAGGTGACATGATTAGCAGGACTAATGTCCTATACTCTACTGTATGGAAATAATTTGGGACTGTCTAGGATGACCTTAACTGCGAGTTGGCTGTATTACGTGTGGTGACCATAAAGCAAGGATCAACTGTAGACTACTCCTCATTTAATATATCATGTTGTTAACCCTAAAGACGTCAGTTGTTGGTTTTAAAGCTCCTTGTTTCACCACAAAATTGCCAAGAAACAGGAAATTTGAAATCGGAATGTTCAGACATCTTTTCTGATGTATTTTGTAGCTATCCACAAAAGGGTGCCACACCAGTATACAACATAACAATTATTTGGTGCTTCAATTGGTTGAGTCAGGGTATATAGGGTTATGACTAGAATATAACTGTTGAAGGTAAACTGCCCACCAACTTACTGTTAATGGGTCACAGGACACCAGAATATATTTTTTTAAGCTGATCAATATCACCAACAATGCATTGTATGAAGTCACTGTACTAAAACTGAGGATATGTAATTATTTTTGTTTTCTAATTAAGTGCGGTAGGGGGTTTTATTAAAAAAATAAGTCATAAAATAGCAAAAGTTTAAATGAATCGAATACTGAAACCTTTATGCTAATTTATACAGTTCAAATGTTTTTATTTAGATAATGAACTATTCTAACTTTCTGTGCATAGCCATTTGTATACGTCATTCAGATTTTTTTATTTACATTTTTTTCCTTAAAATTTTCACAAACAAAACCCTCTGGGATATAATCAAATTGACTGATCATAACTTCAATGCACAGGAATGTAGATATTTATGTCATTGTTACTGAGTGAAAATATGGTATGAATTGCTTAGTTAGTTTTGGAGTTCTATTCATTTTTCCTACAAAAAAGTGATAACTGAGAAAACGGCACTCAAAGTATGAACTCATCATCATCATCGTCGTTTAGAGGCGGTGTTTCCAGGCCCTGCTGGGTTCGCCTTTCTTCCAATTGCCCTCTTCCACTTGACACGGTCCCGTGCATCCCGATGGTCGATACCCATCAGATTCAAGTCTGCAGACACGGAGTTCTGCCAGGTCTTCCTTGGTCTGCCGACGGGAGCTGTCCCCTCCACCACTAACTTTGTACAGCCCTTCACCCAGTCCTCGTCGTCCTTTCGCTCTACATGCCCGTACCACCTCAGCCTGCTTCTTCTGATCACATCCCCAATCGCCTCCACTCCTACTCTTCTTCTAAGCTCTGCACTGGGCTGTCTGTCGCTGAGTGATGCGCCACACATCCATCTCACCATCCTCATCTCAACCCTTTCCATCCTCGTGTCATGATCGGTCCTCATGGCCCACGTCTCACACCCATACAACAGGCAACTTCTGACACAAGCTGTGTACACCTGGCCCTTCATCTTCAGGGGGGGCGCTTTGGAAGTCAAGAAGGATGTTAACTCCCTGAAGCTGTTACCGCTGCATCCACCCCACCCTTCGCACTAAGCATGTCGCCCAGGTAGCAGAAGTTGTCTACTCTGTTGTATGTCTCTCCATCCACCTCCAAGCCTTCTTCCGTCGCTTCTGCAGGTGGTACCTCTCCCCGGCACCTCTTGCACACAAACGTTGCGCTCACTGCCTGCAGGCTACCCTTCACACCACTGCATCTCCTGTGGACCCACTTCGTACACGATGTACACTGAAGCGAGTTTGTGGCTACACCCTTGCTACAGACTCCACATGGCCATGTACCAGACTCTGACATCACTCCTCTGTCACCTATGCTGACCATCACCTTCGACTTCCCGGTGTTCACCTTCAGTCCTTTGGCCACCAATCTCGTGCGCCACTCCACCAGCTTCCTTCTTAGTTCTTCCCTGGTCGTTGCCATAAGGACGAGATCATCTGCATAAAGCAGCTCCCAGGGCAGTCCTCCTCTCGCCTCCTTCGTCACCACGTCCATCACAATGGCAAACAGCAGTGGGCTCAATACTGAGCCCTGGTGCACCCCCACCTTCACCTCAAAGCTGCTGCTGTCGCCATGCCCTGTCCTCACCACGGTGCTCGCCTCACTGTACAACGTCATCACTGCCTTCACCAGCCACTCCTCCACACCCGATTTTCTCATGGCCCATAATTTAAAAAAACTAAGTAATTTTAATGTCTTGCACACACCAGCTGTTGCAAATAAGCATCAATATGATAATATAACCATGTATGTACAATATATGATTGTTTCAAAGATCAATACTTCAGTGACACAATTATGTCATTGTTTATCCCTAACCCCCTAATTCATAATGCGAGTAATCATTGCTGCGTCGCATTTACATATAATTCACATTGCATACATTGTGACTTGTGACCAACATAAAACATGCATACTGATAGCATGTAACAGTCCATATGCATTGGTATCATGCAAAGAAACCTGATTATTAGATCAGAGAGGTATTTTCCTAAGTAAGCATCATTTCATTTTTACAAATGCAGCTTGTATGTATCCACTTACAGTTGTGATGTGTTAGATAAAGAAGATGTATAATATTTAAATGTTTATAGTATTAATAGTCCATTAAAAGTGACATGATTATAAACTGTTTCACTCTACACACACACACACCCCACACATTATAATGCCAGGAATCATAGCCATCGCACCAAGTCAGACAGTGTACCACTCTACACAGGTTGTGACTTGTGACCTACATGAAACATGAATAATAACTGCATGTAGCACTCCATAGACTTGCTTGCTTCAAACTTGCATGTGTAGAAATAGGTTTTATGATAATTATCAGCCTAAGCACCACTTCACTGAGGCATTTTACAAATGCAACAGCAGTGTGTCCATACAATCATCACATGTTTGACATGTCAGTCAATCATCACTAACTCTGAAGCACTTGTTATATATAACACAACATCCATGTACACCATACGGCACAGTGTGGAGCATAACAAGTCACCAACACTGACAGGCAGGGCAGGAGACGTCAATGGCCACTTTACCGAGTTGGCCAACATCGATGATACACCAGTCTTGACTGCACAGTTCTGTTCATCAGGGTTGTAACATTTAATAGCATTCATGGTGTCGATTTTGCGTGACGAGATGACTGTAGGGCGACACAGTGTCGCCAGGTCCATTCCCGGTAGCTGTGCAGTTGCTCCGGCGTCAGCTGTTGCGATCTTCCCAGTGCTGTCTGTCGTAGTGTCGTCTGCTTCAATAAACTTGCTTTCGTCGTCGATTATGGCTGCTAAGTTGACTTTCTCGGACGACCAAAGACGTGCAGCATTGCACTCATGTGCTTGTGTACAACTTTCAATTTCGTTGGCGGAGTCTCAATTAAACTCTCTTTTTCACTAAATATATCGTTCGTTTATTGAGTGTCAAACTATTCCCCGTAGCAGCCACTTCAAATAATGTAAACAACACGATTCATAAAACCGGCTGAATGACCCTTGAACTTGCTTTCGGCTAATTCCATGCCTCGTTTTGAGAAAAACGTGTCATAAAACCGCGAAAACAAGGCTGAACCGGCTTTTGGCCAGTTCTGTGTCTCATTTGCATAAGTTCTGTGCTAAATAAGGAGTTCATCGGACATTTCAAATTGGGAAAATTCAGTTTTGGAAAAACTACCAACATAACTGACAGAAAGCCAAGAAGACGGCCGTTCTTTTGATACCAAACAAAATGGCGTATCGTGAACAAACGTGGTCATTGTCAAGGCATAAACGTGGGCTACTTTTGGCGTGTTTCATCGATTCCAATTTTTATTGTCATTTCACATTTGATGGGCCATCTAAGTTAGTGCTGATGTAGGGAGTTAGTGAGTGACTGTTAAAAAAATGATATTTATTGTGAAGTAAATATGTCACTGTAAAAAACTGAAAGAAACAAAAAATTTCATAAAAATAATTTTTTGACGTATTCCAGACTGCCGTGTCTCCCCTTAATAAGACTTACAATTTTATTTATTCGCCTGCAAATAATTTCTGATTATACCACACAGAGGTGGGACAACAACATGTGGTAGGTGTAACACCTGCTAAAACAGGTAGTTTCACAAACAAACAATTTGACAAATATTTATGACAATTTGTGATTTAGCATATCTCTGTTTATGAACGGTCACTGCATGTAAGCGTGTTTTAAATTTGAATTGACGGTGGCGCTGACATTTACAAACTCCGATGCCCCTGTCTTTCAGCCACCGTCACCGACGCACAGAGAAGGAGGAAGACGAGGAACTCCTACAGTCTAGTCGCAAGAAGGAGAGTCACCAGCTCATTTTCGACAAATCTCCAGCATGTATGTACACCTACCATAAAGGCACAGTTCTGTGCTGGATTGTTATCACTTTTACTCTGTTGCATCTGCTGCTTTGACATATATAAAAGAGAGAAAAACAAACTATTAAAACTAACCTCATCAAGATTGGTGGTATAACCGACAACTTGATTGTTTTTATAAATTGTTAAAAACTGTTTTTGTCAGTGAAAGCAGCCCTGGTTCAAATTGCGAGAATGAACAGGAGTTGAGACATTCTTTGTGCATTACAGACGTGAAGGGTGGAGAGATGAGAGACTACCAGGTGCGCGGTCTCAACTGGATGATTTCACTCTATGAACATGGCATCAACGGCATCCTCGCTGACGAGATGGTAAGTCACACACGTTGCTCTGCTCTCTCAGCGATTTCACCGTTCACCACGGACACTCTGGGATGAAAATCACTGTTTGAAATGACAAATATTATTTTAGACAAGAATAGCAACTACAGTAGTCGTCAAGAACAGCCCCATATGTTTCTACATTTCTTAGGTTGCACCCACGAAATGTTCAAACTGTAAACAGAACATTCAATATGTAAACAACCACTATTGCACATATTGCTTTGAAGTTGGCTGGTTCCCACGCTCCTGATTACAAAATGGGACCAAGCACAGCTGTTTCAGTGAACTTCCTGCTAATGATTGCCATCCTCTCTTACCCTGTGTTTGTTTCTCTTCCCCAGGGACTTGGCAAGACACTGCAGACGATATCGTTGCTAGGCTACATGAAGCACCACCGCAACATTCCGTCCCCTCACCTCGTCATTGCCCCCAAGTCTACGCTGCATAACTGGATCGCTGAGTTCAAGCGCTGGGTGCCCACCATCAGGGTCGTGTGTCTCATTGGAGACCAAGCCAAGAGGGTGAGTTCGTGGGGCGCTAACGGGGCGTTTATAAATACGTAATAATGGCAACGTGAGCTCTTGGAAATGTGGGAAAGATTCTCTTCCATTCAGTTTTCATCTGGTTTTTAGTGAACCCGTGTGTTGATTTTATGGGTCGTTTTGATTTGCCGTTTTTGTTTTGTCCATGCCCAAATTTTAAATAAATTACTTGAAAAAATGACATGTCTAAATTGCGCTAAAAAGCAAATTTATTGCAACAATATTTTTTGATGTCCGAAAAAGCCAGAAGTGGACTTTGTTTTTATTGTAAAAATGTGTTGAACAGTTTCCCATCCCTGTGCTATGCTAACACCTATGCTATTGGAAGACTGTTAACTTGATTATTTCTGATGTGATCAGTTACACAACTGGACATAGTAGTTCCATGTTTGGCTTGCAGGTGGCTATGATCCGTGACGTGATCATGCCGGGTGACTGGGACTGTTGCGTGACGTCCTACGAGATGGTCATCAGAGAGAGATCTGTCTTCAAGAAGTTCAACTGGCGCTACCTGGTGATTGACGAGGCCCACAGGATCAAGAACGAGAAATCAAAGGTGAGGTGGTAACTTGGTATTTTTAACGAGAAGGATATGTGGACGACACTAAAGGGTGTCGACTTTCAGTGGGTTTCCCACCACATCGAAGCAAAACTATGTTCACAAGCTTTTTTACCATAATTTGCTCTGGACATTGACTAAGTTAGCTTTTTTAGACGAATAGTTGTAATAACCACCACAGGAATGAACTGCCCTGTGAAGTTTATTTAGCAGTGAGTTACATCTTACCATTAAAGGGGCTTTAAAAAAACAGCCTTATTCAATGTTGTTGACTTCCTTATTTTGCAAAGCATATTTTCATCATTCAACAATACTAAGTATTTCACCTTTGAAACTTCTATCAATCAGCACTCAGTTGATGAAGTAACGGCTAGTGGTCTAGAATAACAAAATGGAAAACTTTTGTTCAGAATTATAACAAAACATAATATTCAAACTTCTATAGCCACACCTTGCAAAACCAGTATAAATCTATTTCAGTAGTCTGAGATTGTGTGAGAGTTCAAAATTGGTGTTCATTAGTGAACATGTGTTTCAGTTGTCAGAGATTGTGCGAGAGTTCAAGTCAGCCAACCGTCTGCTGTTGACGGGGACGCCGCTCCAGAACAACCTCCACGAGCTGTGGTCTCTACTCAACTTCCTCCTACCAGATGTGTTCAACTCCGCCGATGTAAGTTCTACCTGTTTTAGATTATTAGTAAATCTTAACATATATTATGTTCGACTTGCTTGACGGACCTGTGTAAATCGTACATGTCAGTTGATGAAGCTGTATTATCTTTTGGCCAGATGATTAATTGCGATGCAGCAGCTTAGTTTTATGTCACATTTTTTCAGTGTACTGGCAGAAATGCTCAGGATAGTTAGTGCTGCATACACACAAATGCAGAAGATGCTTTCTAAGTCATCCCCCAACTGATGGCTCTCGGAAAAATGACAGAAAATATGTGGAACGCTATTAGTCCGTCTAACATCCGGTACGAACCCTAAAACCAGTAAAACCCATTGGGAATGTCAAAAAATAAAGATGTATTCTTCAGATGGGTCATGTATGAACTCCTGGAAGTTTGGCACTCAAATTAGATTTGATCTTGTATGTTGTAGGACTTTGACGCGTGGTTCAGCACAAACAAATGCTTTGGTGACAGTGAATTGGTGCAGAGACTTCATGCGGTGAGAACAAATGTTTATTTCCTAAATACTGTGCAGAATGAAACCATTCACTTTGTGGTCTCTGACAACACATCTCGCAGAAACAGTGTGACTGTTATAATATTGGTTGATATTTTGTTCCCAAATGTCCTAGGCAAACCTTACGTTAAATGTGGTCAGAACTGTTTTATGTATAAAATATATATAAAAAATTCTTCAACAAGATTGTCTAGAATTTATGTAAGAAATACTGCTTTCCTAGCGTTTACATAAAAAAAACCTTAGAACACCTTGTTAGAAATCTACAGTGACATACGTTTGAGCATAATTCAGTCATATTTTCTTGTTAAATGACTACACCTGCAAGTCATAAGAACGGTCATGATAGATTTTAGGAATGTCTGTTGTTTCCCACAATTTTAGTTTATCCAGACCCTTGAAATCCCTCATATTCAAACGTTTGTTTCAGTGTTACCTGGAAACCGTTGAGTATAATCATCAATGGTATTTGTAGGATTTCATGGGGGGTGAAGCCTGATCACCCATTAATTTCATGGGGGGTGAAGTCTAATCACCCCTTAATTTCCCACCCTAAGAATTAGTGTGGCAACATATTATGTAGGAAAAGTTAAATAAGTATTTGACCCTTCAAGAATGGTTTTTAGGTTAAACAGCATTGTATTTATTTATTTTTTACATGTGTTCGTTGTTTCCAGGTGCTGAGACCCTTCCTCTTACGACGTATCAAGTCAGACGTTGAAAAGAGACTGCTTCCAAAGAAAGAGACCAAGATCTACATTGGTCTCAGCAAGATGCAGCGTGAATGGTGAGTCTCACTGCTTAGTCGTCCATAGAATTTCACATGTCCATATGAATTATATTGTTTACTGCCGTCAGACAGAAAACAGAGAAAAGTTGACTACATCCACCTCTCTCCAGATTATCCACCTTTTCTTTCTATATCTTGGGTCTTTATTTTCTCGCATTGTGCTTTTGTGATGGTTCTTTGGCAAATGTTTTGGGGCATCATCTTTCCTGATGTTTTCTAATACCACACCTGCCTTGGTGTTCTTGGTGGCTGCAAACTGAAGTATATGGCCCAAATATCTTCATTACTAAAGACCAGAAAGCACACTGAGAACACACCTTTAGAACCATTGTGTCCTTTCAGGTACACTAAGATCCTGATGAAGGACATTGATGTGGTGAACGGGGCGGGTAAATCAGACAAGATGCGTCTCCTCAACATCCTCATGCAGTTGAGGAAGTGTTGCAACCATCCATACTTGTTCGACGGAGCGGAACCAGGTACGTCAACAAGATAGTCTGTGTGCAAATTCTGCTATGACTTGTCTGTGCAAAACTTCCAGCGTACACACAATATTGGCATTTGTGAAATATGATTGGGGTGAATGGCGAGGTGACAATATTAGCAACAATTTATTTCCTATACTTTACTGCTACAGAAACAATTTTGGATTATCCTAGACTCGATGGAGCGGCCTTACTTGCAAGGTGGCTGTATTATGAAGATGGCTATGACGTAAGGTTCAGCTGTAGTTGCTAACCCCCTCATACCACAAACCCAAGATAAAATGAAACTGAATACATTTAAAAATTACTGTAAAATGCGGCATGTAAAATATAATGAAAACATTTTAAGCAACAGCTATGTTCTAGGATACTGGAATAGACTCACTGTGTTATATGTGACCCATCTTAACGAAATGAGTCGGATGTCGGCAAATCTGATTTTCCGTAAATGCCGTTTATGTGAACAAATCGCGAATCCATCGATTTTGAGATTTCCCCTGAAAATTATTACGATTAAGAAGACATGAAGAACGGCGTTTAACGTGGCAAAGCTGTTAAATTCGGATGGTGATCACGCACAGATTGACAGTTTGATCGAGGAGTATTTTTTGGAAGACTTAACGGATGGAAGCGAGCCTGACGAGCACAACATTTTAGCTAGACCTGTCCACGGTAACATGAAACATAACGAATATTTTGCATCAACTTTGACGGCCGTTTTCTGAGTTTGAAGGTTTCTACCCCACATGTGTTTGTTAAGCCATAACTTCAGTTAGAATTAAGATATCTTCTTACATGATACGCCATGTTAAAGCAGAGATTCTGCTCTTTCCAACGCTACTAATAACTCGATATTAAAAATGTCTTACATGCGACTCATTTCGTTAAGATGGGTCACATATATGCAATGTGAATTAACAATTAAGCGTTGTGTGGTGTTTGTGTGTTTCCTAGGCCCACCATACACTACAGACCGGCATCTGGTGGACAACTGTGGCAAGATGGTCCTGCTCGACAAACTACTGGTGAAACTGAAGACACAAGGTAAGACGTGACTCATTCTGGCTCATCCCACTGTCTCACGAGGCACACAAGGGGAGGTTGCATAAATTCACAGTCACTAAATACGTTAAATATTACTTATTGGGGTAGTTTGGTCGTCACTGTGTATCAAGGAGGAATTGTGTTGTGTAAATATCCTCCCAGATATATATATATGAACATTGTTTTAAATTAATATCAGTAGGACCCATGTGTGCAGCCAGACTTGTAGCCTTAGACTCTGCTGTAGCAGTGCTGTCTCACTGTGTTTGTAGACTTGCGAGTGCTCATCTTCAGACAAAGGACACCATTCTGTCTCATTGGGCTGTGTTTGTAGACTTGCGAGTGCTCATCTTCAGACAAATGACACCATTCTGTCTCATTGGGCTGTGTTTGTAGACTTGCGAGTGCTCATCTTCAGTCAGATGACACCATTCTGTCTCACTTGGCTGTGTTTGTAGACTTGCGAGTGCTCATCTTCAGTCAGATGACACCATTCTGTCTCATTGGGCTGTGTTTGTAGACTTGCGAGTGCTCATCTTCAGTCAGATGACACCATTCTGTCTCACTTGGCTGTGTTTGTAGACTTGCGAGTGCTCATCTTCAGTCAGATGACACCATTCTGTCTCACTTGGCTGTGTTTGTAGACTTGCGAGTGCTCATCTTCAGTCAGATGACACCATTCTGTCTCATTGGGCTGTGTTTGTAGACTTGCGAGTGCTCATCTTCAGTCAGATGACACCATTCTGTCTCACTTGGCTGTGTTTGTAGACTTGCGAGTGCTCATCTTCAGTCAGATGACACCATTCTGTCTCACTTGGCTGTGCTTGTAGACTTGCGAGTGCTCATCTTCAGACAAATGACACCATTCTGTCTCATTGGGCTGTGTTTGTAGACTTGCGAGTGCTCATCTTCAGTCAGATGACACCATTCTGTCTCACTTGGCTGTGCTTGTAGACTTGCGAGTGCTCATCTTCAGTCAGATGACACCATTCTGTCTCATTGGGCTGTGTTTGTAGACTTGCGAGTGCTCATCTTCAGTCAGATGACACCATTCTGTCTCACTTGGCTGTGCTTGTAGACTTGCGAGTGCTCATCTTCAGACAAATGACACCATTCTGTCTCATTGGGCTGTGTTTGTAGACTTGCGAGTGCTCATCTTCAGTCAGATGACACCATTCTGTCTCATTGGGCTGTGTTTGTACACTTGCGAGTGCTCATCTTCAGTCAGATGACACCATTCTGTCTCACTTGGCTGTGTTTGTAGACTTGCGAGTGCTCATCTTCAGTCAGATGACACCATTCTGTCTCACTTGGCTGTGTTTGTAGACTTGCGAGTGCTCATCTTCAGTCAGATGACACCATTCTGTCTCACTTGGCTGTGCTTGTAGACTTGCGAGTGCTCATCTTCAGACAAATGACACCATTCTGTCTCATTGGGCTGTGTTTGTAGACTTGCGAGTGCTCATCTTCAGTCAGATGACACCATTCTGTCTCACTTGGCTGTGTTTGTAGACTTGCGATTGCTCATTTTCAGTCAGATGACACCATTCTGTCTCACTTCGCTGTGTTTGTAGATTCGTGAGTGCTCATCTACAGTCAGATGACACCACACTGTCTCACTGTTTGTGTTTGTAGATTCGTGAGTGCTCATCTTCAGTCAGATGACACCATTCTGTCTCACTGTTTGTGTTTGTAGATTCACGAGTGCTCATCTTCAGTCAGATGACGCGTGTGTTGGACATCTTGGAGGACTACTGTGCTTGGAAGTGTTTCGAGTACTGTCGACTGGATGGACAAACGGCACATGAGGAGAGACAGGTAGGGGGCAGCACTGCAGTAACTATGACGGTAACAGGAGCATTCACCATAGATTATGTTTTAGGGTATTTTTATTGATTTATTTATTTTCATTAAATATATTAGCGCATTTGTGGTAACTATCACAAATGTTCCATCATTTGTTTAACTAAAAATTTGGTTGTAACATTCAACGAATGAACTGTGAGAATGCGAATTGCTCCTTTGTGGTTCTCGCATCTTTAAACCATTGTTTTATTTGTGGGCGCCCTATTTTTTAAACTTCTGGGGTGCAAGGCCCATTTCTGGGACTCCTAATGTATAGTTGGTCACTGGGGGCGGGGCATAATGTTTACTTTCCAAATTTATACATCTTCTAATGTTCAATTATAGCATTATCTCTCACTTTTGCCGGTCAACAATGTTTAGTTTTCAAAATGTTGTTCTTTGTACCAATTACACTATTAAATGATTAAATTACAAAACATGCTGTGGGTTTTTTTCTGTTGACCCTTGAGATTATTATTGGCCTTTAATATTATTACAATAAAACAGTATTTAAAACGCAATCATGGTGCATTCAAGTTTTGAGCCGATTTACTGAGCATTTACATTGCAGTCGGTTTCTGGCTGTCAAAGGCTACGGCTAATTAAATTGTAATAAATCTAAATAGTTCTCCCCTCCTTAACAGGCCTGTAAGTCTCTATTTAGTGACCACAGTTGGCCCTGGTTCAACATTTTCTAATTAAATGAATTAGGCTTTATTGTAAAAATTTAGACTGCATTTCTACGTTGAGTAAACAAATAAAATAAATTTGTGACTTACTGTTGTTAAACTTGTGACTTGGTAAGTTGGTTTGTTACACATCTCAGTATAATAAGAGTTGCCTGCTTTTTGTGGGACATGGTTACATGCCACTATTCAACATATACCGGATGTTTCTTCCAGTTATCAATATAGATGTAGGTTTTGTTTTAAATATTTCAATTGAATGCTATTTGATAACTATGTCACCATTGTTCCTAGTGATTGTTTTCTTGTTCAGGCGCAAAAGAATTTACAGTATTATTAATCACTGGTGTAGCTTGGCCAGATTGCACGTAACGTCTTCATTATGCACCTGGTGTACATTTTTGGGTCTAATAAATACATTTTTCTCTTGATGCTGATATTTGATTGCAGTTTTATAAATTAAATTACATAACTGAGCTATCATTTCGTGTGTATTAAAAACTCAACCAGTATATAATGAATCCACTTAAATTCAACTGAGAATGTCATGTGTTTTCTTACTAGGCATCGATAGAATCATTCAACGCACCGGACAGCACAAAGTTCATCTTCATGCTGAGTACGCGAGCTGGCGGCCTGGGAATCAACTTGGCAACGGCTGACATAGTTATTCTGTTCGACTCTGACTGGAACCCTCAGGTTGATCTGCAGGCGATGGTAAGATATGGACACAGGTTAAAGTGATTTGTCTGTTTATTTTTTATTGTAAAATCGTGTTATTCTGTATAAGTATATGTTATAATACCACCCAAATATGTTTAAATGAAGCAGAAATAACTTTTGAATTCAACAGTTCAGTGTTTACCGAAATCTGCAAGCACGTCTCTTAAATCCTGACATAGCAAGCTCAGATAATGAATGATCATGAAGATATAGAGAAAACAACAGATTTATGAAATCCAGGTGGCATCCAATTGAGAAATTGAACTCGTGTAAGTTATTGAAATACTCGCTGCTCCCCAGGACCGCGCCCATCGCATTGGGCAGAAAAAACAGGTGAAGGTGTTCCGCTTCATCACAGAGAATACGGTCGAGGACCGCATCGTGGAGAAGGCGGAGATGAAACTGAGGCTCGACAATGTCGTCATCCAGCAGGGTATGGATTCTTTAATGCCTAGGGACAAATTTTGATTATCAAATTTCGAAAAACCTGTAGTTTAATTTTAAGTTTTGACTTTGTCCAGAATCAATAGAGCATGGTAGAGTATATACTGTATAACATGATTTTATGATAAAAATAGTAGTACAAAACACATATACTCTGCACAGTACTCCTGTCAGGTTAGTTCAATGCTTGTTTTTGAGATATTTATTGATGACATGGTAGTGTAGAGGGTAGACATTTGCCTAGCATGTCAGTGCTGTGAGTTAAAAAATTGAACCGGCCATGGTACATTTGGGGTACGAAACTTGGCTTTCAATGGACGTGAGTTGGAGATCGCGTTAATGTCGATCCAGTTTCAATTTGTGATGTAAAAGAACCACTAAAGATGATGATCATCATGGCAGTGAGACCTTGTAAGACGACAACATTTTAACTACAATATAATATTATACAGATCAGTCAGTTAAAGTGCTGCAACCATCTGGGAAACTAGATCGGTATATTGTGAATATTTTTCTTTTAAGAAATTTAAAAACTTGACATGGAGCATGCAATTTTCGAATTTTAGCCTACATCTGTCATCAACTGAGCATCTTTATATGGCAATTTTGTTCTGCAGGTCGCCTGACCGACGCCAGCACTAAGCTAGGGAAGGACGAGGTTCTGTCTATGATCCGGCACGGTGCTAATCACGTGTTTGCGTCAAAGGAAAGTGACATTACTGACGAGGACATTGATGCAATCTTGGCGAGAGGAGAGAAGAAGGTGAGGCGACCTTGGACGTGTCAGCAGTGACCTTGTGTAGTCCATGAGATGACAATAAACTTATGTGGCAAAAATCATGTCTCTGAAGAATGAACAATACTCAATGTGAAACAAAATTTTCTCAAACTTATAATTTTTTATGATTTTATAATAGTTTGACTGTAATACAGGATAGACAGGATAATTCAGATATAACTCAGATAACTCAAAAATCTGACAATTGACCATTCAAACCAAATTCAAGCGTTCACACATTTTGAAGTTGAATACCAGCATCTGCATCTCCGACTTATTCCTGATTTCGATGGCACGTATGTGCATTTTTGGCAATCACCTTAAAGTAAAAATTGGATAAATAAATAGTAAGTCAAATATAAATAATAATTCAAATAATACACTAGTATAGTAGGCTTTTAAAACATCAGTAAATATTATGAAAAAAGGAGTGAAACGGAGGAGTGTCATTTAAGACTAGAAGCTAAATGCAAGCTTGAAATAGTGTACAAAGGTAACATAAGAGTGAATGTTTGCAGACCGAGGAGATGAAGAAGAAATTGGAGAATCTCGGCGAGAACACGCTGCAGTCCTTCACCCTCGACACCCCCGAACACAGCGTCTACCAGTTCGAGGGCGAAGATTACCGCGGTAAACAGAAAATCGGCATCGGCAACTGGATCGAACCGCCAAAGCGAGAGCGCAAGGCTAACTACGCCGTCGATGCGTACTTCCGGGAGGCTCTTAGGGTCGGCGAACCCAAGGCTCCTAGGGTTAGTAAAGAGGTTATTGTATTAATTAAGGGGTCATCTCAAAACACTGATGTTTGAGCTGAGTAAAATTGGTATCAAGGGAGAGGAGGCAGCTGTTAGTCTTTCTTATACGTTGATATATTATAGAAAATTATTATCTTTTCTATCATAGTTCAATGAGTTCATGTTATGATGAAAGAGGAGAAAAGTATTGCATTCTGCTACAATCATTACGAGTCTCTAGGACTAGACTTATACACTTCTTATTGTGAATACACATTATCGCCCAAGGTCGATAAAGCAGTCAAAAATGGTAAATATATATATACCAAGGTCTGTATACATAAAATATTTTGTATTGCTTTTTGATAAGTTTCTAAGTGGCCTTTTTGGCAATATGGATCTTTCCGTGTGAGTGGAAGACCTTGAGTAAACTAATTGTTGTCGTTTGTACAGGCCCCACGACCCCCCAAACAGCCCAATGTACAAGACTTCCAGTTCTACCCACCTCGACTGTTTGAGCTGCTTGACAAGGAAATCTACTACTACAGAAAGACCATTGGATACAAGGTATGATGACGTCTTGGACGTTCTTAATGCAGGAGGTTAGAGATCAGTGGAACTGTTATTCAAAAATCCTAAGTAAATGTGAGTGTTTGACAAAAATGCACCGTATGATAAATTTCTATTTGAGAATATATTTTTGCAGTGAATAAAAAGCAATTTGAATAGGTGCTAGCAGCACAATAGAGCGAATGTTTCCTGCTAGAAACACAAGGTAAACAGTGTTCATGGCAATGTTAGACGTAGATTTACATAACTTTATATTGTCATAGAAGACATGCAAAGCATTGCAAACAATCGTATGTAACTACAAGAGCTAGCAAAAACTTGCAGGACTTGGACAAAATAAGTATGGAAACATCCATAAACTCATGAGAATAGATAAACAAGGTAAGTTTACTCACATGGGGATATTAGATGTAGATTTACATAACTTTGTACCATCATAGACGCCATGCAACACATTGGGAACAGTTGTAATGTAACTACAAGAGCTAGCAAAAACTTGCAGGACTTGGGCAAAACGTATGGAGCCATCCAGAACAGAAAAGCAGCGTAAGTTCATGTGCAAACATTTATTTAAATTGCACCAGGTCTTTTAATTTTAACTACCCATGACCTAGATCTGGTGATTCATCCATGTCTGTCTGTTTACAGGTTCCTAAGGACCCGGATCTGGGCATTGACGCGGATCGCGTGATGAAAGAGGAACAACAGAAGATAGATGAGGCAGAGGAACTGAACGAGACTCTCATCGCAGAGAAGGAAGAACTCCTCAACGAGGTAGGGAGATACTTCCTCATTGCTTGTCTCTTGTTCTCGGTTGTTTTCTTTCTGTGACTGATTCCGTTTCACCACCCGTCTCCACTGACCAACTGTTATTCTCCACTTCCATCTAAATCCCACCAAATCTCACTTTACATCTAAGTTATGAACTTCCTTAAATGTGGTCCAAAGTTATCTGCCGATTATGTAACACTCTACAATGGCAAACATTTAAAATCAAATAAACTTAAAATGTTACACGTAATCATAAATGGCCCATACACTTTTTTAAATGTTAACATTTTAACTGTGTATCATAATGTTTTAATTATACTCGAGACTATCACATAACCATTACTTATTTCTGGTTTGTTGCAGGGTTTCAGCAACTGGTCGAAACGTGATTTCAACCAGTTCATCAAGGCTAACGAGAAGTTTGGACGCGATGACATAGACAGCATCTCCCGGGAAGTGGAGGGGAAGACACCGGAGGAAGTAATATCACAATTGTGCACTTCTATACAGAATATAATGTTACATTTTTGTAAAACATACAACATGGTTGCTGTGTACTTTAAGTTGGACGTAATTTATTGATTTTGGATGTAAGTAGGAGAGGTGGTGGGTTGACAAAATAACTGCAATAGATGTAACGTGGTCACACAATAACACTTGCTGCAGCTGCCGCCGCTGCCACCGCCGCTGCTGTTGCATAGGACACTATTGTTCCACTCACTATTTAGGCCATTGGAGATCTTCGATTATTCTTTGCATGTGTTGAATTTTGTGCATGATGAAAAATCTGTCATTTTGAACTGTTGTCCATAATTGTTTTTGCTAATTTTGGTATCTAATATTTATATTGTTAGTCTTGATTAACTCACTAAATGGGTTGATTTGATAATTAGTGCCCAGAAGTACAACAGTTTTAATGGAAATACTTGGAAACTTGACATGTCACGATTGTCTTGGCCTGTCACCATTGTCATAATGCCTTGACTTGCCATGATGTGTCACCATTATCGCAATATTTCACCATTGCCTTGACATGTCATAATTGCCATGACATTGTATGAACGTGTCACCATTGTTACTGTCACCTGACACTGCCGTTGTTGCCTAGGTGATGGAGTATTCGAGGATCTTCTGGGAGCGTTGTAATGAGCTGCAGGACATTGAGCGGATCATGGCACAGATTGAACGAGGAGAGGCGAAAATACAACGTCGTATCAGCATCAAACGGGCACTCGACTGCAAGGTCTGTGTCCTACGCGATGATGGCAGTCTTACTTCAAAGCATAGATCAATTTTGCCCAATACCTAATGTTTTAGGTGAAAGAATTGTGATTTTTCTACTTTTAAAATTAATATGCTAACTTTTGAATGTTGTAAGTGCATCTTCTGTAAAGCATGCTAAATTACATCATGAGGAGCATAGGCTAAATTTCAGACGGTACCTTTGCAACTTTCATCCCATTGTAATTGCACTAGACAGTGGCATAGTAACAATACGATATAACTTTATTCATCCTTGTAAGGGCAATTACGTCGTCGTTTGGGCGGGCACAAAGTATAAAAATATATATATATAAAATATTAAAATATAACAACTAACAGTGTATTACTGGCTCTCGTCATCAGTCACACAAAGAATAATTTATTTCATGAACACATAGAGTGCATTTCTTCACACTGTAACCACTAAATATATAGAACACACACACACACACACACACACACACACACACACACACACACACACACACACACACACACACTACATTCTTTCACATCGTTAAAGACTGAGGGCAGCAGGAATAAAAGATAACTTCTTACTCTTTGTTTTGCACGAGGGGCACCTAAAAGGGTGGCCCGATGGTAGAGTCTCGAACATGGGATATAGAGCATGACTATCATTGGCTAAAATAGAACGTGCCTTTCCTTCCAAAACTGAGCGATGTCTCTCTGAGTCTTCGATTATTTTGGAGCTGACACGTACAATCTTCTGTAAACTGTTCTGGTTTTTAACACTCGGGTTGAAATACCAGCAGATAACGAAAAGCATTCTCAATAAAATTCACACATGGCTATGTCCAGTTAGGTGTGTTTCTAGGCAACCTTCTTGTTCAGTTGCAACTGCACGTGATTTGCAATGGTACAGATTGATAAAGAAATGATTTGTGATGCTTTTCTTAAGTATCCATATGTCAATATGCTAACTTGCGTTGTAAGAGGATTGGAAGTCCATCTCCTCCCAGGTGCCTACCTCCACTCACCGTGTCCGATTACATGTACTACTACGCCACCATCTCATTCAATTACACCTGTGTGCACTTTACAAAGGCATAGTTTGATGTAGAAATGGTTGATATTGTTGCGACCAGATGGCGCGGTACCGAGCGCCGTTCCACCAGTTGCGGCTGCAGTACGGCACGAACAAGGGAAAGAACTACACGGAGGAGGAGGACAGGTTCCTTGTGTGCATGCTCCACCAGCTCGGCTTCGACAAGGAGAACGTCTACGATGAGCTACGCACTGCCGTCAGACAGGCGCCGCAGTTCCGCTTTGATTGGTTCATCAAGAGTCGAACTGCCATGGTGAGTGCTCAGGTCGATCACTCAATGGCATCACCCATTCTTTATGGTTTAGGACTGCTTTTCTTTTGGGATTGCAATACTAATGCTATAGTACAACTACCCTAACTAACTAACAAACATTCTTTATTGTGTAGGTATCTGTGTAAGTTGATAATTCTGTGTAATTGGTGATATAACAGTACATGTGCGGATGTAGGAGTTGGTGATATAACAGTACATGTTGTGTGAATGTAGGAGTTGGTGATATAATAGTACATGTTGTGTGAATGTAGGAGTTGGTGATATAACAGTACATGTTGTGTGGATGTAGGAGTTGGTGATATAACAGTACATGTTGTGTGAATGTAGGAGTTGGTGATATAACAGTACATGTTGTGTGAATGTAGGAGTTGGTGATATAATAGTACATGTGTGGATGTAGGAGTTGGTGATATAATAGTACATGTTGTGTGAATGTAGGAGTTGGTGATATAACAGTACATGTTGTGTGGATGTAGGAGTTGGTGATATAACAGTACATGTTGTGTGGATGTAGGAGTTGGTGATATAACAGTGCATGTTGTGTGAATGTAGGAGTTGGTGATATAACAGTGCATGTTGTGTGAATTTAGGAGTTGGTGATATAACAGTGCATGTTGTGTGAATGTAGGAGTTGGTGATATAACAGTACATGTTGTGTGGATGCAGGAGTTGGTTATATAACAGTACATGTTGTGTGAATGTAGGAGTTGGTGATATAATAGTACATGTTGTGTGGATGTAGGAGTTGGTGATATAACAGTACATGTTGTATGGATGTAGGAGTTGGTGATATAATAGTACATGTTGTGTGGATGTAGGAGTTGGTGATATAATAGTACATGTTGTGTGAATGTAGGAGTTGGTGATATAACAGTACATGTTGTGTGATGTAGGAGTTGGTGATATAATAGTACATGTTGTGTGGATGTAGGAGTTGGTGATATAATAGTACATGTTGTGTGAATGTAGGAGTGTTGATATAACAGTACATGTTGTGTGGATGTAGGAGTTGTTGATATAACAGTGCATGTTGTGTGGATGTAGGAGTTGGTGATATAATAGTACATGGTGTGTGGATGTAGGAGTTGGTGATATAATAGTACATGTGTGGATGTAGGAGTTGGTGATATAACAGTACATGTTGTGTGGATGTAGGAGTTGGTGATATAACAGTGCATGTTGTGTGAATGTAGGAGTTGGTGATATAATAGTACATGTTGTGTGGATGTAGGAGTTGGTGATATAACAGCACATGTTGTGTGGATGTAGGAGTTGGTGATATAACAGTACATGTTGTGTGAATGTAGGAGTTGGTGATATAACAGTGCATGTTGTATGAATGTAGGAGTTGGTGATATGACAGTACATGTTGTGTGGATGTAGGAGTTGGTGATATAACAGTACATGTTGTGTGAATGTAGGAGTTGGTGATATAACAGTGCATGTTGTGTGAATGTAGGAGTTTGTGATATAACAGTACATGTTGTGTGGATGTAGGAGTTGGTGATATAATAGTACATGTTGTGTGGATGTAGGAGTTGGTGATATAACAGTACATGTTGTGTGGATGTAGGAGTTGGTGATATAACAGTACATGTTGTGTGAATGTAGGAGTTGGTGATATAACAGTGCATGTTGTATGAATGTAGGAGTTGGTGATATAACAGTACATGTTGTGTGGATGTAGGAGTTGGTGATATAACAGTACATGTTGTGTGAATGTAGGAGTTGGTGATATAACAGTACATGTTGTGTGAATGTAGGAGTTGGTGATATAACAGTACATGTTGTGTGGATGTAGGAGTTGGTGATATAACAGTGCATGTTGTGTGGATGTAGGAGTTGGTGATATAACAGTACATGTTGTGTGAATGTAGGAGTTGGTGATATAATAGTACAAGTTGTATGAATGTAGGAGTTGGTGATATAACAGTGCATGTTGTGTGGATGTAGGAGTTGGTGATATAACAGTACATGTTGTGTGAATGTAGGAGTTGGTGATATAACAGTACATGTTGTGTGAATGTAGGAGTTGGTGATATAACAGTACATGTTGTGTGAATGTAGGAGTTGGTGATATAACAGTACATGTTGTGTGAATGTAGGAGTTGGTGATATAACAGTACATGTTGTGTGAATGTAGGAGTTGGTGATATAATAGTACATGTTGTGTGAATGTAGGAGTTGGTGATATAATAGTACATGTTGTGTGAATGTAGGAGTTGGTGATATAACAGTGCATGTTGTGTGAATGTAGGAGTTGGTGATATAACAGTACATGTTGTGTGAATGTAGGAGTTGGTGATATAACAGTACATGTTGTGTGAATGTAGGAGTTGGTGATATAACAGTACATGTTGTGTGAATGTAGGAGTTGGTGATATAACAGTACATGTTGTGTGAATGTAGGAGTTGGTGATATAACAGTACATGTTGTGTGAATGTAGGAGTTGGTGATATAACAGTACATGTTGTGTGGATGTAGGAGTTGGTGTTATAACAGTACGTGTTGTGTGAATGTAGGAGTTGGTGATATAACAGTGCGTGTTGTGTGAATGTAGGAGTTGGTGATATAACAGTACATGTTGTGTGGATGCAGGAGTTGGTTATATAACAGTACATGTTGTGTGAATGTAGGAGTTGGTGATATAATAGTACATGTTGTGTGGATGTAGGAGTTGGTGATATAACAGTACATGTTGTATGGATGTAGGAGTTGGTGATATAATAGTACATGTTGTGTGGATGTAGGAGTTGGTGATATAATAGTACATGTTGTGTGAATGTAGGAGTTGGTGATATAATAGTACATGTTGTGTGGATGTAGGAGTTGGTGATATAACAGTACATGTGTGAATGTAGGAGTTGGTGATATAATAGTACATGTTGTGTGAATGTAGGAGTTGGTGATATAATAGTACATGTTGTGTGAATGTAGGAGTTGGTGATATAATAGTACATGTTGTGTGAATGTAGGAGGTGGTGATATAACAGTACATGTTGTGTGAATGTAGGAGTTGGTGATATAATAGTACATGTTGTGTGGATGTAGGAGTTGGTGATATAACAGTGCATGTTGTGTGGATGTAGGAGTTGGTGATATAATAGTACATGGTGTGTGGATGTAGGAGTTGGTGATATAATAGTACATGTTGTGTGGATGTAGGAGTTGGTGATATAACAGTACATGTTGTGTGGATGTAGGAGTTGGTGATATAACAGTGCATGTTGTGTGAATGTAGGAGTTGGTGATATAATAGTACATGTTGTGTGGATGTAGGAGTTGGTGATATAACAGCACATGTTGTGTGGATGTAGGAGTTGGTGATATAACAGTACATGTTGTGTGAATGTAGGAGTTGGTGATATAACAGTGCATGTTGTATGAATGTAGGAGTTGGTGATATGACAGTACATGTTGTGTGGATGTAGGAGTTGGTGATATAACAGTACATGTTGTGTGAATGTAGGAGTTGGTGATATAACAGTGCATGTTGTGTGAATGTAGGAGTTTGTGATATAACAGTACATGTTGTGTGGATGTAGGAGTTGGTGATATAATAGTACATGTTGTGTGGATGTAGGAGTTGGTGATATAACAGTACATGTTGTGTGGATGTAGGAGTTGGTGATATAACAGTACATGTTGTGTGAATGTATGAGTTGGTGATATAACAGTACATGTTGTGTGGATGTAGGAGTTGGTGATATAACAGTACATGTTGTGTGAATGTAGGAGTTGGTGATATAACAGTACATGTTGTGTGAATGTAGGAGTTGGTGATATAACAGTACATGTTGTGTGGATGTAGGAGTTGGTGATATAACAGTGCATGTTGTGTGGATGTAGGAGTTGGTGATATAACAGTACATGTTGTGTGAATGTAGGAGTTGGTGATATAATAGTACAAGTTGTATGAATGTAGGAGTTGGTGATATAACAGTGCATGTTGTGTGGATGTAGGAGTTGGTGATATAACAGTACATGTTGTGTGAATGTAGGAGTTGGTGATATAACAGTACATGTTGTGTGAATGTAGGAGTTGGTGATATAACAGTACATGTTGTGTGAATGTAGGAGTTGGTGATATAATAGTACATGTTGTGTGAATGTAGGAGTTGGTGATATAATAGTACATGTTGTGTGAATGTAGGAGTTGGTGATATAACAGTGCATGTTGTGTGAATGTAGGAGTTGGTGTCCTGCTAGTATGTTATTATTGTGAATGTGAGTTGGTGATACTCATTCCCCATCTTGTGTGATCAAGGAATTCAGTGATATAACTGCATTGCTATTTATTGTGAATGTAGAGGAGTTGGTGATATAACAGTACGTGTTGTGTGTGGATGTAGGAGTTGGGGTATTTTTGTATTCGATGTTGTGTGGATGTAGGGAGTTGTTATCTGGTGCGTGTTGTGTGAATGTAGAGGTTGGTGATATAACGGTACATGTTGTGTGGATGCGTTGGTTATATAATGTTGTGTGGATGGGGAGTTGGTGTCTCATGGTACATGTTGTGTGGATGTGTAGGAGTTGGTGATATAACAGTACATGTTGTATGGATGTATTGGGAGTTGGTGATATAATAGTACATGTTGTGTGAATGTAGGAGGTGGTGATATAACAGTACATGTTGTGTGAATGTAGGAGTTGGTGATATAATAGTACATGTTGTGTGGATGTAGGAGTTGGTGATATAACAGTGCATGTTGTGTGAATGTAGGAGTTGGTGATATAACAGTACATGTTGTGTGGATGTAGGAGTTGGTGATATAATAGTACATGTTGTGTGGATGTAGGAGTTGGTGATATAATAGTACATGTTGTGTGAATGTAGGAGGTGGTGATATAACAGTACATGTTGTGTGAATGTAGGAGTTGGTGATATAATAGTACATGTTGTGTGGATGTAGGAGTTGGTGATATAACAGTGCATGTTGTGTGGATGTAGGAGTTGGTGATATAATAGTACATGGTGTGTGGATGTAGGAGTTGGTGATATAATAGTACATGTTGTGTGGATGTAGGAGTTGGTGATATAACAGTACATGTTGTGTGGATGTAGGAGTTGGTGATATAACAGTGCATGTTGTGTGAATGTAGGAGTTGGTGATATAACAGTACATGTTGTGTGGATGTAGGAGTTGGTGATATAATAGTACATGTTGTGTGGATGTAGGAGTTGGTGATATAACAGTACATGTTGTGTGGATGTAGGAGTTGGTGATATAACAGTACATGTTGTGTGAATGTAGGAGTTGGTGATATAACAGTGCATGTTGTATGAATGTAGGAGTTGGTGATATAACAGTACATGTTGTGTGGATGTAGGAGTTGGTGATATAACAGTGCATGTTGTGTGAATGTAGGAGTTGGTGATATAACAGTACATGTTGTGTGGATGTAGGAGTTGGTGATATAACAGTACATGTTGTGTGGATGTAGGAGTTGGTGATATAACAGTACATGTTGTGTGGATGTAGGAGTTGGTGATATAACAGTACATGTTGTGTGGATGTAGGAGTTGGTGATATAATAGTACATGTTGTGTGAATGTAGGAGTTGGTGATATAATAGTACATGTTGTGTGAATGTAGGAGTTGTTGATATAACAGTACATGTTGTGTGGATGTAGGAGTTGTTGATATAACAGTACATGTTGTGTGGATGTATGAGTTGGTGATATAACAGTGCATGTTGTGTGGATGTAGGAGTTGGTGATATAACAGTACATGTTGTGTGGA
>CM034543.1:52406732-52445531 GCA_020002185.1 Paraescarpia echinospica
TATTAAGCTGACTGGGAATACAACTTCAACTGTTCACACACGTCATATTTGGATATCAATAACCTGGACGTGCTATGGGCTAAATCAGTTGAGGTCCTTCAGGATGCAACTACCGGGAGTATTACTACAATGCTGGTGCTAAACAAAAACATTACTTCTCCCATCCATGCAAGATTTTGTTTGTTGTTGTACATTGATGTTTTGAGAAGTGCCCTAATTTAGTCACGTCTTTGTTATTAGGAGTGCGACCGTGGCAACCGATTCGACTTCCTGCTGCAACAGACGGAACTCTTCTCCCACTTCATGACGACAGGGGGAGACGGGATGGGAAATAAAACCCCCAACAGTCCCCTCAAGATGAAACCCGGGAGGCCAAAGTTTAAGAAGGACGAGAAGTCAAAGTTGATGGAGGCCGGAGAGTAAGTTGGGGTATTAATATAAAATGAGGCACAGTGGCCGGAGAGTAAGTTGGGGTATTGATTTAAAATGAGGCACAGTGGCCAGACAGTAAGTTGGGGTATTGATTTAAAATGAGGCACAGTGGCCAGACAGTAAGTTGGGGTATTGATTTAAAATGAGGCACAGTGGCCAGACAGTAAGTTGGGGTATTTATTTAAAATGAGGCACAGTGGCCAGACAGTAAGTTGGGGTATTGATTTAAAATGAGGCACAGTGGCCGGAGAGTAAGTTGGGGTATTGATTTAAAATGAGGCACAGTGGCCGGAGAGTAAGTTGGGGTATTGATTTAAAATGAGACACGGTGGCCGGAGAGTAAGTTGGGGTATTGATTTAAAATGAGGCACAGTGGCCGGAGAGTAAGTTAGGGTATTGATTTAAAATGAGGCACAGTGGCCGGAGAGTAAGTTGGGATATTGATTTAAAATGAGGCACAGTGGCCAGAGAGTAAGTTGGAGTGTTGATTTAAAATGAGGCACAGTGGCCAGAGAGTAAGTTGGGGTATTGATTTAAAATGAGGCACAATGGCCAGAGAGTAAGTTGGGGTATTGATTTAAAATGAGGCACAGTGGCCAGACAGTAAGTTGGGGTATTGATTTAAAATGAGGCACAGTGGCCGGAGAGTAAGTTGGGGTATTGATTTAAAATGAGGCACAGTGGCCGGAGAGTAAGTTGGGGTATTGATTTAAAATGAGACACGGTGGCCGGAGAGTAAGTTGGGGTATTGATTTAAAATGAGGCACAGTGGCCGGAGAGTAAGTTAGGGTATTGATTTAAAATGAGGCACAGTGGCCGGAGAGTAAGTTGGGATATTGATTTAAAATGAGGCACAGTGGCCAGAGAGTAAGTTGGAGTGTTGATTTAAAATGAGGCACAGTGGCCAGAGAGTAAGTTGGGGTATTGATTTAAAATGAGGCACAGTGGCCAGAGAGTAAGTTGGAGTGTTGATTTAAAATGAGGCACAGTGGCCAGAGAGTAAGTTGGAGTGTTGATTTAAAATGAGGCACAGTGGCCAGAGAGTAAGTTGGGGTATTGATTTAGAGTAAGTTGGGGTATTGATTTAAAATGAGGCACAGTGGCCAGAGAGTAAGTTGGAGTGTTGATTTAAAATGAGGCACAGTGGCCAGAGAGTAAGTTGGAGTGTTGATTTAAAATGAGGCACAGTGGCCAGAGAGTAAGTTGGGGTATTGATTTAAAATGAGGCACAGTGGCCAGACAGTAAGTTGGGGTATTGATTTAAAATGAGGCACAGTGGCCGGTAAGTTGGGGTATTGATTTAAAATGAGGCACAGTGGCCAGACAGTAAGTTGGGGTATTGATTTAAAATGAGGCACAGTGGCCGGTAAAGAGGCACAGTGGCCAGACAGTAAGTTGGGGTATTGATTTAAAATGAGGCACAGTGGCCGGAGAGTAAGTTGGGGTATTGATTTAAAATGAGGCACAGTGGCCGGAGAGTAAGTTGGGGTATTGATTTAAAATGAGGCACAGTGGCCGGAGAGTAAGTTGGGGTATTGATTTAAAATGAGGCACAGTGGCCGGAGAGTAAGTTGGGGTATTGAGGGGTTTATTGATTTAATGAGGCACAGTGGCCACAGTGGCCGGACAGTAAGTTGGGGTATTGATTTAAAATGAGGCACAGTGGCCGGAGAGTAAGTTGGGGTATTGATTTAAAATGAGGCACAGTGGCCGGAGAGTAAGTTGGGGTATTGATTTAAAATGAGGCACAGTGGCCAGACAGTAAGTTGGGGTATTGATTTAAAATGAGGCACAGTGGCCGGAGAGTAAGTTGGGGTATTGATTTAAAATGAGGCACAGTGGCCGGAGAGTAAGTTGGGGTATTGATTTAAAATGAGGCACAGTGGCCGGAGAGTAAGTTGGGGTATTGATTTAAAATGAGGCACAGTGGCCAGAGAGTAAGTTGGGGTATTGATTTAAAATGAGGCACAGTGGCCAGAGAGTAAGTTGGGGTATTGATTTAAAATGAGGCACAGTGGCCGGAGAGTAAGTTGGGATATTGATTTAAAAAGAGGCACAGTGGCCGGAGAGTAAGTTGGGGTATTGATTTAAAATGAGGCACCGTGGCCGGAGAGTAAGTTGGGGTATTGATTTAAAATGAGGCACCGTGGCTGGAGAGTAAGTTGGGGTATTGATTTAAAATGAGGCACAGTGGCCGGAGAGTAAGTTTGGGGTATTGATTTAAAATGAGGCACAGTGGCCAGAGAGTAAGTTGGGGTATTGATTTAAAATGAGGCACAGTGGCCGGAGAGTAAGTTGGGGTATTGATTTAAAATGAGGCACAGTGAAGATAACCCTTGGGACCGGACAAAAGTGACCTGATTATGGAGGTGACATGATTAGCAGGACTAATGTCCTATACTCTACTGTATGGAAATAATTTGGGACTGTCTAGGATGACCTTAACTGCGAGTTGGCTGTATTACGTGTGGTGACCATAAAGCAAGGATCAACTGTAGACTACTCCTCATTTAATATATCATGTTGTTAACCCTAAAGACGTCAGTTGTTGGTTTTAAAGCTCCTTGTTTCACCACAAAATTGCCAAGAAACAGGAAATTTGAAATCGGAATGTTCAGACATCTTTTCTGATGTATTTTGTAGCTATCCACAAAAGGGTGCCACACCAGTATACAACATAACAATTATTTGGTGCTTCAATTGGTTGAGTCAGGGTATATAGGGTTATGACTAGAATATAACTGTTGAAGGTAAACTGCCCACCAACTTACTGTTAATGGGTCACAGGACACCAGAATATATTTTTTTAAGCTGATCAATATCACCAACAATGCATTGTATGAAGTCACTGTACTAAAACTGAGGATATGTAATTATTTTTGTTTTCTAATTAAGTGCGGTAGGGGGTTTTATTAAAAAAATAAGTCATAAAATAGCAAAAGTTTAAATGAATCGAATACTGAAACCTTTATGCTAATTTATACAGTTCAAATATTTTTATTTAGATACTGAACTATTCTAACTTTCTGTGCATAGCCATTTGTATACGTCATTCAGATTTTTTTATTTACATTTTTTTCCTTAAAATTTTCACAAACAAAACCCTCTGGGATATAATCAAATTGACTGATCATAACTTCAATGCACAGGAATGTAGATATTTATGTCATTGTTACTGAGTGAAAATATGGTATGAATTGCTTAGTTAGTTTTGGAGTTCTATTCATTTTTCCTACAAAAAAGTGATAATTGAGAAAACGGCACTCAAAGTATGAACTCATCATCATCATCGTCGTTTAGAGGCGGTGTTTCCAGGCCCTGCTGGGTTCGCCTTTCTTCCAATTGCCCTCTTCTACTTGACACGGTCCCGTGCATCCCGATGGTCGATACCCATCAGATTCAAGTCTGCAGACACGGAGTTCTGCCAGGTCTTCCTTGGTCTGCCGACGGGAGCTGTCCCCTCCACCACTAACTTTGTACAGCCCTTCACCCAGTCCTCGTCGTCCTTTCGCTCTACATGCCCGTACCACCTCAGCCTGCTTCTTCTGATCACATCCCCAATCGCCTCCACTCCTACTCTTCTTCTAAGCTCTGCACTGGGCTGTCTGTCGCTGAGTGATGTGCCACACATCCATCTCACCATCCTCATCTCAACCCTTTCCATCCTCGTGTCCTCATGGCCCACGTCTCACACCCATACAACAGGCAACTTCTGACACAAGCTGTGTACACCTGGCCCTTCATCTTCAGGGGGGGCGCTTTGGAAGTCAAGAAGGATGTTAACTCCCTGAAGCTGTTACCGCTGCATCCACCCCACCCTTCGCACTAAGCATGTCGCCCAGGTAGCAGAAGTTGTCTACTCTGTTGTATGTCTCTCCATCCACCTCCAAGCCTTCTTCCGTCGCTTCTGCAGGTGGTACCTCTCCCCGGCACCTCTTGCACACAAACGTTGCGCTCACTGCCTGCAGGCTACCCTTCACACCACTGCATCTCCTGTGGACCCACTTCGTACACGATGTACACTGAAGTGAGTTTGTGGCTACACCCTTGCTACAGACTCCACATGGCCATGTACCAGACTCTGACATCACTCCTCTGTCACCTATGCTGACCATCACCTTCGACTTCCCGGTGTTCACCTTCAGTCCTTTGGCCACCAATCTCGTGCGCCACTCCATCAGCTTCCTTCTTAGTTCTTCCCTGGTCGTTGCCATAAGGACGAGATCATCTGCATAAAGCAGCTCCCAGGGCAGTCCTCCTCTCGCCTCCTTCGTCACCACGTCCATCACAATGGCAAACAGCAGTGGGCTCAATACTGAGCCCTGGTGCACCCCCACCTTCACCTCAAAGCTGCTGCTGTCTCCATGCCCTGTCCTCACCACGGTGCTCGCCTCACTGTACAACGTCATCACTGCCTTCACCAGCCACTCCTCCACACCAGATTTTCTCATGGCCCATAATTTAAAAAAACTAAGTAATTTTAATGTCTTGCACACACCAGCTGTTGCAAATAAGCATCAATATGATAATATAACCATGTATGTACAATATATGATTGTTTCAAAGATCAATACTTCAGTGACACAATTATGTCATTGTTTATCCCTAACCCCCTAATTCATAATGCGAGTAATCATTGCTGCGTCGCATTTACATATAATTCACATTGCATACATTGTGACTTGTGACCAACATAAAACATGCATACTGATAGCATGTAACAGTCCATATGCATTGGTATCATGCAAAGAAACCTGATTATTAGATCAGAGAGGTATTTTCCTAAGTAAGCATCATTTCATTTTTACAAATGCAGCTTGTATGTGTCCACATACAGTCGTGACATGTTAGATAAAGAAGATGTATAATATTTAAATGTTTATAGTATTAATAGTCCATTAAAAGTGACATGATTATAAACTGTTTCCCCCCCCCCCCCTACACACACACACACACCCCACACATTATAATGTCAGGAATCATAGCCATCGCACCAAGTCAGACAGTGTACCACCCTACACAGGTTGTGACTTGTGACCTACATGAAACATGAATAATAACTGCATGTAGCACTCCATAGACTTGCTTGCTTCAAACTTGCATGTGTAGAAATAGGTTTTATGATAATTATCAGCCTAAGCACCACTTCACTGAGGCATTTTACAAATGCAACAGCAGTGTGTCCATACAATCATCACATGTTTGACATGTCAGTCAATCATCACTAACTCTGAAGCACTTGTTATATATAACACAACATCCATGTACACCATACGGCACAGTGTGGAGCATAACAAGTCACCAACACTGACAGGCAGGGCAGGAGACGTCAATGGCCACTTTACCGAGTTGGCCAACATCGATGATACACCAGTCTTGACTGCACAGTTCTGTTCATCAGGGTTGTAACATTTAATAGCATTCATGGTGTCGATTTTGCGTGACGAGATGACTGTAGGGCGACACAGTGTCGCCAGATCCATTCCCGGTAGCTGTGCAGTTGCTCCGGCGTCAGCTGTTGCGATCTTCCCAGTGCTGTCTGTCGTAGTGTCGTCTGCTTCAATAAACTTGCTTTCGTCGTCGATTATGGCTGCTAAGTTGACTTTCTCGGACGACCAAAGACGTGCAGCATTGCACTCATGTACTTGTGTACAACTTTCAATTTCGTTGGCGGAGTCTCAATTAAACTCTCTTTTTCACTAAATATATCGTTCGTTTATTGAGTGTCAAACTATTCCCCGTAGCAGCCACTTCAAATAATGTAAACAACACGATTCATAAAACCGGCTGAATGACCCTTGAACTTGCTTTCGGCTAATTCCATGCCTCGTTTTGAGAAAAACGTGTCATAAAACCGCGAAAACGAGGCTGAACCGGCTTTTGGCCAGTTCTGTGTCTCATTTGCATAAGTTCTGTGCTAAATAAGGAGTTCATCGGACATTTCAAATTGGGAAAATTCAGTTTTGGAAAAACTACCAACATAACTGACAGAAAGCCAAGAAGACGGCCGTTCTTTTGATACCAAACAAAATGGCGTATCGTGAACAAACGTGGTCATTGTCAAGGCATAAACGTGGGCTACTTTTGGCGTGTTTCATCGATTCCAATTTTTATTGTCATTTCACATTTGATGGGCCATCTAAGTTAGTGCTGATGTAGGGAGTTAGTGAGTGACTGTTAAAAAAATTATCTTTATTGTGAAGTAAATATGTCACTGTAAAAAACTGAAAGAAACAAAAAATTTCATAAAAATAATTTTTGACGTATTCCAGACTGCCGTGTCTCCCCTTAATAAGACTTACAATTTTATTTATTCGCCTGCAAATAATTTCTGATTATACCACACAGAGGTGGGACAACAAGATGTGGTAGGTGTAACACCTGCTAAAACAGGTAGTTTCACAAACAAACAATTTGACAAATATTTATGACAATTTGTGATTTAGCATATCTCTGTTTATGAACGGTCACTGCATGTAAGCGTGTTTTAAATTTGAATTGACGGTGGCGCTGACATTTACAAACTCCGATGCCCCTGTCTTTCAGCCACCGTCACCGACGCACAGAGAAGGAGGAAGACGAGGAACTCCTACAGTCTAGTCGCAAGAAGGAGAGTCACCAGCTCATTTTCGACAAATCTCCAGCATGTATGTACACCTACCATAAAGGCACAGTTCTGTGCTGGATTGTTATCACTTTTACTCTGTTGCATCTGCTGCTTTGACATATATAAAAGAGAGAAAAACAAACTATTAAAACTAACCTCATCAAGATTGGTGGTATAACCGACAACTTGATTGTTTTTATAAATTGTTAAAAACTGTTTTTGTCAGTGAAAGCAGCCCTGGTTCAAATTGCGAGAATGAACAGGAGTTGAGACATTCTTTGTGCATTACAGACGTGAAGGGTGGAGAGATGAGAGACTACCAGGTGCGCGGTCTCAACTGGATGATTTCACTCTATGAACATGGCATCAACGGCATCCTCGCTGACGAGATGGTAAGTCACACACGTTGCTCTGCTCTCTCAGCGATTTCACCGTTCACCACGGACACTCTGGGATGAAAATCACTGTTTGAAATGACAAATATTATTTTAGACAAGAATAGCAACTACAGTAGTCGTCAAGAACAGCCCCATATGTTTCTACATTTCTTAGGTTGCACCCACGAAATGTTCAAACTGTAAACAGAACATTCAATATGTAAACAACCACTATTGCACATATTGCTTTGAAGTTGGCTGGTTCCCACGCTCCTGATTACAAAATGGGACCAGGCACAGCTGTTTCAGTGAACTTCCTGCTAATGATTGCCATCCTCTCTTACCCTGTGTTTGTTTCTCTTCCCCAGGGACTTGGCAAGACACTGCAGACGATATCGTTGCTAGGCTACATGAAGCACCACCGCAACATTCCGTCCCCTCACCTCGTCATTGCCCCCAAGTCTACGCTGCATAACTGGATCGCTGAGTTCAAGCGCTGGGTGCCCACCATCAGGGTCGTGTGTCTCATTGGAGACCAAGCCAAGAGGGTGAGTTCGTGGGGCGCTAACGGGGCGTTTATAAATACGTAATAATGGCAACGTGAGCTCTTGGAAATGTGGGAAAGATTCTCTTCCATTCAGTTTTCATCTGGTTTTTAGTGAACCCGTGTGTTGATTTTATGGGTCGTTTTGATTTGCTGTTTTTGTTTTGTCCATGCCCAAATTTTAAATAAATTACTTGAAAAAATGACATGTCTAAATTGCGCTAAAAAGCAAATTTATTGCAACAATATTTTTTGATGTCCGAAAAAGCCAGAAGTGGACTTTGTTTTTATTGTAAAAATGTGTTGAACAGTTTCCCATCCCTGTGCTATGCTAACACCTATGCTATTGGAAGACTGTTAACTTGATTATTTCTGATGTGATCAGTTACACAACTGGACATAGTAGTTCCATGTTTGGCTTGCAGGTGGCTATGATCCGTGACGTGATCATGCCGGGTGACTGGGACTGTTGCGTGACGTCCTACGAGATGGTCATCAGAGAGAGATCTGTCTTCAAGAAGTTCAACTGGCGCTACCTGGTGATTGACGAGGCCCACAGGATCAAGAACGAGAAATCAAAGGTGAGGTGGTAACTTGGTATTTTTAACGAGAAGGATATGTGGACGACACTAAAGGGTGTCGACTTTCAGTGGGTTTCCCACCACATCGAAGCAAAACTATGTTCACAAGCTTTTTTACCATAATTTGCTCTGGACATTGACTAAGTTAGCTTTTTTAGACGAATAGTTGTAATAACCACCACAGGAATGAACTGCCCTGTGAAGTTTATTTAGCAGTGAGTTACATCTTACCATTAAAGGGGCTTTAAAAAAACAGCCTTATTCAATGTTGTTGACTTCCTTATTTTGCAAAGCATATTTTCATCATTCAACAATACTAAGTATTTCACCTTTGAAACTTCTATCAATCAGCACTCAGTTGATGAAATAACGGCTAGTGGTCTAGAATAACAAAATGGAAAACTTTTGTTCAGAATTATAACAAAACATAATATTCAAACTTCTATAGCCACACCTTGCAAAACCAGTATAAATCTATTTCAGTAGTCTGAGATTGTGTGAGAGTTCAAAATTGGTGTTCATTAGTGAACATGTGTTTCAGTTGTCAGAGATTGTGCGAGAGTTCAAGTCAGCCAACCGTCTGCTGTTGACGGGGACGCCGCTCCAGAACAACCTCCACGAGCTGTGGTCTCTACTCAACTTCCTCCTACCAGATGTGTTCAACTCCGCCGATGTAAGTTCTACCTGTTTTAGATTATTAGTAAATCTTAACATATATTATGTTCGACTTGCTTGACGGACCTGTGTAAATCGCACATGTCAGTTGATGAAGCTGTATTATCTTTTGGCCAGATGATTAATTGCGATGCAGCAGCTTAGTTTTATGTCACATTTTTTCAGTGTACTGGCAGAAATGCTCAGGATAGTAAGTGCTGCATACACACAAATGCAGAAGATGCTTTCTAAGTCATCCCCCAACTGATGGCTCTCGGAAAAATGACAGAAAATATGTGGAACGCTATTAGTCCGTCTAACATCCGGTACGAACCCTAAAACCAGTAAAACCCATTGGGAATGTCAAAAAATAAAGATGTATTCTTCAGATGGGTCATGTATGAACTCCTGGAAGTTTGGCACTCAAATTAGATTTGATCTTGTATGTTGTAGGACTTTGACGCGTGGTTCAGCACAAACAAATGCTTTGGTGACAGTGAATTGGTGCAGAGACTTCATGCGGTGAGAACAAATGTTTATTTCCTAAATACTGTGCAGAATGAAACCATTCACTTTGTGGTCTCTGACAACACATCTCCCAGAAACAGTGTGACTGTTATAATATTGGTTGATATTTTGTTCCCAAATGTCCTAGGCAAACCTTACGTTAAATGTGGTCAGAACTGTTTTATGTATAAAATATATATAAAAAATTCTTCAACAAGATTGTCTAGAATTTATGTAAGAAATACTGCTTTCCTAGCATTTACATAAAAAAAACCTTAGAACACCTTGTTAGAAATCTACAGTGACATACGTTTGAGCATAATTCAGTCATATTTTCTTGTTAAATGACTACACCTGCAAGTCATAAGAACGGTCATGATAGATTTTAGGAATGTCTGTTGTTTCCCACAATTTTAGTTTATCCAGACCCTTGAAATCCCTCATATTCAAACGTTTGTTTCAGTGTTACCTGGAAACCGTTGAGTATAATCATCAATTTCATGGGGGGGTGAAGTCTAATCACCCCTTAATTTCCCACCCTAAGAATTAGTGTGGCAACATATTATGTAGGAAAAGTTAAATAAGTATTTGACCCTTCAAGAATGGTTTTTAGGTTAAACAGCATTGTATTTATTTATTTTTTACATGTGTTCATTGTTTCCAGGTGCTGAGACCCTTCCTCTTACGACGTATCAAGTCAGACGTTGAAAAGAGACTGCTTCCAAAGAAAGAGACCAAGATCTACATTGGTCTCAGCAAGATGCAGCGTGAATGGTGAGTCTCACTGCTTAGTCGTCCATAGAATTTCACATGTCCATATGAATTATATTGTTTACTGCCGTCAGACAGAAAACAGAGAAAAGTTGACTACATCCACCTGTCTCCAGATTATCCACCTTTTCTTTCTAAATCTTGGGTCTTTATTTTCTCGCATTGTGCTTTTGTGATGGTTCTTTGGCAAATGTTTTGGGGCATCATCTTTCCTGATGTTTTCTAATACCACACCTGCCTTGGTGTTCTTGGTGGCTGCAAGCTGAAGTATATGGCCCAAATATCTTCATTACTAAAGACCAGAAAGCACACTGAGAACACACCTTTAGAACCATTGTGTCCTTTCAGGTACACTAAGATCCTGATGAAGGACATTGATGTGGTGAACGGGGCGGGTAAATCAGACAAGATGCGTCTCCTCAACATCCTCATGCAGTTGAGGAAGTGTTGCAACCATCCATACTTGTTCGACGGAGCGGAACCAGGTACGTCAACAAGATAGTCTGTGTGCAAATTCTGCTATGACTTGTCTGTGCAAAACTTCCAGCGTACACACAATATTGGCATTTGTGAAATATGATTGGGGTGAATGGCGAGGTGACAATATTAGCAACAATTTATTTCCTATACTTTACTGCTACTGAAACAATTTTGGATTATCCTAGACTCGATGGAGCGGCCTTACTTGCAAGGTGGCTGTATTATGAAGATGGCTATGACGTAAGGTTCAGCTGTAGTTGCTAACCCCCTCATACCACAAACCCAAGATAAAATGAAACTGAATACATTTAAAAATTACTGTAAAATGCGGCATGTAAAATATAATGAAAACATTTTAAGCAACAGCTATGTTCTAGGATACTGGAATAGACTCACTGTGTTATATGTGACCCATCTTAACGAAATGAGTCGGATGTCGGCAAATCTGATTTTCCGTAAATGCCGTTTATGTGAACAAATCGCGAATCCATCGATTTTGAGATTTCCCCTGAAAATTATTCTTTGGTATTCGTTTTATCGATTGCTACTCTAGCTACTCTCTAATTAACTCTGTTTTGTGTATTTTAAAGCGATTTTTGTATAGCTGTGCGAAGTGTTCCGCTCGATTTCCTTAAAATAACGCCGAAAATGCCAGTAATTGCGTGCGTTCGCAACTGCTAATTTTGGGACGCTTCTAACATATGGGATATCACCAGGAAGTTTGACGCGTCATCTTCCTATATATGGGCATAAATATGCTAATAACTACATTCTGTGACCTCCAGAGAGCTTGGAAGACGCCCCCTGTTTATGCCAGCTGTGTAAACAATTTGGATCACGTGGTAGCAACAGCAACTGCGTGACCCAGGCAACTGTTCTCATTGGTTCAGTGATGGGTCATTTACATAATCTGTAAACACACGCATGCATCCAGTGTATTTCACCGCGTCACTGCTGACCCAGATAACGATTAAGAAGACATGAAGAACGGCGTTTAACGTGGCAACGCTGTTAAATTCGGATGGAAGTGATCACGCACAGATTGACAGTTTGATCGAGGAGTAATTTTTGGAAGACTTAACGGATGGAAGCGAGCCTGACGAGCACAAAATTTTAGCTAGGCCTGTCCACGGTAACATGAAACATAACGAATATTTTGCATCAACTTTGACGGCCGTTTTCTGAGTTTGAAGGTTTCTACCCCACATGTGTTTGTTAAGCCATAACTTCAGTTAGAATTAAGATATCTTCTTACATGATACGCCATGTTAAAGCAGAGATTCTGCTCTTTCCAACGCTACTAATAACTCGATATTAAAAATGTCTGACATGCGACTCATTTCGTTAAGATGGGTCACATATATGCAGTGTGAATTAACAATTAAGCGTTGTGTGGTGTTTGTGTGTTTCCTAGGCCCACCATACACTACAGACCGGCATCTGGTGGACAACTGTGGCAAGATGGTCCTGCTCGACAAACTACTGGTGAAACTGAAGACACAAGGTAAGACGTGACTCATTCTGGCTCATCCCACTGTCTCACGAGGCACACAAGGGGAGGTTGCATAAATTCACAGTCACTAAATACGTTAAATATTACTTATTGGGGTAGTTTGGTCGTCACTGTGTATCAAGGAGGAATTGTGTTGTGCAAATATCCTCCCAGATATATATATATGAACATTGTTTTAAATTAATATCAGTAGGACCCATGTGTGCAGCCAGACTTGTAGCCTTAGACTCTGCTGTAGCAGTGCTGTCTCACTGTGTTTGTAGACTTGCGAGTGCTCATCTTCAGACAAATGACACCATTCTGCCTCATTGGGCTGTGTTTGTAGACTTGCGAGTGCTCATCTTCAGTCAGATGACACCATTCTGTCTCACTTGGCTGTGTTTGTAGACTTGCGAGTGCTCATCTTCAGTCAGATGACACCATTCTGTCTCACTTGGCTGTGCTTGTAGACTTGCGAGTGCTCATCTTCAGACAAATGACACCATTCTGTCTCATTGGGCTGTGTTTGTAGACTTGCGAGTGCTCATCTTCAGTCAGATGACACCATTCTGTCTCTCTTGGCTGTGTTTGTAGACTTGCGAGTGCTCATCTTCAGTCAGATGACACCATTCTGTCTCACTTCGCTGTGTTTGTAGACTTGCGAGTGCTCATCTTCAGACAAATGACACCATTCTGTCTCATTGGGCTGTGTTTGTAGACTTGTGAGTGCTCATCTTCAGTCAGATGACACCATTCTGTCTCATTGGGCTGTGTTTGTAGACTTGCTAGTGCTCATCTTCAGTCAGATGACACCATTCTGTCTCACTTGGCTGTGCTTGTAGACTTGCGAGTGCTCATCTTCAGACAAATGACACCATTCTGTCTCATTGGGCTGTGTTTGTAGACTTGCGAGTGCTCATCTTCAGTCAGATGACACCATTCTGTCTCACTTGGCTGTGTTTGTAGACTTGCGAGTGCTCATCTTCAGTCAGATGACACCATTCTGTCTCACTTGGCTGTGCTTGTAGACTTGCGAGTGCTCATCTTCAGACAAATGACACCATTCTGTCTCATTGGGCTGTGTTTGTAGACTTGCGAGTGCTCATCTTCAGTCAGATGACATCATTCTGTCTCACTTCGCTGTGTTTGTAGACTGTGCTCATTGTACACCATTCTGTCTCACTTGCGAGTGCTCATCTTCAGTCAGATGACACCATTCTGTCTCACTTGGCTGTGTTTGTAGACTTGCGAGTGCTCATCTTCAGTCAGATGACACCATTCTGTCTCACTTGGCTGTGCTTGTAGACTTGCGAGTGCTCATCTTCAGACAAATGACACCATTCTGTCTCACTTGGGCTGTGTTTGTAGACTTGCGAGTGCTCATCTTCAGACAAATGACACCATTCTGTCTCATTGGGCTGTGTTTGTAGACTTGCGAGTGCTCATCTTCAGTCAGATGACACCATTCTGTCTCTCTTGGCTGTGTTTGTAGACTTGCGAGTGCTCATCTTCAGTCAGATGACACCATTCTGTCTCACTTCGCTGTGTTTGTAGACTTGCGAGTGCTCATCTTCAGACAAATGACACCATTCTGTCTCATTGGGCTGTGTTTGTAGACTTGCGAGTGCTCATCTTCAGTCAGATGACACCATTCTGTCTCACTTCGCTGTGTTTGTAGATTCGTGAGTGCTCATCTTCAGTCAGATGACACCACACTGTCTCACTCTTTGTGTTTGTAGATTCGTGAGTGCTCATCTTCAGTCAGATGACACCACTCTGTCTCACTGTTTGTGTTTGTAGATTCATGAGTGCTCATCTTCAGTCAGATGACACCACTCTGTCTCACTGTTTGTGTTTGTAGATTCACGAGTGCTCATCTTCAGTCAGATGACGCGTGTGTTGGACATCTTGGAGGACTACTGTGCTTGGAAGTGTTTCGAGTACTGTCGACTGGATGGACAAACGGCACATGAGGAGAGACAGGTAGGGGGCAGCACTGCAGTAACTATGACGGTAACAGGAGCATTCACCATAGATTATGTTTTAGGGTATTTTTATTGATTTATTTATTTTCATTAAATATATTAGCGCATTTGTGGTAACTATCACAAATGTTCCATCATTTGTTTAACTAAAAGTTTGGTTGTAACATTCAACGAATGAACTGTGAGAATGCGAATTGCTGCTTTGTGGTTCTCGCATCTTTAAACCATTGTTTTATTTGTGGGCGCCCTATTTTTTAAACTTCTGGGGTGCAAGGCCCATTTCTGGGACTCCTAATGTATAGTTGGTCACTGGGGGCGGGGCATAATGTTTACTTTCCAAATTTGATAACTATGTCGCCATTGTTCCTAGTGATTGTTTTCTTGTTCAGGCGCAAAAGAATTTACAGTATTATTAATCACTGGTGTAGCTTGGCCAGATTGCACGTAACGTCTTCATTATGCACCTGGTGTACATTTTTGGGTCTAATAAATACATTTTTCTCTTGATGCTGATATTTGATTGCAGTTTTATAAATAAAATTACATAACTGAGCTATCATTTCGTGTGTATTAAAAACTCAACCAGTATATAATGAATCCACTTCAATTCAACTTAGAATGTCATGTGTTTTCTTACTAGGCATCGATAGAATCATTCAACGCACCGGACAGCACAAAGTTCATCTTCATGCTGAGTACGCGAGCTGGCGGCCTGGGAATCAACTTGGCAACGGCTGACATAGTTATTCTGTTCGACTCTGACTGGAACCCTCAGGTTGATCTGCAGGCGATGGTAAGATATGGACACAGGTTAAAGTGATTTGTCTGTTTATTTTTTTATTGTAAAATCGTGTTATTCTGTATAAGTATATGTTATAATACCACCCAAATATGTTTAAATGAAGCAGAAATAACTTTTGAATTCAACAGTTCAGTGTTTACCGAAATCTGCAAGCACGTCTCTTAAATCCTGACATAGCAAGCTCAGATAATTCCAGATGCGGCTTGACAACACGAGCCCACTGAACGATCATGAAGATATAGAGAAAACAACAGATTTATGAAATCCAGGTGGCATCCAATTGAGAAATTGAACTCGTGTAAGTTATTGAAATACTCGCTGCTCCCCAGGACCGCGCCCATCGCATTGGGCAGAAAAAACAGGTGAAGGTGTTCCGCTTCATCACAGAGAATACGGTCGAGGACCGCATCGTGGAGAAGGCGGAGATGAAACTGAGGCTCGACAATGTCGTCATCCAGCAGGGTATGGATTCTTTAATGCCTAGGGACAAATTTTGATTATCAAATTTCGAAAAACCTGTAGTTTAATTTTAAGTTTTGACTTTGTCCAGAATCAATAGAGCATGGTAGAGTATATACTGTATAACATGATTTTATGATAAAAATAGTAGTACAAAACACATATACTCTGCACAGTACTCCTGTCAGGTTAGTTCAATGCTTGTTTTTGAGATATTTATTGATGACATGGTAGTGTAGAGGGTAGACATTTGCCTAGCATGTCAGTGCTGTGAGTTAAAAAATTGAACCGGCCATGGTACATTTGGGGTACGAAACTTGGCTTTCAATGGACGTGAGTTGGAGATCGCGTTAATGTCGATCCAGTTTCAATTTGTGATGTAAAAGAACCACTAAAGATGATGATCATCATGGCAGTGAGACCTTGTAAGACGACAACATTTTAACTACAATATAATATTATACAGATCAGTCAGTTAAAGTGCTGCAACCATCTGGGAAACTAGATCGGTATATTGTGAATATTTTTCTTTTAAGAAATTTAAAAACTTGACATGGAGCATGCAATTTTCGAATTTTAGCCTACATCTGTCATCAACTGAGCATCTTTATACGGCAATTTTGTTCTGCAGGTCGCCTGACCGACGCCAGCACTAAGCTAGGGAAGGACGAGGTTCTGTCTATGATCCGGCACGGTGCTAATCACGTGTTTGCGTCAAAGGAAAGTGACATTACTGACGAGGACATTGATGCAATCTTGGCGAGAGGAGAGAAGAAGGTGAGGCGACCTTGGACGTGTCAGCAGTGACCTTGTGTAGTCCATGAGATGACAATAAACTTATGTGGCAAAAATCATGTCTGAAGAATGAACAATACTCAATGTGAAACAAAATTTTCTCAAACTTATAATTTTTTATGATTTTATAATAGTTTGACTGTAATACAGGATAGACAGAATAATTCAGATATAACTCAGATAACTCAAAAATCTGACAATTGACCATTCAAACCAAATTCAAGCGTTCACACATTTTGAAGTTGAATACCAGCATCTGCATCTCCGACTTATTCCTGATTTCGATGGCACGTATCATACACACACACACACACACACACACACACACACACACACACACACACACACACACACACACACAATTGTGCATTTTTGGCAATCACCTTAAAGTAAAAATTGGATAAATAAATAGTAAGTCAAATATAAATAATAATTCAAATAATACACTAGTATAGTAGGCTTTTAAAACATCAGTAAATATTATGAAAAAAGGAGTGAAACGGAGGAGTGTCATTTAAGACTAGAAGCTAAATGCAAGCTTGAAATAGTGTACAAAGGTAACATAAGAGTGAATGTTTGCAGACCGAGGAGATGAAGAAGAAATTGGAGAATCTCGGCGAGAACACGCTGCAGTCCTTCACCCTCGACACCCCCGAACACAGCGTCTACCAGTTCGAGGGCGAAGATTACCGCGGTAAACAGAAAATCGGCATCGGCAACTGGATCGAACCGCCAAAGCGAGAGCGCAAGGCTAACTACGCCGTCGATGCGTACTTCCGGGAGGCTCTTAGGGTCGGCGAACCCAAGGCTCCTAGGGTTAGTAAAGAGGTTATTGTATTAATTAAGGGGTCATCTCAAAACACTGATGTTTGAGCTGAGTAAAATTGGTATCAAGGGAGAGGAGGCAGCTGTTAGTCTTTCTTATACGTTGATATATTATAGAAAATTATTATCTTTTCTATCATAGTTCAATGAGTTCATGTTATGATGAAAGAGGAGAAAAGTATTGCATTCTGCTACAATCATTACGAGTCTCTAGGACTAGACTTATACACTTCTTATTGTGAATACACATTATCGCCCAAGGTCGATAAAGCAGTCAAAAATGGTAAATATATATATACCAAGGTCTGTATACATAAAATATTTTGTATTGCTTTTTGATAAGTTTCTAAGTGGCCTTTTTGGCAATATGGATCTTTCCGTGTGAGTGGAAGACCTTGAGTAAACTAATTGTTGTCGTTTGTACAGGCCCCACGACCCCCCAAACAGCCCAATGTACAAGACTTCCAGTTCTACCCACCTCGACTGTTTGAGCTGCTTGACAAGGAAATCTACTACTACAGAAAGACCATTGGATACAAGGTATGATGACGTCTTGGACGTTCTTAATGCAGGAGGTTAGAGATCAGTGGAACTGTTATTCAAAAATCCTAAGTAAATGTGAGTGTTTGACAAAAATGCACCGTATGATAAATTTCTATTTGAGAATATATTTTTGCAGTGAATAAAAAGCAATTTGAATAGGTGCTAGCAGCACAATAGAGCGAATGTTTCCTGCTAGAAACACAAGGTAAACAGTGTTCATGGCAATGTTAGACGTAGATTTACATAACTTGATATTGTCATAGAAGACATGCAAAGCATTGCAAACAATCGTATGTAACTACAAGAGCTAGCAAAAACTTGCAGGACTTGGACAAAATAAGTATGGAAACATCCATAAACTCATGAGAATAGATAAACAAGGTAAGTTTACTCACATGGGGATATTAGATGTAGATTTACATAACTTTGTACCATCATAGACGCCATGCAACACATTGGGAACAGTTGTAATGTAACTACAAGAGCTAGCAAAAACTTGCAGGACTTGGGCAAAACGTATGGAGCCATCCAGAACAGAAAAGCAGCGTAAGTTCATGTGCAAACATTTATTTAAATTGCACCAGGTCTTTTAATTTTAACTACCCATGACCTAGATCTGGTGATTCATCCATGTCTGTCTGTTTACAGGTTCCTAAGGACCCGGATCTGGGCATTGACGCGGATCGCGTGATGAAAGAGGAACAACAGAAGATAGATGAGGCAGAGGAACTGAACGAGACTCTCATCGCAGAGAAGGAAGAACTCCTCAACGAGGTAGGGAGATACTTCCTCATTGCTTGTCTCTTGTTCTCGGTTGTTTTCTTTCTGTGACTGATTCCGTTTCACCACCCGTCTCCACTGACCAACTGTTATTCTCCACTTCCATCTAAATCCCACCAAATCTCACTTTACATCTAAGTTATGAACTTCCTTAAATGTGGTCCAAAGTTATCTGCCGATTATGTAACACTCTACAATGGCAAACATTTAAAATCAAATAAACTTAAAATGTTACACGTAATCATAAATGGCCCATACACTTTTTTAAATGTTAACATTTTAACTGTGTATCATAATGTTTTAATTATACTCGAGACTATCACATAACCATTACTTATTTCTGGTTTGTTGCAGGGTTTCAGCAACTGGTCGAAACGTGATTTCAACCAGTTCATCAAGGCTAACGAGAAGTTTGGACGCGATGACATAGACAGCATCTCCCGGGAAGTGGAGGGGAAGACACCGGAGGAAGTAATATCACAATTGTGCACTTCTATACAGAATATAATGTTACATTTTTGTAAAACATACAACATGGTTGCTGTGTACTTTAAGTTGGACGTAATTTATTGATTTTGGATGTAAGTAGGAGAGGTGGTGGGTTGACAAAATAACTGCAATAGATGTAACGTGGTCACACAATAACACTTGCTGCAGCTGCCGCCGCTGCCACCGCCGCTGCTGTTGCATAGGACACTATTGTTCCACTCACTATTTAGGCCATTGGAGATCTTCGATTATTCTTTGCATGTGTTGAATTTTGTGCATGATGAAAAATCTGTCATTTTGAACTGTTGTCCATAATTGTTTTTGCTAATTTTGGTATCTAATATTTATATTGTTAGTCTTGATTAACTCACTAAATGGGTTGATTTGATAATTAGTGCCCAGAAGTACAACAGTTTTAATGGAAATACTTGGAAACTTGACATGTCACGATTGTCTTGGCCTGTCACCATTGTCATAATGCCTTGACTTGCCATGATGTGTCACCATTATCGCAATATTTCACCATTGCCTTGACATGTCATAATTGCCATGACATTGTATGAACGTGTCACCATTGTTACTGTCACCTGACACTGCCGTTGTTGCCTAGGTGATGGAGTATTCGAGGATCTTCTGGGAGCGTTGTAATGAGCTGCAGGACATTGAGCGGATCATGGCACAGATTGAACGAGGAGAGGCGAAAATACAACGTCGTATCAGCATCAAACGGGCACTCGACTGCAAGGTCTGTGTCCTACGCGATGATGGCAGTCTTACTTCAAAGCATAGATCAATTTTGCCCAATACCTAATGTTTTAGGTGAAAGAATTGTGATTTTTCTACTTTTAAAATTAATATGCTAACTTTTGAATGTTGTAAGTGCATCTTCTGTAAAGCATGCTAAATTACATCATGAGGAGCATAGGCTAAATTTCAGACGGTACCTTTGCAACTTTCATCCCATTGTAATTGCACTAGACAGTGGCATAGTAACAATACGATATAACTTTATTCATCCTTGTAAGGGCAATTACGTCGTCGTTTGGGCGGGCACAAAGTATAAAAATATATATATATAAAATATTAAAATATAACAACTAACAGTGTATTACTGGCTCTCGTCATCAGTCACACAAAGAATAATTTATTTCATGAACACATAGAGTGCATTTCTTCACACTGTAACCACTAAATATATAGAACACACACACACACACACACACACACACACACACACACACACACACACACACACACACACACACTACATTCTTTCACATCGTTAAAGACTGAGGGCAGCAGGAATAAAAGATAACTTCTTACTCTTTGTTTTGCACGAGGGGCACCTAAAAGGGTGGCCCGATGGTAGAGTCTCGAACATGGGATATAGAGCATGACTATCATTGGCTAAAATAGAACGTGCCTTTCCTTCCAAAACTGAGCGATGTCTCTCTGAGTCTTCGATTATTTTGGAGCTGACACGTACAATCTTCTGTAAACTGTTCTGGTTTTTAACACTCGGGTTGAAATACCAGCAGATAACGAAAAGCATTCTCAATAAAATTCACACATGGCTATGTCCAGTTAGGTGTGTTTCTAGGCAACCTTCTTGTTCAGTTGCAACTGCACGTGATTTGCAATGGTACAGATTGATAAAGAAATGATTTGTGATGCTTTTCTTAAGTATCCATATGTCAATATGCTAACTTGCGTTGTAAGAGGATTGGAAGTCCATCTCCTCCCAGGTGCCTACCTCCACTCACCGTGTCCGATTACATGTACTACTACGCCACCATCTCATTCAATTACACCTGTGTGCACTTTACAAAGGCATAGTTTGATGTAGAAATGGTTGATATTGTTGCGACCAGATGGCGCGGTACCGAGCGCCGTTCCACCAGTTGCGGCTGCAGTACGGCACGAACAAGGGAAAGAACTACACGGAGGAGGAGGACAGGTTCCTTGTGTGCATGCTCCACCAGCTCGGCTTCGACAAGGAGAACGTCTACGATGAGCTACGCACTGCCGTCAGACAGGCGCCGCAGTTCCGCTTTGATTGGTTCATCAAGAGTCGAACTGCCATGGTGAGTGCTCAGGTCGATCACTCAATGGCATCACCCATTCTTTATGGTTTAGGACTGCTTTTCTTTTGGGATTGCAATACTAATGCTATAGTACAACTACCCTAACTAACTAACAAACATTCTTTATTGTGTAGGTATCTGTGTAAGTTGATAATTCTGTGTAATTGGTGATATAACAGTACATGTGCGGATGTAGGAGTTGGTGATATAACAGTACATGTTGTGTGAATGTAGGAGTTGGTGATATAATAGTACATGTTGTGTGAATGTAGGAGTTGGTGATATAACAGTACATGTTGTGTGGATGTAGGAGTTGGTGATATAACAGTACATGTTGTGTGAATGTAGGAGTTGGTGATATAACAGTACATGTTGTGTGAATGTAGGAGTTGGTGATATAATAGTACATGTGTGGATGTAGGAGTTGGTGATATATTAGTACATGTTGTGTGAATGTAGGAGTTGGTGATATAACAGTACATGTTGTGTGGATGTAGGAGTTGGTGATATAACAGTACATGTTGTGTGGATGTAGGAGTTGGTGATATAACAGTGCATGTTGTGTGAATGTAGGAGTTGGTGATATAACAGTGCATGTTGTGTGAATTTAGGAGTTGGTGATATAACAGTGCATGTTGTGTGAATGTAGGAGTTGGTGATATAACAGTACATGTTGTGTGGATGCAGGAGTTGGTTATATAACAGTACATGTGTGAATGTAGGAGTTGGTGATATAATAGTACATGTTGTGTGGATGTAGGAGTTGGTGATATAACAGTACATGTTGTATGGATGTAGGAGTTGGTGATATAATAGTACATGTTGTGTGGATGTAGGAGTTGGTGATATAATAGTACATGTTGTGTGAATGTAGGAGTTGGTGATATAATAGTACATGTTGTGTGGATGTAGGAGTTGGTGATATAACAGTACATGTTGTGTGGATGTAGGAGTTGGTGATATAACAGTGCATGTTGTGTGAATGTAGGAGTTGGTGATATAACAGTACATGTTGTGTGGATGTAGGAGTTGGTGATATAATAGTACATGTTGTGTGGATGTAGGAGTTGGTGATATAATAGTACATGTTGTGTGAATGTAGGAGGTGGTGATATAACAGTACATGTTGTGTGAATGTAGGAGTTGGTGATATAATAGTACATGTTGTGTGGATGTAGGAGTTGGTGATATAACAGTGCATGTTGTGTGGATGTAGGAGTTGGTGATATAATAGTACATGTGTGGATGTAGGAGTTGGTGATATAATAGTACATGTGTGGATGTAGGAGTTGGTGATATAACAGTACATGTTGTGTGGATGTAGGAGTTGGTGATATAACAGTGCATGTTGTGTGAGGAGTTGGTGATATAATAGTACATGTTGTGTGGATGTAGGAGTTGGTGATATAACAGCACATGTTGTGTGGATGTAGGAGTTGGTGATATAACAGTACATGTTGTGAATGTAGGAGTTGGTGATATAATAGTACATGTTGTGTGAATGTAGGAGTTGGTGATATAATAGTACATGTTGTGTGGATGTAGGAGTTGGTGATATAACAGTAATGTTGGTGATATAACAGTGTTGTGTGAATGTAGGAGTTGGTGATATAATAGTACATGTTGTGTGGATGTAGGAGTTGGTGATATAACAGTGCATGTTGTGTGGATGTAGGAGTTGGTGATATAATAGTACATGGTGTGTGGATGTAGGAGTTGGTGATATAATAGTACATGTTGTGTGGATGTAGGAGTTGGTGATATAACAGTACATGTTGTGTGGATGTAGGAGTTGGTGATATAACAGTGCATGTTGTGTGAATGTAGGAGTTGGTGATATAATAGTACATGTTGTGTGGATGTAGGAGTTGGTGATATAACAGCACATGTTGTGTGGATGTAGGAGTTGGTGATATAACAGTACATGTTGTGTGAATGTAGGAGTTGGTGATATAACAGTGCATGTTGTATGAATGTAGGAGTTGGTGATATGACAGTACATGTTGTGTGGATGTAGGAGTTGGTGATATAACAGTACATGTTGTGTGAATGTAGGAGTTGGTGATATAACAGTGCATGTTGTGTGAATGTAGGAGTTTGTGATATAACAGTACATGTTGTGTGGATGTAGGAGTTGGTGATATAATAGTACATGTTGTGTGGATGTAGGAGTTGGTGATATAACAGTACATGTTGTGTGGATGTAGGAGTTGGTGATATAACAGTACATGTTGTGTGAATGTATGAGTTGGTGATATAACAGTACATGTTGTGTGGATGTAGGAGTTGGTGATATAACAGTACATGTTGTGTGAATGTAGGAGTTGGTGATATAACAGTACATGTTGTGTGAATGTAGGAGTTGGTGATATAATAGTACATGTTGTGTGGATGTAGGAGTTGGTGATATAACAGTGATGTTGGTGATATAATAGTACATGTTGTGTGAATGTAGGAGTTGGTGATATAACAGTGCATGTTGTGTGAATGTAGGAGTTGGTGATATAACAGTACATGTTGTGTGAATGTAGGAGTTGGTGATATAACAGTACATGTTGTGTGAATGTAGGAGTTGGTGATATAACAGTACATGTTGTGTGAATGTAGGAGTTGGTGATATAACAGTACATGTTGTGTGGATGTAGGAGTTGGTGTTATAACAGTACGTGTTGTGTGAATGTAGGAGTTGGTGATATAACAGTGCGTGTTGTGTGAATGTAGGAGTTGGTGATATAACAGTACATGTTGTGTGGATGCAGGAGTTGGTTATATAACAGTACATGTTGTGTGAATGTAGGAGTTGGTGATATAATAGTACATGTTGTGTGGATGTAGGAGTTGGTGATATAACAGTACATGTTGTATGGATGTAGGAGTTGGTGATATAATAGTACATGTTGTGTGGATGTAGGAGTTGGTGATATAATAGTACATGTTGTGTGAATGTAGGAGTTGGTGATATAATAGTACATGTTGTGTGGATGTAGGAGTTGGTGATATAACAGTACATGTGTGAATGTAGGAGTTGGTGATATAATAGTACATGTTGTGTGAATGTAGGAGTTGGTGATATAATAGTACATGTTGTGTGAATGTAGGAGTTGGTGATATAATAGTACATGTTGTGTGAATGTAGGAGGTGGTGATATAACAGTACATGTTGTGTGAATGTAGGAGTTGGTGATATAATAGTACATGTTGTGTGGATGTAGGAGTTGGTGATATAACAGTGCATGTTGTGTGGATGTAGGAGTTGGTGATATAATAGTACATGGTGTGTGGATGTAGGAGTTGGTGATATAATAGTACATGTTGTGTGGATGTAGGAGTTGGTGATATAACAGTACATGTTGTGTGGATGTAGGAGTTGGTGATATAACAGTGCATGTTGTGTGAATGTAGGAGTTGGTGATATAATAGTACATGTTGTGTGGATGTAGGAGTTGGTGATATAACAGCACATGTTGTGTGGATGTAGGAGTTGGTGATATAACAGTACATGTTGTGTGAATGTAGGAGTTGGTGATATAACAGTGCATGTTGTATGAATGTAGGAGTTGGTGATATAACAGTACATGTTGTGTGGATGTAGGAGTTGGTGATATAACAGTACATGTTGTGTGAATGTAGGAGTTGGTGATATAACAGTGCATGTTGTGTGAATGTAGGAGTTGGTGATATAACAGTACATGTTGTGTGGATGTAGGAGTTGGTGATATAATAGTACATGTTGTGTGGATGTAGGAGTTGGTGATATAACAGTACATGTTGTGTGGATGTAGGAGTTGGTGATATAACAGTACATGTTGTGTGAATGTATGAGTTGGTGATATAACAGTACATGTTGTGTGGATGTAGGAGTTGGTGATATAACAGTACATGTTGTGTGAATGTAGGAGTTGGTGATATAACAGTACATGTTGTGTGAATGTAGGAGTTGGTGATATAACAGTACATGTTGTGTGGATGTAGGAGTTGGTGATATAACAGTGCATGTTGTGTGGATGTAGGAGTTGGTGATATAACAGTACATGTTGTGTGAATGTAGGAGTTGGTGATATAATAGTACAAGTTGTATGAATGTAGGAGTTGGTGATATAACAGTGCATGTTGTGTGGATGTAGGAGTTGGTGATATAACAGTACATGTTGTGTGAATGTAGGAGTTGGTGATATAACAGTACATGTTGTGTGAATGTAGGAGTTGGTGATATAACAGTACATGTTGTGTGAATGTAGGAGTTGGTGATATAACAGTACATGTTGTGTGAATGTAGGAGTTGGTGATATAACAGTACATGTTGTGTGAATGTAGGAGTTGGTGATATAACAGTACATGTTGTGTGAATGTAGGAGTTGGTGATATAACAGTACATGTTGTGTGAATGTAGGAGTTGGTGATATAACAGTGCATGTTGTGTGAATGTAGGAGTTGGTGATATAACAGTACATGTTGTGTGAATGTAGGAGTTGGTGATATAACAGTACATGTTGTGTGAATGTAGGAGTTGGTGATATAACAGTACATGTTGTGTGAATGTAGGAGTTGGTGATATAACAGTACATGTTGTGTGGATGTAGGAGTTGGTGTTATAACAGTACGTGTTGTGTGAATGTAGGAGTTGGTGATATAACAGTGCGTGTTGTGTGAATGTAGGAGTTGGTGATATAACAGTACATGTTGTGTGGATGCAGGAGTTGGTTATATAACAGTACATGTTGTGTGAATGTAGGAGTTGGTGATATAATAGTACATGTTGTGTGGATGTAGGAGTTGGTGATATAACAGTACATGTTGTATGGATGTAGGAGTTGGTGATATAATAGTACATGTTGTGTGGATGTAGGAGTTGGTGATATAATAGTACATGTTGTGTGAATGTAGGAGTTGGTGATATAATAGTACATGTTGTGTGGATGTAGGAGTTGGTGATATAACAGTACATGTGTGAATGTAGGAGTTGGTGATATAATAGTACATGTTGTGTGAATGTAGGAGTTGGTGATATAATAGTACATGTTGTGTGAATGTAGGAGTTGGTGATATAATAGTACATGTTGTGTGAATGTAGGAGGTGGTGATATAACAGTACATGTTGTGTGAATGTAGGAGTTGGTGATATAATAGTACATGTTGTGTGGATGTAGGAGTTGGTGATATAACAGTGCATGTTGTGTGGATGTAGGAGTTGGTGATATAACAGTACATGTTGTGTGGATGTAGGAGTTGGTGATATAATAGTACATGTTGTGTGGATGTAGGAGTTGGTGATATAACAGTACATGTTGTGTGGATGTAGGAGTTGGTGATATAACAGTACATGTTGTGTGGATGTAGGAGTTGGTGATATAACAGTGCATGTTGTGTGAATGTAGGAGTTGGTGATATAATAGTACATGTTGTGTGGATGTAGGAGTTGGTGATATAACAGCACATGTTGTGTGGATGTAGGAGTTGGTGATATAACAGTACATGTTGTGTGAATGTAGGAGTTGGTGATATAACAGTGCATGTTGTATGAATATAGGAGTTGGTGATATGACAGTACATGTGTGGATGTAGGAGTTGGTGATATAACAGTACATGTTGTGTGAATGTAGGAGTTGGTGATATAACAGTGCATGTTGTGTGAATGTAGGAGTTGGTGATATAACAGTACATGTTGTGTGGATGTAGGAGTTGGTGATATAACAGTACATGTTGTGTGGATGTAGGAGTTGGTGATATAACAGTACATGTTGTGTGGATGTAGGAGTTGGTGATATAATAGTACATGTTGTGTGAATGTAGGAGTTGGTGATATAATAGTACATGTTGTGTGAATGTAGGAGTTGTTGATATAACAGTACATGTTGTGTGGATGTAGGAGTTGTTGATATAACAGTACATGTTGTGTGGATGTATGAGTTGGTGATATAACAGTGCATGTTGTGTGGATGTAGGAGTTGGTGATATAACAGTACATGTTGTGTGGATGTAGGAGTTGGTGATATAACAGTACATGTTGTGTGGATGTAGGAGTTGGTGATATAACAATTACATATATTGTGTGGATATAGGAGTTGGTGATATATAACAATTACATGTTATTGTGGATATGTGGTGGTGATATAACAGGTACATGTTGTGTGGATGAGGTGGTGATATAACGGTATGTTGGAATGTAGTTGGTGATATAACAGTACATGTTGTGTGGATGTAGGAGTTGGTGATATAACAGTACATGTTGTGTGAATGCTTAGGAGTTGGTATATGTGTGTAGGGGTTGGTGATATAATGGCAATTTACATGTTGTGTGTGGGTAGGGTGCAAACATTACATTTTCTAGATGCAGGAGTTATAACAGTACATATTTATTATTGGATACAGGAGTTATAACATTTACATGTTGTGGATGTAGGAGTTGGTGATATAACAGTACATTTTATTGTGGATGAGGTTGGTGATATATTATTACATATTTATTGTGGATGTAGGGAGTTGAGTGATAGTTATAACAGTACATTTTCTGGATGTAGGAGTTATAACAGTACATGTTGTGTGGATGCAGGAGTTATAACAGTACATGTTGTGGATGTAGGAGTTATAACAGTACATGTTGTGTGGGTGCAGGAGTTATAACAGTACATGTTGTGGATGTAGGAGTTGGTGATATAACAGTACATGTTGTGTGGATGTAGGAGTTGGTGATATAACAGTACATGTTGTGTGGATGTAGGGGTTGGTGATATAACAGTGCATGTTGTGTGGATGCAGGAGTTATAACAGTACATGTTGTGGATGTAGGAGTTATAACAGTACATGTTGTATGGGTGCAGGAGTTATAACAGTACATGTTGTGGATGTAGGAGTTGGTGATATAACAGTGCATGTTGTGTGGATGCAGGAGTTATAACAGTACATGTTGTGGATGTAGGAGTTATAACAGTACATGTTGTATGGGTGCAGGAGTTATAACAGTACATGTTGTGGATGTAGGAGTTGGTGATATAACAGTGCATGTTGTGTGGATGCAGGAGTTATAACAGTACATGTTGTGGATGTAGGAGTTATAACAGTACATGTTGTATGGGTGCAGGAGTTATAACAGTACATGTTGTGGATGTAGGAGTTGGTGATATAACAGTGCATGTTGTGTGGATGCAGGAGTTATAACAGTACATGTTGTGGATGTAGGAGTTATAACAGTACATGTTGTATGGGTGCAGGAGTTATAACAGTACATGTTGTGGATGTAGGAGTTATAACAGTACATGTTGTATGGGTGCAGGAGTTATAACAGTACATGTTGTATGGGTGCAGGAGTTATAACAGTACATGTTGTATGGGTGCAGGAGTTATAACAGTACATGTTGTGGATGTAGGAGTTATAACAGTACATGTTGTATGGGTGTAGGAGTTATAACAGTACATGTTGTATGGGTGCAGGAGTTATAACAGTACATGTTGTGGATGTAGGAGTTATAACAGTACATGTTGTATGGGTGCAGGAGTTATAACAGTACATGTTGTATGGGTGCAGGAGTTATAACAGTGCATGTTGTGGATGCAGGAGTTATAACAGTACATGTTGTATGGGTGCAGGAGTTATAACAGTACATGTTGTGGATGTAGGAGTTATAACAGTACATGTTGTGTGGGTGCAGGAGTTATAACAGTACATGTTGTATGGGTGCAGGAGTTATAACAGTACATGTTGTATGGGTGCAGGAGTTATAACAGTACATGTTGTGGATGTAGGAGTTATAACAGTACATGTTGTGTGGGTGCAGGAGTTATAACAGTACATGTTGTGTGGGTGCAGGAGTTATAACAGTACATGTTGTATGGGTGCAGGAGTTATAACAGTACATGTTGTGTGGGTGCAGGAGTTATAACAGTACATGTTGTGTGGGTGCAGGAGTTATAACAGTACATGTTGTATGGGTGCAGGAGTTATAACAGTACATGTTGTGTGGATGCAGGAGTTATAACAGTACATGTTGTGTGGATGCAGGAGTTATAACAATACATGTTGTGGATGCAGGAGTTATAACAGTACATGTTGTGGATGTAGGAGTTATAACAGTACATGTTGTATGGGTGCAGGAGTTATAACAATACATGTTGTGGATGTAGGAGTTATAACAGTACATGTTGTGTGGATGCAGGAGTTATAACAATACATGTTGTGGATGTAAGAGTTATAACAGTACATGTTGTGTGGATGCAGGAGTTGCAGCGTCGATGTAACACTCTCATCACACTGATAGAGAGAGAGAATATGGAGTTGGAGGAACGAGAGAAGGCGGAGAAGAAGAAAAGGAAGGGACCACGCTCAGGAACGCCCAAGGTATGATCCTCTGAGATGCCCCCTTAGTTTATGGGTATAAACCAACACCCTGACCATAATTGTGCTTTCGGTGCCTGGTTTGGTTGTGGTGTTGCGTTCAGATACTGAGTTTCAGTTTTCAAGTTGTAATCCCGACATGGTGGTATATAATATAAATGTTATGAAATGTTTTCAGTTATCTTTGTTAGTATTAGGGAATTAAACTGACACTGTTCCATATTTGTTTATATAATGTTCATAATAGCAAAATAAATATGTTGAAATGTACTCCCACCAAATGAAAATTGTTTTTCGCAATTGGAATGTTGCATCCATGAAATATTCAGATTGTAAACAAAACATTCAAATTGTTAACAGCTATTATTGGCACATATTGCGGAGGGATGCGTCCCTACTTGGAAATGTCTTTAAAGTTGGCTTGTTCCCACGCTCCTCCTAACAAATGGGACCAAACAGACTTCCTGCTGATAATTACCAGCCATGGATAAATCTGGATACAGAATGTACAACCTCTTAAAATAATTGTATAACAATGTTTAATTATGTAATACTTGGTGCAGTTTAACATAAGCCAATGTATTGAGGCAGACACTGGATTAAACAACAGAAAGAGACCACCTTTTTATAGATTATTACATTTATTTATTATTGCTTAACATTTTGTAGGAGAATCATTTTCCCCGATTTCTTTTGAACCGACCCTTTTTGCCAGCCATGGATCCTTCAGACCTGCACCCGTTTCTTGTTTCAGGGTCAGAAACGCAAAGCGGATGCAACACCCGGCTCCCATAGCAAGAAGAAGAAGTAGATATGTGCGCTGTGTCGAACTTCCGTACATTCTATGAAATATGCTGTGGAAAGATCATGTCTAAAGAACTGTTTCATCAAGTCTGTCGTGTTGTTAAACATCGTCATTTTAAGATAATTTCTGACCATTGAGTTGCTGAAATAACGAATGAGTTCATTTTAGCTATATTATAAGATTGTCCAGCAGGTGATGATGTATGTTTTGTTTTATATCAGCTGCTGTGTGCATGGAGAGTTTGATTGGACAAAAAGATGTTGTGAAAAGCTGATGCTCATTATGACGATGGCCAACTAGTTGTCATATAGGCGTGCAAGGTTGGCGGTGAGCCAGATGGGATACAAATGTGTTATGCCTTGAATGGAGGTGTGTAAAACTGGGCTTGTGTTTGTACATAATTGTGAATGTTAGTTAGAAGTCGTAGAGTTAGAAGTCGTAGAGCTAAATATGGACCAGTGGTGAACATTTGCAGATGTCAACATCATAATGTGTCTGTTTAGTTGAAATTTGTTGTCTCAGGATTATGTTTTACTTATAATAAGAACCTGTTATGTTATCATTCGGACATCAAACAATAGGGTGAAGACTAAAATAAACAAGGTTTACCTTTAGCTAGAAAGTGCACATTGTATCAGTTTACATACAGGGAAACTCAGTTGCATTGCAGAAAGTTAAGACCAGAACACGACTTCAGTTTTGTGAGTGAAATAAGAAAACATTTTTTATACTAGAGTGTATAAATGGAGAGACTGACCATAGTGGGTCGTAATATGTGACAGCGCGGTTAGATTGTTTTTTGTGACGTAGGTGGACTTTGTCACTGCACAATTTCATCATTGTAACAGCGTGCCTGTGGGTTAAGTTAATCACTCGGAGAACTTTTAAATTTGAGAATATTCAGTTCAGATTAGTTAGGTTGCATAATGCCAAAGTTTTGTTGTTGGTATAATACAGTAGGTAGAAAGAATAATTTTGTCTGGGAAGTGTTGGACCATGAGACAGGGCAATCGGAATAGGGGATTAACATACACATAGAATGTCCACAAGAAGTTCCCATTGTTCTTTTTTGCATTTATGATCTTTGCCATGAGTAGGGTTCTATTCTGGTCTGACAGCGGATTTTGACCAGTTCAATTGTTGTTCATCTCGGTCCATTATGTTTCATTTGTACGCAGCTGTAGGGCTGTTGAGTCGTATGTGTCATTCATTAGTGTCAATTGAGTTATCATTTCATATTTCACCATTCGCCCAACTGTGTGTAATTCAATTATCATTTTATATTTCATAATTTGCCATATTGTAAAGTAGCGCGAGTCGTTACTTTATCTTGCAGAAGATTTGAAAGATTATGTTATTTTTTTTGCGAGAGATGACAGTGATGTGTGTGAGCATTATAAGACAAATAAATGCTACAATCTACTTGTGTGTGTGAAAGGAATTATGTTAATAATTTCTATTGATTTTATATGAAATGCGTGGAATAATTTCCAGGGAACATCTGTATGGGTTGTTGCATAAAATTAATTGATCAAGTGGTGCCACTTTGCGAGACGTATTAATGCACGCTGAATAATGAAACCACGCAGCGTTACCTGAACTCCCATGCTATGTAGGGGGGTGAGGGGTGGACGCAATATTAAACACTAGTTTTGGACTTCAACTTACGTTACAGCCCCTTAGATAGCAAACAAACCAATGTTGGCTGATTTTCTGTTCATGCTGAAAAGGAGGCATGCAACAAATGCAAGGCAGGAGCAGCCGACAGTCCACAGCTAAAATATAAGATACTTTGACGTGATTTGAGCTGATCTGTCATTCGCATGCAATTTCACAAACATGGACCCTAAGCTGACTTGTGAACTATAGGAGACAACTACAACTTTCAAAACTTTGTTGGGAAGGTGGAGGCGGTCTCATCAGTTTGCAAAGTTCCAAAATACGTTAAGCATTATGTAAGCAGGGTGGTTTGGTTGTCACCACGTCTCTCATCGGGGATACAAAGTGGTGCCATCCAGTGCATGTTAATGAAAATTAATGTTAATAGCATTATGTATATAAAAATTGCAAGTCACACGTACAGGTATTGGTAGGGGAGGGATGTAAGCAGGGTGGTTTGGTTGTCACCACGTCTCTCATCGGGGATACAAAGTGGTGCCATCCAGTGCATGTTAATGAAAATTAATGTTAATAGCATTATGTATGTAAAAATTGCAAGTCACACGTACAGGTATTGGTAGGGGAGGGTGGGTTTTAAGCTATACTGAACACGTAAAAATATGGACTGCAACCTTATGAAACCATCCCTTAGTTGAATATCATGCTGGCCATCTTTCGTTCAAAATCTTTAGAAATCTTATGAAACATGTTGCGTATTGCCTAATGATAGTTACGGACATGCATGTAATAAAAAAAACTTATTTAAAACAAAACCCTAAGGCATATCTTCTATGCCTTATGCAAAATGTTAAAATTTCAGAGTATCTGTGTAACAGTTATAAATAAACTGTACAAGTTGGTAAATATATACCAGGGGCCGTCTCACTAAGATAATGAACTTGTAAGAAAATCCATCATTAAACAGTCTGTTACACTTAAGGAGACTTAAAAATAGCCAGCACACTATCACAGAGGACACTATTTCTGTGACACAGGTGAAAGTGTCCTGGTGGTGCACCCTGGTGTTGAGTCTTCAGTATGCAAGACCACTATTAAGGAGGTAAATACATTTAAGGAGCCAAATCATAAGAATGTTAGTGAAACAGTCCACACGTCTCGAACTTGTGTTTTTTCAGAAAACATTAATTGTTCAGATACTGAACGTACAAGTAATTTCTTTGTTACATTTTATTTGCATTAGCACAAATGAACACATCAACACAGCCTTGATCAACCACAATCTTACTAATCTCATTTGAAATGTTAAGACTTTCAAACATTAATGGAAAATCACAAATATGTGTTCCTCCATGAAACGGGTATCAACACACCAACACTCCCTTTGGGATACAGGCTGACAATGAAGCCGGCTGATTATGTAATTCTAACTGCTAGTAAGAAATTATATAAATAATCTATTCTGAACGTATATATTTGTGACCTGCTGCAGCGAACCAGGTTTTAAGTTGCACAGGCCTATTCTGCAAGTGAGCTAAAAATATATATATAGATCATGTCCCATCAATTTTTTGATTTAGACAGAAATGCATACCCTGTAATCTCACTTCAAAGGCTAGTTTATTTTTCTCTGTGAATAATCTCAAACTAATAAAACATCACATCATCACAACAGACAATGAGTCAAACTGACTTTGTGTCTAAAATTGTTGCTTTTTAAAAGTTGGCTACACTTTTCACAATAAATCAAAAACTACTGAAGATATTTCAACAAACAAGGTACAGTTTTAAAACTTATGATCTGTGGAATCCAAAAAGGTACAAAATTCCATTTTACAACTTAATACCCAGTTTATTGCGGGAGGTCACATTTTAATAAGTACTAAAATTATGCTTTTGAGATAGAGTACCTTCAGGCGAACATATGAATTCTGAAAACTGTTTGAACTTTATTTCTCACAACTGAAGTACCAATTAAAAATATTTTCACGCATGTTTATGGTGGTACCATATTATTGATGTCGTTGAAAGCACCTTTTACACGAGATACCATACAGTGGAATTCATTTCACATATGGCATTGCATTACTAATGAACTCCAAAACAGCAATAGCAGTTTAAATGGACTAATCAAAAATTGAAACATCAAAATACAGCACAGTGCCTAGTTTAACTGAATGACTCATTAATTCAGTTAAAGTTCAAATTAAACCTTTCTATGAAAATTCCAATTCTTAAGACCTTTAAGTTTTAAAATTGGTAGATCCAATTTAAGACAGCACAGAATATGATTTTTTTTTAGGATACCAGGGCTTTCCACAAACAATGGCCAACCAGGTGCCTTGCTTTGAGAAAATTATGGCCAGTAATTACTGGTTGTGCTTTCAGCAAGCAAGAGCCATACCAATGTGCCAATCCTCCATATTAGACTCGTCTCTACCTCAACATGCGGTAATGTACTGAGGTAATCCACCGAGGTAATCCACCAAAATACTCCCCAAGACACAGTTTTATTCGTCAAACATCAGACAATTTCTAACTAACCATCACAAATCAGTCATCACAAACTTTGCTGTTCTAACTTTTCTAGTACAACACGGCAAACAAATACGAAATGTGCCGTAAAACCTGAACTACTGAGGTGGATTGTGGTTAAAATGTTGGGTGCAGTTTCACCGGCACTAGCACCAAACAATGTAGAGTATATTACCTTGGTTCAAACAAACAAATCCATTGCTTTTATTTTTATGCCATGTTTTACAACATCCAATACTAACAATCGCCAAACTCGAACACCAGCAAAAACCATACTACTTATATTTTGATGAATGCGCCATGCTTTCCTGCTAAATATGTTTCACTTGCATGCATCAACAACTTACCAATATTATTTTGGTCTCTTAATCCTGAACCATGCTTTAATTCTGCATCATATATAGCAATTACATAAGCACACAATGATATCAGTCACAACGTTTTTATTTCACATTTTCCTTCTGTTATTCTGTTAGTTATTTCAAAGTTATCTCAATAATATGATTACAGCAGAAACACGTCTATATGCTCTTCTATTGGTTAGGCCAATATTTGTTGTCACTAAAGCTGAGTTGTCATTAACAGTCACGACATGTCAGGAATCACTGAGATAATTCATTGCTGGTGCACAATTACTACGTCCTGGCAATGACCTCAATTAGATTTTGTTGGGCACTCTGGGTGCACAATGACCACACCAGCATTCGGCTAACTAATGGTCAAGTAATAGTGTACATGATGTCTAATGTTCCGTTTTTCAGATGAAACTGATCAACATTGCTAAATATTGACACGAAACCAAACAATACAAATGTCTATTGTGAACATATATACTTAAAGAAAACAGATTCACTGGTCACTCTGCTGCATGCAGTTATGGATAGGTCATTCATCTGGACATTTATCAACTAGATAGTCCGACCTGTTCTCTTATGACAGATCAACTGGTGGCAGCACAAGGAACCAGTCTAATAATAAAAACAGTTTATGACCAGTGCGGCCACATGCATTGGCAGTGCGAGCAACGACGGACTCTGATGTACATGAACATGAACAAACACAACCTCTGTTTCTTCAACTATCGACACATTTAACAATTCATAATGCGGAATGCTTTTCAGTAGAAATGCCATTCTACTAATATTCTGGATATCGGTCATGCAGTAACAACATTAACATTTCTAACGACACAGAAACAGAATGATAAAACACAACCTAACAAGAACACTCGGTTCACAGGCTCCTCGTGAAATGTCAAATTTGTTATTATCTGCCATATCTGAAAAAAACTACTCGTTATATCTTGACATTTCCAGTGCACAGTGGAACCTCGCTTTACCTCGGTAATACAGCCACCTCACAATTAAGGTCATCCTAGAACAGTCCCACACAATTAGTTCCACATTCAGTAAAGTGTATGAAATTAGTCCCACTAATACGGTCACCTTGCTATGAAGGTCACTTTTGTCCAGTCCCAAAGTTGACCTCAATAGTGAGGTTCCACTGTATTACGTGCATATGAAACGGTCACATGTGACGTAGTAATGAATCTTAGTAATGAGATAATCTTAGAAAAAGCTGGGTGTGGTTTTGTGAAATGTCCCATGGAAAACTGAATTTATAGATTTCTTAAAATTTATTCTAATAAGTAATATATTAAGTTGTATAATGAAATAGTTTGACTGTATAAATATAAAAACCTTTGATAAAAAATAATTTATAATATATGTGTACGTGGTCACCTTGTTAATGCAGCCACCTCACTATTATGGTCACCTCGCTAATACACCCACCTCACTATTATGATCACCTTGCTAATACAGCCACCTCACTATTATGGTCACCTCGCTAATACAGCCACCTCACTATTATGGTCACCCTGGAACAGTCCCAGATTATTCCTGTAACAAAGTGTACGAAAACTAGTTTCACTAATACGGTCATTTCACCATTCAGGTCACTTTCCCAGGCCCGTGACTATAATATATATATACATATTATATGTATATATATATATATGCATACATATATATATATAATACACTGAAAACTTTGGCAAGATACAATGAGTAACTTTATCAGATATGATTAATTAAAATATGTCATGTCACAAGGAGTGTGACCAGTAAGCGAGCCTATTCTCCTACTGTTGTAGCAGGAAGTAGACAAACAGCCCCAGCAACAGGATCAACAGCGGGGCAATGATGAACTTGCCGTAGCGCTGTAGGAACCTTGGCTCGTTTGCCTCGTGTTTTGGTTTGCGAGGTTTTCGCTTGCGGCCGTGGATCTTTCGCTCGAACTCTTCGTACTCCTCTTTCTGCCGCTGCTCCTCCTGCAACTTGTGCAGCTTCTCTGCCTCATCCTTGTCCTGCAGTAGAGAGTTACACGGACACAGGAAATGAACTGACATGCAACTCACGGCAAGTTATATTTAAACTAAATTAATATAGTATAAAAAGAAGACATGTTTCTTGCTGCTCTCCAAGTCATCCAATCGTTTTATCATCCTTCTTGCTGACAGTTTTATAAATTAGATTATAACTTATATATTGCCTATAGGTACATTCATATAAGAAATAATGTGAACAATAAATATTAATGAATAACTAACTATACTAATATACCAGACAGATTCAGGGTTCAATCTAGGATCTTGGACAAGTGGGCCAAGGGCCCATGTAGGCTGTAAAAGGGAAAATTCCTCTGGGAATTGACTAAATAAACAGCAACATACATAACCAGTAGATGTCACCCCATGAACGCATCAACCAACCAATCAGATGAACACATCCACCAACCAATCAGATGTGCTCTTTCTCTGCGTGTCTGGTCACCCACCGGCATCCATATTGTTTATTTTAAATTTTGTTTCCTTCACATGTTATTCAGTTTATTTATGATTGATAATCGCCATGCTGCGAGGTAGGGATGACAATAGATTCAGAGATGAGTGTTTACTGGACGATGATAATCGCCATGCTGCGAGTTAGGGACTACAATAGATTCAGAGACGAGTGTTTACTGGACGATGATAATTGCCATGCTGCGAGTTAGGGACGACAAAAGATTCAGAGATGAGTGTTTATTGGACGATGATAATCACCATGCTGCGAGTTAGGGACGACAATAGATTCAGAGATGAGTGTTTACTGGACGATGATAATCGCCATGCTGCGAGTTAGGGACGACTAGATTCAGAGATGAGTGTTTACTGGACGATGATAATCGCCATGCTGCGAGTTAGGGACGACAATAGATTCAGAGATGACCGTTTACTGGACGATGATAATCGCCATGCTGCGAGTTAGGGACTACAATAAATTCAGAGATGAGTGTTTACTGGACGATGATAATCGCCATGCTGCGAGTTATGGACTACAATAGATTCAGAGATGAGTGTTTACTGGACGATGATAATCGCCATGCTGCGAGTTAGGGACGACTAGATTCAGAGATGAGTGTTTACTGGACGATGATAATCGCCATGCTGCGAGTTAGGGACAATAGATTCAGAGATGACCATTTACTGGACGATGATAATCGCCATGTTGCGAGTTAGGGACTACAATAGATTCAGAGATGAGTGTTTACTGGACGATGATAATCGCCATGCTGCGAGTTATGGACTACAATAGATTCAGAGATGAGTGTTTACTGGACGATGATAATCGCCATGCTGCGAGTTAGGGACGACTACATTCAGAGATGAGTGTTCACTGGACGATGATAATAAACAGTTGGTTCAAGAGGGATCGTCAGGACGTTTAGAAGTTAGTTGGATTCAAGGAGCAATAAATTAATATCAAAATAAATATCACATGACATGTGAACTTCACCTGAGTCTGACTGTCGCCTGTAATGCAGATTATGTTTAATTGTAGCGTGTGGGGTGACAAGTGATGGAAACTATTTAAAACAACGGTGGCCAATTGGATTGAGACCTGCGGCCCATCAAGCCAGTAGAGTATGAAAACTGCTGGCCTGAACTGGCCAGCTTCCAAAAAGGCGCCGGGCCAGTGTTAATGTCAAGGCCTGTTGCCTAACAGTTACCTTCATATATATATATATATGAAATAATATCAACTTCAGATAAATAAATAGACAGTAAAATATTAATAATAAATAAGTAGACAGGTATACCAGACGGGTATGGCAGGCGGGTATGGCGGCGGGTATGGCAGGCGGGTATGGCAGGCGGGTATGGCAGGCGGGTATACCAGACGGGTATGGCAGGCGGGTATGGCAGGCGGGTATACCAGACGGGTATGGCAGGCGGGTATGGCTGCGGGTATGGCAGGCGGGTATG
>CM034543.1:52446531-52596897 GCA_020002185.1 Paraescarpia echinospica
GCTGTTACGGTATTATGTTCACTGTCACAATACTCAGCTCACTGTTATGATACTCTGTTAACTGTCACGGTACTCTTTTCACTGTTGTGGTATTCTGTTCACTGTTATGGTACGCAGTTCACTGTTGCGGAACTCTATTCACTGTTATGGGACTCTATTAATTGTTATGGTACTCTGTTCACTGTTATGGTATTATGTTAACAGTTACAGTACTCTGTTCACTGTTATGGTACTCTGTTCACTGTTACGGTTCTTTGTTCATTGTTATGGTACTCTGTTCAATGTTACGATATTCTTTTCACTGTTCTGGCACTCTGTTCGCTGTTATGGTACTCTGTTCATTGTTATGGTACTGTGTTCACTGTTGTGGTATTATGTTCACTGTTATGGTACTCTGTTCACTGTTACGGTATTATGTTCACTGTCACGATACTGTGCTCACTGTTATGGAAGTCTGTTCGCTGTCACGGTACTCTGTTCACTGTTGTGGTGCTCTGTTCACTGTCACGGAACTCTGTTCACTGTTGTGGTACTCTGTTCACGGTTACGATACTCTGTTCACTGTTACGGAACTCTGTTCACTGTCACGATACCCTGTTCACTGTTACTTTACTCAGTTCACCAGTGTTATGGTACTCTGTTCACTGTCATGGTACTCTGTTCACTGTTATGGTATTCTGTTCACTGCTCTGGTACTCTGTTCACTGTTACGGTACTCTGTTCACTGTTACGGTACTCTGTTCACTGTTACGGTACCCTTTTCACTGTTACTTTGCTCAGTTCCCCAATGTTATGGTATTCTGTTCACTGTAATGGTACTATGTTCACTGTTATGGTACTCTGTTCACTGTTATGGTATTCCGTTCACTGTTCTGGTACTCTGTTCACTGTTACGGTACTCTGTTCACTGTTATGGTACTCTGTTCACTGATGTGGTATTTTGTTCACTGTCACGATACTATGTTCACTGTTACTTTACTCAGTTCACCAGTGTTATGGTACTCTGTTCACTGTTATGGTACTCTGTTCACTGTTATGGTACTCTGTTAACTGTTCTGATATTATGTTCACTGTTACGGTACTCAGTTCACTGTTATGGTACTCTGTTCACTGATATGGTATTCTGTTCACTGTCACGATACTATGTTCACTGTTACTTTACTCAGTTCACCAGTGTTATGGTACTCTGTTCACTGTTCTGGTACTTTGTTCACTGTTACGGTACTCTGTTTTCTACTATGGTACTCTGTTCACTGTTACGTTACTCTGTTCTGTTACTCTGTTCACTGTTATGGTACTCTGTTCACTGTTACGGTACTCTGTTCGCTGTTACGGTATTATGTTCACTGTCACAATACTCAGCTCACTGTTATGGTATTCTGTTCACTGTAATGGTACTATGTTCACTGTTATGGTACTCTGTTGACTGTTACGGTATTCCGTTCACTGTTCTGGTACTCTGTTCACTGTTACGGTACTCTGTTTACTATTATGGTACTCTGTTCACTGTTCTGGCATTATGTTCACTGTTACGGTACTCTGTTCACAGTTATGGTACTCTGTTCACTGATATGGTATTCTGTTCACTGTCACGATACTATTTTCACTGTTACTTTACTCAGTTCTCCAGTGTTATGGTACTCTGTTCACTGTTATGGTACTCTGTTCACTGTTACGGTACTCTGTTGTCTAATTTGGTACTCAGTTCACTGTTACGTTACTCTATTCACTGTTACGGTACTCTGTTCACTGTTACGGTACTCTGTTCACTGTCACGATACCATGTTCACTGTTACTTTACTCAGTTCACCAGTGTTATGGTACTCTGTTCACTGTTATGGTACTCTGTTCACTGTTATGGTATTCTGTTCACTGCTCTGGTACTCTGTTCACTGTTACGGTACTCTGTTTTCTAATTTGGTACTCTGTTCACTGTTACGGTACTCTATTCACTGTTACGGTACTCTGTTCGCTGTTACGGTATTATGTTTACTGTCCCGATACTGTGCTCACTGTTATAGTACTCTGTTCGCTGTCACGGTTCTCTGTTCACTGTTGTGGTACTCTGTTCAGTGTCACGGTACTCTGTTCAGTGTTGTGGTACTCTGTTCACTGTTACGGTACTCTGTTCACTGTTACGGTACACAGTTGAGTGTTGCGGAACTCTATTCACTGTTATGGTACTCTGTTCACTGTTATTGTACTCTGTTCACTGTTATGGTACTATGTTCACTGTCACGGTACTCTGTTCGCTGTTACGGTATTCTGTTCACTGTCACGATACCCTTTTGACTGTTACTTTACTCAGTTCACCACTGTTATGGTACTCTGTTCACTGTTATGTTACTCTGTTCACTGTTATGGTATTTTGTTCACTGTTCTGGTACTTTGTTCACTGTTACGGTACTCTGTTCACTGTTACGGTACTCTGTTTTATAATTTGGTACTCTGTTCACTGTTACGGTACTCTGTTCACTGCTATGGTACTCTGTTCACTGTTACGGTACCCTTTTCACTGTTACTTTACTCAGTTCACCACTGTTATGGTATTCTGTTCACTGTAATGGTACTTTGTTCACTGTTATGGTACTCTGTTGACTGTTACGGTATTCCGTTCACTGTTCTGGTACTCTGTTCACTGTTACGGTACTCTGTTTACTATTATGGTACTCTGTTCACTGTTCTGGCATTATGTTCACTGTTACGGTACTCTGTTCACAGTTATGGTACTCTGTTCACTGATATGGTATTCTGTTCACTGTCACGATACTATTTTCACTGTTACTTTACTCAGTTCTCCAGTGTTATGGTACTCTGTTCACTGTTATGGTACTCTGTTCACTGTTACGGTACTCTGTTTTCTAATTTGGTACTCAGTTCACTGTTACGGTACTCTATTCACTGTTACGGTACTCTGTTCGCTGTTACGGTATTATTATGTTTACTGTCACGATACTGTACTCACTGTTATAGTACTCTGTTCGCTGTCACGGTTCTCTGTTCACTGTTGTGGTACTCTGTTCAGTGTTGTGGTACTCTGTTCACTGTTACGGTACTCTGTTCACTGTTACGGTACACAGTTGAGTGTTGCGGAATTCTATTCACTGTTATGGTACTCTGTTCACTGTTATTGTACTCTGTTCACTGTTATGGTACTATGTTCACTGTCACGGTACTCTGTTCGCTGTTACGGTATTCTGTTCACTGTCACGATACCCTTTTGACTGTTACTTTACTCAGCTCACCACTGTTATGGTACTCTGTTCACTGTTATGGTATTTTGTTCACTGTTCTGGTACTTTGTTCACTGTTACGGTACTCTGTTCACTGATACGGTACTCTGTTTTATAATTTGGTACTCTGTTCACTGTTACGGTACTCTGTTCACTGTTACGGTACTCTGTTCGCTGTTACGGTGTTATGTTTACTGTCACGATACTGTGCTCACTGTTATAGTACTCTGTTCACTGTTCTGGTACTTTGTTCACTGTTACGGTACTCTGTTTTCTACTATGGTACTCTGTTCACTGTTACGTTACTCTGTTCTGTTACTCTGTTCATTGTTATGGTACTCTGTTCACTGTTACGGTACTCTGTTCGCTGTTACGGTATTATGTTCACTGTCACAATACTCAGCTCACTGTTATGATACTCTGTTAACTGTCACGGTACTCTTTTCACTGTTGTGGTATTCTGTTCACTGTTATGGTACGCAGTTCACTGTTGCGGAACTCTATTCACTGTTATGGGACTCTATTAATTGTTATGGTACTCTGTTCACTGTTATGGTATTATGTTAACAGTTACAGTACTCTGTTCACTGTTATGGTACTCTGTTCACTGTTACGGTTCTTTGTTCATTGTTATGGTACTCTGTTCAATGTTACGATATTCTTTTCACTGTTCTGGCACTCTGTTCGCTGTTATGGTACTCTGTTCATTGTTATGGTACTGTGTTCACTGTTGTGGTATTATGTTCACTGTTATGGTACTCTGTTCACTGTTACGGTATTATGTTCACTGTCACGATACTGTGCTCACTGTTATGGAAGTCTGTTCGCTGTCACGGTACTCTGTTCACTGTTGTGGTGCTCTGTTCACTGTCACGGAACTCTGTTCACTGTTGTGGTACCCTGTTCACGGTTACGATACTCTGTTCACTGTTACGGTACTCTGTTCACTGTCACGATACCCTGTTCACTGTTACTTTACTCAGTTCACCAGTGTTATGGTACTCTGTTCACTGTTATGGTACTCTGTTCACTGTTATGGTATTCTGTTCACTGCTCTGGTACTCTGTTCACTGTTACGGTACTCTGTTCACTGTTACGGTACTCTGTTCACTGTTACGGTACCCTTTTCACTGTTACTTTGCTCAGTTCCCCAATGTTATGGTATTCTGTTCACTGTAATGGTACTATGTTCACTGTTATGGTACTCTGTTCACTGTTACGGTATTCCGTTCACTGTTCTGGTACTCTGTTCACTGTTACGGTACTCTGTTCACTGTTATGGTACTCTGTTCACTGATGTGGTATTTTGTTCACTGTCACGATACTATGTTCACTGTTACTTTACTCAGTTCACCAGTGTTATGGTACTCTGTTCACTGTTATGGTACTCTGTTCACTGTTATGGTACTCTGTTAACTGTTCTGATATTATGTTCACTGTTACGGTACTCAGTTCACTGTTATGGTACTCTGTTCACTGATATGGTATTCTGTTCACTGTCACGATACTATGTTCACTGTTACTTTACTCAGTTCACCAGTGTTATGGTACTCTGTTCACTGTTCTGGTACTTTGTTCACTGTTACGGTGCTCTGTTTTCTACTATGGTACTCTGTTCACTGTTACGTTACTCTGTTCTGTTACTCTGTTCACTGTTATGGTACTCTGTTCACTGTTACGGTACTCTGTTCGCTGTTACGGTATTATGTTCACTGTCACAATACTCAGCTCACTGTTATGGTATTCTGTTCACTGTAATGGTACTATGTTCACTGTTATGGTACTCTGTTGACTGTTACGGTATTCCGTTCACTGTTCTGGTACTCTGTTCACTGTTACGGTACTCTGTTTACTATTATGGTACTCTGTTCACTGTTCTGGCATTATGTTCACTGTTACGGTACTCTGTTCACAGTTATGGTACTCTGTTCACTGATATGGTATTCTGTTCACTGTCACGATACTATTTTCACTGTTACTTTACTCAGTTCTCCAGTGTTATGGTACTCTGTTCACTGTTATGGTACTCTGTTCACTGTTACGGTACTCTGTTTTCTAATTTGGTACTCAGTTCACTGTTACGGTACTCTATTCACTGTTACGGTACTCTGTTCGCTGTTACGGTATTATTATGTTTACTGTCACGATACTGTACTCACTGTTATAGTACTCTGTTCGCTGTCACGGTTCTCTGTTCACTGTTGTGGTACTCTGTTCACTGTTATTGTACTCTGTTCACTGTTATGGTACTATGTTCACTGTCACGGTACTCTGTTCGCTGTTACGGTATTCTGTTCACTGTCACGATACCCTTTTGACTGTTACTTTACTCAGCTCACCACTGTTATGGTACTCTGTTCACTGTTATGGTATTTTGTTCACTGTTCTGGTACTTTGTTCACTGTTACGGTACTCTGTTCACTGATACTGTACTCTGTTTTATAATTTGGTACTCTGTTCACTGTTACGGTACTCTGTTCACTGTTACGGTACTCTGTTCGCTGTTACTGTGTTATGTTTACTGTCACGATACTGTGCTCACTGTTATAGTACTCTGTTCACTGTTCTGGTACTTTGTTCACTGTTACGGTACTCTGTTTTCTACTATGGTACTCTGTTCACTGTTACGTTACTCTGTTCTGTTACTCTGTTCATTGTTATGGTACTCTGTTCACTGTTACGGTACTCTGTTCGCTGTTACGGTATTATGTTCACTGTCACAATACTCAGCTCACTGTTATGATACTCTGTTAACTGTCACGGTACTCTTTTCACTGTTGTGGTATTCTGTTCACTGTTATGGTACGCAGTTCACTGTTGCGGAACTCTATTCACTGTTATGGGACTCTATTAATTGTTATGGTACTCTGTTAACTGTTATGGTATTATGTTAACAGTTACAGTACTCTGTTCACTGTTATGGTACTCTGTTCACTGTTACGGTTCTTTGTTCACTGTTATGGTACTCTGTTCAATGTTACGATATTCTTTTCACTGTTCTGGCACTCTGTTCGCTGTTATGGTACTCTGTTCATTGTTATGGTACTGTGTTCACTGTTGTGGTATTATGTTCACTGTTATGGTACTCTGTTCACTGTTACGGTATTATGTTCACTGTCACGATACTGTGCTCACTGTTATGGAAGTCTGTTCGCTGTCACGGTACTCTGTTCACTGTTGTGGTGCTCTGTTCACTGTCACGGAACTCTGTTCACTGTTGTGGTACTCTGTTCACGGTTACGATACTCTGTTCACTGTTACGGTACTCTGTTCACTGTCACGATACCCTGTTCACTGTTACTTTACTCAGTTCACCAGTGTTATGGTACTCTGTTCACTGTTATGGTACTCTGTTCACTGTTATGGTATTCTGTTCACTGCTCTGGTACTCTGTTCACTGTTACGGTACTCTGTTCACTGTTACGGTACTCTGTTCACTGTTACGGTACCCTTTTCACTGTTACTTTGCTCAGTTCCCCAATGTTATGGTATTCTGTTCACTGTAATGGTACTATGTTCACTGTTATGGTACTCTGTTCACTGTTACGGTATTCCGTTCACTGTTCTGGTACTCTGTTCACTGTTACGGTACTCTGTTCACTGTTATGGTACTCTGTTCACTGATGTGGTATTTTGTTCACTGTCACGATACTATGTTCACTGTTACTTTACTCAGTTCACCAGTGTTATGGTACTCTGTTCACTGTTATGGTACTCTGTTCACTGTTATGGTACTCTGTTAACTGTTCTGATATTATGTTCACTGTTACGGTACTCAGTTCACTGTTATGGTACTCTGTTCACTGATATGGTATTCTGTTCACTGTCACGATACTATGTTCACTGTTACTTTACTCAGTTCACCAGTGTTATGGTACTCTGTTCACTGTTCTGGTACTTTGTTCACTGTTACGGTACTCTGTTTTCTACTATGGTACTCTGTTCACTGTTACGTTACTCTGTTCTGTTACTCTGTTCACTGTTATGGTATTCTGTTCACTGTTACGGTACTCTGTTCGCTGTTACGGTATTATGTTCACTGTCACAATACTCAGCTCACTGTTATGATATTCTGTTAACTGTCACGGTACTCTGTTCACTGTTGTGGTATTCTGTTCACTGTTACGGTTCTCTGTTCACTGTTATGGTACTCTGTTCAATGTTACGATATTCTTTTCACTGTTCTGGTACTCTGTTCAATGTTACGATATTCTTTTCACTGTTCTGGTACTCTGTTCGCTGTTATGGTACTCTGTTCATTGTTATGGTACTGTGTTCACTGTTGTGGTATTATGTTCACTGTTATGGTACTCTGTTCACTGTTACGATATTCTGTTCACTGTTACGGTACTCTGTTGACTGTTACGGTACTCTGTTCACTGCAATGGTACTCTGTTCACTGTTACGGTACCCTTTTCACTGTTACTTTACTCAGTTCCCCACAGTTATGGTACTGTTCACTGTAATGGTACTATGTTCACTGTTATGGTACTCTGTTCACTGTTACGGTATTCCGTTTACTGTTCTGGTACTCTGTTCACTGTTACGGTACTCTGTTCACTGTTATGGTACTCTGTTCACTGATATGGTATTTTGTTCACTGTCACGATACTATGTTCACTGTTACTTTACTCAGTTCACCAGTGTTATGGTACTCTGTTCACTGTTATGGTACTTTGTTCACTGTTATGGTACTCTGTTAACTGTTCTGATATTATGTTCACTGTTACGGTACTCTGTTCACTGTTATGGTACTCTGTTCACTGATTTTTTTATTCTGTTCACTGTCCCGGTACTATGTTCACTGTTACTTTACTCAGTTCACCAGTGTTATGGTATTCTGTTCACTGTGATGGTACTCTGTTCACTGTTACGGTACTCTGTTCACTGTTAGGGTACTCTGTTTTATAATTTGGTACTCTGTTTACTCTTACGGTACTCTGTTCACTGTTACGGTACTCTGTTCGCTGTTACGGTGTTATGTTTACTGTCACGATACTGTGCTCACTGTTATAGTACTCTGTTCACTGTTCTGGTACTTTGTTCACTGTTACGGTACTCTGTTTTCTACTATGGTACTCTGTTCACTGTTACGTTACTCTGTTCTGTTACTCTGTTCACTGTTATGGTACTCTGTTCACTGTTACGGTACTCTGTTCGCTGTTACGGTATTATGTTCACTGTCACAATACTCAGCTCACTGTTATGATACTCTATTAATTGTTATGGTACTCTGTTCGCTGTTACGGTGTTATGTTTACTGTCACGATACTGTGCTCACTGTTATAGTACTCTGTTCACTGTTCTGGTACTTTGTTCACTGTTACGGTACTCTGTTTTCTACTATGGTACTCTGTTCACTGTTACGTTACTCTGTTCTGTTACTCTGTTCACTGTCACGGTACTCTGTTAACTGTTGTGGTATTCTGTTCACTGTTATGGTACGCAGTTCACTGTTGCGGAACTCTATTCACTGTTATGGGACTCTATTAATTGTTATGGTACTCTGTTCACTGTTATGGAATTATGTTAACAGTTACAGTACTCTGTTCACTGTTATGGTACTCTGTTCACTGTTACGGTTCTCTGTTCACTGTTATGGTACTCTGTTCAATGTTACGATATTCTTTTCACTGTTCTGGCACTCTGTTCGCTGTAATGGTACTCTGTTCATTGTTATGATACTGTGTTCACTGTTGTGGTATTATGTTCACTGTTATGGTACTCTGTTCACTGTTACGGTATTATGTTCACTGTCACGATACTGTGCTCACTGTTATGGTAGTCTGTTCGCTGTCACGGTACTCTGTTCACTGTTCTGGTACTCTGTTCACTGTCACGGAACTCTGTTCATTGTTGTGGTACTCTGTTCACGGTTACGATACTCTGTTCACTGTTACGGTACTCTGTTCACTGTCACGATACCCTGTTCACTGTTACTTTACTCAGTTCACCAGTGTTATGGTACTCTGTTCACTGTTATGGTACTCTGTTCACTGTTATGGTATTCTGTTCACTGCTCTGGTACTCTGTTCACTGTTACGGTACTCTGTTTTCTAATTTGGTACTCTGTTCACTGTTACGGTACTCTATTCACTGTTACGGTACTCTGTTCGCTGTTACGGTATTATGTTTACTGTCCCGATACTGTGCTCACTGTTATAGTACTCTGTTCGCTGTCACGGTTCTCTGTTCACTGTTGTGGTACTCTGTTCACTGTCACGGTACTCTGTTCAGTGTTGTGGTACTCTGTTCACTGTTACGGTACTCTGTTCACTGTTACGGTACACAGTTGAGTGTTGCGGAACTCTATTCACTGTTATGGTACTCTGTTTACTGTTATTGTACTCTGTTCACTGTTATGGTACTATGTTCACTGTCACGGTACTCTGTTCGCTGTTACGGTATTCTGTTCACTGTCACGATACCCTTTTGACTGTTACTTTACTCAGCTCACCACTGTTATGGTACTCTGTTCACTGTTATGTTACTCTGTTCACTGTTATGGTATTTTGTTCACTGTTCTGGTACTTTGTTCACTGTTACGGTACTCTGTTCACTGTTACGGTACTCTGTTTTATAATTTGGTACTCTGTTCACTGTTACGGTACTCTGTTCACTGCTATGGTACTCTGTTCACTGTTACGGTACCCTTTTCACTGTTACTTTACTCAGTTCACCACTGTTATGGTATTCTGTTCAGTGTAATGGTACTATGTTCACTGTTATGGTACTCTGTTGACTGTTACGGTATTCCGTTCACTGTTCTGGTACTCTGTTCACTGTTACGGTACTCTGTTTACTATTATGGTACTCTGTTCACTGTTCTGGCATTATGTTCACTGTTACGGTACTCTGTTCACTGTTATGGTACTCTGTTCACTGATATGGTATTCTTTTCACTGTCACGATACTATGTTCACTGTTACTTTACTCAGTTCACCAGTGTTATGGTACTCTGTTCACTCTTATGGAACTCTTTTCACTGTTATGGTATTCTCTTCCCTGTTCTGGTACTCTGTTCACTGTTACGGTACTCTGTTTTCTAATTTGGTACTCTGTTCACTGTTACGGTACTCTGTTCACTGATACGGTACTCTGTTCGCTGTTACGGTATTATGTTCACTGTCACGATACTGTGCTCACTGTTATGGTAGTCTGTTCGCTGTCACGGTACTCTGTTCACTGTTCTGGTACTCTGTTCACTGTCACGGAACTCTGTTCACTGTTGTGGTACTCTGTTCACGGTTACGATACTCTGTTCACTGTTACGGTACGCAGTTGAGTGTTGCGGAACTCTATTCACTGTTATGGTACTCTGTTCACTGTTATGGTACTCTATTCATTGTTATGGTACTCTGTTCACTGTTATGGTATTATGTTAACTGTTACGGTACTCTGTTCACTTTTATGGTACTCTGTTCACTGTTACGGTACCCTGTTAACTGTTACTTTACTCACTTCACCACTGTTATGGTACTCTGTTCACTCTTATGGTATTATGTTAACTGTTACGGTACTCTGTTCACTGTTATGGTACTCTGTTCACTGTTACGGTTCTCTGTTCACTGTTATGGTACTCTGTTCAATGTTACGGTATTCTGTTCACTGTTCTGGCACTCTGTTCATTGTTATGGTACTCTGTTCACTGTTACGGTACTCTGTTCACTGCTATGGTACTCTGTTCACTGTTACGGTACTCTGTTCACTGCTATGGTACTCTGTTCACTGTTACGGTAATCTATTTATTGTTATGGTACTCTGTTCACTGTTCTGGTATTATGTTCACTGTTACGGTACTCTGTTCACTGTTATGGTACTTTGTTCACTGTTATGGTATTCTGTTCACTGTCACGATACTCTGTTCACTGTTATCGTACTCTGTTCACTGTTACGGTACTATGTTCACTGTTATGGTACTGTGTTAACTGTTACTTTACTCACTTCACCACTGTTATGGTACTCTGTTCACTGTCACGACACCCTGTTCACTGTTACTTTACTCAGTTCACCAGTGTTATGGTACTCTGTTCACTGTTATTGTACTCTGTTCACTGTTATGGTATTCTGTTCACTGTTCTGGTACTCTGTTTTCTAATTTGGTACTCTGTACACTGTTACGGTACTCTGTTCACTGTTACGGTTCTCTGTTCGCTTTTACGGTATTATGTTCACTGTCACGATACTCTGCTCACTGTTATGGTACTCTTTTCGCTGTCACGGTACTTTGATCATTGTTGTGGTACTCTGTTCAATGTTGCGGTATTCTGTTCACTGTTCTGGCACTCTGTTCGCTGTTACGGTACTCTGTTCACTGTTATGGTACTTTGTTCACTGTTATGGTATTCTGTTCACTGTCTCGATACTCTGTTCACTGTTATCGCACTCTGTTCACTGTTACGGTATTCTGTTCACTGTTACGGTACTCTGTTCACTGTTATGGTACTGTGTTAACTGTTACTTTACTCACTTCACCAATGTTATGGTACTCTGTTCACTGTCACGACACCCTGTTCACTGTTACTTTACTTAGTTCACCAGTGTTATGGTACTCTGTTCACTGTTATTGTACTCTGTTCACTGTTATGGTATTCTGTTCACTGTTCTGGTACTCTGTTCACTGTTACGGTACTCTGTTCACTGTTACGGTACTCTGTTCACTGTTACGGTTCTCTGTTCGCTTTTACGGTATTATGTTCACTGTCACGATACTCTGCTCACTGTTATGGTACTCTTTTCGCTGTCACGGTACTTTGATCATTGTTGTGGTACTCTGTTCAATGTTGCGGTATTCTGTTCACTGTTCTGGCACTCTGTTCGCTGTTACGGTACTCTGTTCACTGTTATGGTACTTTGTTCACTGTTATGGTATTCTGTTCACTGTCTCGATACTCTGTTCACTGTTATCGCACTCTGTTCACTGTTACGGTATTCTGTTCACTGTTACGGTACTCTGTTCACTGTTATGGTACTGTGTTAACTGTTACTTTACTCACTTCACCACTGTTATGGTACTCTGTTCACTGTCACGACACCCTGTTCACTGTTACTTTACTTAGTTCACCAGTGTTATGGTACTCTGTTCACTGTTATTGTACTCTGTTCACTGTTATGGTATTCTGTTCACTGTTCTGGTACTCTGTTTTCTAATTTGGTACTCTGTTCACTGTTACGGTACTCTGTTCACTGTTACGGTACTCTGTTCGCTGTTACGGTATTATGTTCGCTGTCACGGTACTTTGTTCACTGTTGTGGTACTCTGTTCAATGTTGCGGTATTCTGTTCACTGTTCTGGCACTCTGTTCGCTGTTATGGTACTCTGTTCATTGTTATGGTACTGTGTTCACTGTTATGGTATTATGTTCACTGTTATGGTACTCTGTTCACTGTTACGATATTCTGTTCACTGTTACGGTTGTCTGTTCACTGTTACGGTACTCTGTTCACTGCTATGGTACTTTGTTCACTGTTACGGTACCCTGTTCACTGTTACTTTACTCAGTTCACCACTGTTATGGTATTCTGTTCACTGTTATGGTACTATGTTCACTGTTGTGGTACTCTGTTCACTGTTACGGTACTCTGTTCATTGTTACTGTACGCAGTTGAGTGTTGCGTAACTCTATTCACTGTTATGGTACTCTGTTCACTGTTATGGTACTCTATTCATTTTTATGGTACTCTGTTCACTGTTATGGTATTATGTTAACTGTTACGGTACTCTGTTCACTGTTATGGTACTCTATTCACTGTTACGGTACCCTGTTAACTGTTACTTTACTCACTTCACCACTTTTACGGTACTCTGTTCACTGTTGCAGTATTCTGTTCACTGCTGTGGTACTCTGTTCCCTGTTACGGTACCCTTTTCACTGTTACTTTGCTCAGTTCCCCAATGTTATGGTATTCTGTTCACTGTAATGGTACTATGTTCACTGTTATGGTACTCTGTTCACTGTTACGGTATTCCGTTCACTGTTCTGGTACTCTGTTCACTGTTACGGTACTCTGTTCACTGTTATGGTACTCTGTTCACTGATGTGGTATTTTGTTCACTGTCACGATACTATGTTCACTGTTACTTTACTCAGTTCACCAGTGTTATGGTACTCTGTTCACTGTTATGGTACTCTGTTCACTGTTATGGTACTCTGTTAACTGTTCTGATATTATGTTCACTGTTACGGTACTCAGTTCACTGTTATGGTACTCTGTTCACTGATATGGTATTCTGTTCACTGTCACGATACTATGTTCACTGTTACTTTACTCAGTTCACCAGTGTTATGGTACTCTGTTCACTGTTCTGGTACTTTGTTCACTGTTACGGTACTCTGTTTTCTACTATGGTACTCTGTTCACTGTTACGTTACTCTGTTGTTACTCTGTTCACTGTTATGGTACTCTGTTCACTGTTACGGTACTCTGTTCGCTGTTACGGTACTCTGTTTTCTAATTTGGTACTCTGTTCACTGTTACGGTACTCTGTTCACTGATACGGTACTCTGTTCGCTGTTACGGTATTATGTTCACTGTCACGATACTGTGCTCACTGTTATGGTAGTCTGTTCGCTGTCACGGTACTCTGTTCACTGTTCTGGTACTCTGTTCACTGTCACGGAACTCTGTTCACTGTTGTGGTACTCTGTTCACGGTTACGATACTCTGTTCACTGTTACGGTACGCAGTTGAGTGTTGCGGAACTCTATTCACTGTTATGGTACTCTGTTCACTGTTATGGTACTCTATTCATTGTTATGGTACTCTGTTCACTGTTATGGTATTATGTTAACTGTTACGGTACTCTGTTCACTTTTATGGTACTCTGTTCACTGTTACGGTACCCTGTTAACTGTTACTTTACTCACTTCACCACTGTTATGGTACTCTGTTCACTCTTATGGTATTATGTTAACTGTTACGGTACTCTGTTCACTGTTATGGTACTCTGTTCACTGTTACGGTTCTCTGTTCACTGTTATGGTACTCTGTTCAATGTTACGGTATTCTGTTCACTGTTCTGGCACTCTGTTCATTGTTATGGTACTCTGTTCACTGTTACGGTACTCTGTTCACTGCTATGGTACTCTGTTCACTGTTACGGTACTCTGTTCACTGCTATGGTACTCTGTTCACTGTTACGGTAATCTATTTATTGTTATGGTACTCTGTTCACTGTTCTGGTATTATGTTCACTGTTACGGTACTCTGTTCACTGTTATGGTACTTTGTTCACTGTTATGGTATTCTGTTCACTGTCACGATACTCTGTTCACTGTTATCGTACTCTGTTCACTGTTACGGTACTATGTTCACTGTTATGGTACTGTGTTAACTGTTACTTTACTCACTTCACCACTGTTATGGTACTCTGTTCACTGTCACGACACCCTGTTCACTGTTACTTTACTCAGTTCACCAGTGTTATGGTACTCTGTTCACTGTTATTGTACTCTGTTCACTGTTATGGTATTCTGTTCACTGTTCTGGTACTCTGTTTTCTAATTTGGTACTCTGTACACTGTTACGGTACTCTGTTCACTGTTACGGTTCTCTGTTCGCTTTTACGGTATTATGTTCACTGTCACGATACTCTGCTCACTGTTATGGTACTCTTTTCGCTGTCACGGTACTTTGATCATTGTTGTGGTACTCTGTTCAATGTTGCGGTATTCTGTTCACTGTTCTGGCACTCTGTTCGCTGTTACGGTACTCTGTTCACTGTTATGGTACTTTGTTCACTGTTATGGTATTCTGTTCACTGTCTCGATACTCTGTTCACTGTTATCGCACTCTGTTCACTGTTACGGTATTCTGTTCACTGTTACGGTACTCTGTTCACTGTTATGGTACTGTGTTAACTGTTACTTTACTCACTTCACCACTGTTATGGTACTCTGTTCACTGTCACGACACCCTGTTCACTGTTACTTTACTTAGTTCACCAGTGTTATGGTACTCTGTTCACTGTTATTGTACTCTGTTCACTGTTATGGTATTCTGTTCACTGTTCTGGTACTCTGTTTTCTAATTTGGTACTCTGTTCACTGTTACGGTACTCTGTTCACTGTTACGGTACTCTGTTCACTGTTACGGTTCTCTGTTCGCTTTTACGGTATTATGTTCACTGTCACGATACTCTGCTCACTGTTATGGTACTCTTTTCGCTGTCACGGTACTTTGATCATTGTTGTGGTACTCTGTTCAATGTTGCGGTATTCTGTTCACTGTTCTGGCACTCTGTTCGCTGTTACGGTACTCTGTTCACTGTTATGGTACTTTGTTCACTGTTATGGTATTCTGTTCACTGTCTCGATACTCTGTTCACTGTTATCGCACTCTGTTCACTGTTACGGTATTCTGTTCACTGTTACGGTACTCTGTTCACTGTTATGGTACTGTGTTAACTGTTACTTTACTCACTTCACCACTGTTATGGTACTCTGTTCACTGTCACGACACCCTGTTCACTGTTACTTTACTTAGTTCACCAGTGTTATGGTACTCTGTTCACTGTTATTGTACTCTGTTCACTGTTATGGTATTCTGTTCACTGTTCTGGTACTCTGTTTTCTAATTTGGTACTCTGTTCACTGTTACGGTACTCTGTTCACTGTTACGGTACTCTGTTCGCTGTTACGGTATTATGTTCGCTGTCACGGTACTTTGTTCACTGTTGTGGTACTCTGTTCAATGTTGCGGTATTCTGTTCACTGTTCTGGCACTCTGTTCGCTGTTATGGTACTCTGTTCATTGTTATGGTACTGTGTTCACTGTTATGGTATTATGTTCACTGTTATGGTACTCTGTTCACTGTTACGATATTCTGTTCACTGTTACGGTTGTCTGTTCACTGTTACGGTACTCTGTTCACTGCTATGGTACTTTGTTCACTGTTACGGTACCCTGTTCACTGTTACTTTACTCAGTTCACCACTGTTATGGTATTCTGTTCACTGTTATGGTACTATGTTCACTGTTGTGGTACTCTGTTCACTGTTACGGTACTCTGTTCATTGTTACTGTACGCAGTTGAGTGTTGCGTAACTCTATTCACTGTTATGGTACTCTGTTCACTGTTATGGTACTCTATTCATTTTTATGGTACTCTGTTCACTGTTATGGTATTATGTTAACTGTTACGGTACTCTGTTCACTGTTATGGTACTCTATTCACTGTTACGGTACCCTGTTAACTGTTACTTTACTCACTTCACCACTTTTACGGTACTCTGTTCACTGTTGCAGTATTCTGTTCACTGCTGTGGTACTCTGTTCCCTGTTACGGTACCCTTTTCACTGTTACTTTGCTCAGTTCCCCAATGTTATGGTATTCTGTTCACTGTAATGGTACTATGTTCACTGTTATGGTACTCTGTTCACTGTTACGGTATTCCGTTCACTGTTCTGGTACTCTGTTCACTGTTACGGTACTCTGTTCACTGTTATGGTACTCTGTTCACTGATGTGGTATTTTGTTCACTGTCACGATACTATGTTCACTGTTACTTTACTCAGTTCACCAGTGTTATGGTACTCTGTTCACTGTTATGGTACTCTGTTCACTGTTATGGTACTCTGTTAACTGTTCTGATATTATGTTCACTGTTACGGTACTCAGTTCACTGTTATGGTACTCTGTTCACTGATATGGTATTCTGTTCACTGTCACGATACTATGTTCACTGTTACTTTACTCAGTTCACCAGTGTTATGGTACTCTGTTCACTGTTCTGGTACTTTGTTCACTGTTACGGTACTCTGTTTTCTACTATGGTACTCTGTTCACTGTTACGTTACTCTGTTGTTACTCTGTTCACTGTTATGGTACTCTGTTCACTGTTACGGTACTCTGTTCGCTGTTACGGTACTCTGTTTTCTAATTTGGTACTCTGTTCACTGTTACGGTACTCTGTTCACTGATACGGTACTCTGTTCGCTGTTACGGTATTATGTTCACTGTCACGATACTGTGCTCACTGTTATGGTAGTCTGTTCGCTGTCACGGTACTCTGTTCACTGTTCTGGTACTCTGTTCACTGTCACGGAACTCTGTTCACTGTTGTGGTACTCTGTTCACGGTTACGATACTCTGTTCACTGTTACGGTACGCAGTTGAGTGTTGCGGAACTCTATTCACTGTTATGGTACTCTGTTCACTGTTATGGTACTCTATTCATTGTTATGGTACTCTGTTCACTGTTATGGTATTATGTTAACTGTTACGGTACTCTGTTCACTTTTATGGTACTCTGTTCACTGTTACGGTACCCTGTTAACTGTTACTTTACTCACTTCACCACTGTTATGGTACTCTGTTCACTCTTATGGTATTATGTTAACTGTTACGGTACTCTGTTCACTGTTATGGTACTCTGTTCACTGTTACGGTTCTCTGTTCACTGTTATGGTACTCTGTTCAATGTTACGGTATTCTGTTCACTGTTCTGGCACTCTGTTCATTGTTATGGTACTCTGTTCACTGTTACGGTACTCTGTTCACTGCTATGGTACTCTGTTCACTGTTACGGTACTCTGTTCACTGCTATGGTACTCTGTTCACTGTTACGGTAATCTATTTATTGTTATGGTACTCTGTTCACTGTTCTGGTATTATGTTCACTGTTACGGTACTCTGTTCACTGTTATGGTACTTTGTTCACTGTTATGGTATTCTGTTCACTGTCACGATACTCTGTTCACTGTTATCGTACTCTGTTCACTGTTACGGTACTATGTTCACTGTTATGGTACTGTGTTAACTGTTACTTTACTCACTTCACCACTGTTATGGTACTCTGTTCACTGTCACGACACCCTGTTCACTGTTACTTTACTCAGTTCACCAGTGTTATGGTACTCTGTTCACTGTTATTGTACTCTGTTCACTGTTATGGTATTCTGTTCACTGTTCTGGTACTCTGTTTTCTAATTTGGTACTCTGTACACTGTTACGGTACTCTGTTCACTGTTACGGTTCTCTGTTCGCTTTTACGGTATTATGTTCACTGTCACGATACTCTGCTCACTGTTATGGTACTCTTTTCGCTGTCACGGTACTTTGATCATTGTTGTGGTACTCTGTTCAATGTTGCGGTATTCTGTTCACTGTTCTGGCACTCTGTTCGCTGTTACGGTACTCTGTTCACTGTTATGGTACTTTGTTCACTGTTATGGTATTCTGTTCACTGTCTCGATACTCTGTTCACTGTTATCGCACTCTGTTCACTGTTACGGTATTCTGTTCACTGTTACGGTACTCTGTTCACTGTTATGGTACTGTGTTAACTGTTACTTTACTCACTTCACCAATGTTATGGTACTCTGTTCACTGTCACGACACCCTGTTCACTGTTACTTTACTTAGTTCACCAGTGTTATGGTACTCTGTTCACTGTTATTGTACTCTGTTCACTGTTATGGTATTCTGTTCACTGTTCTGGTACTCTGTTCACTGTTACGGTACTCTGTTCACTGTTACGGTACTCTGTTCACTGTTACGGTTCTCTGTTCGCTTTTACGGTATTATGTTCACTGTCACGATACTCTGCTCACTGTTATGGTACTCTTTTCGCTGTCACGGTACTTTGATCATTGTTGTGGTACTCTGTTCAATGTTGCGGTATTCTGTTCACTGTTCTGGCACTCTGTTCGCTGTTACGGTACTCTGTTCACTGTTATGGTACTTTGTTCACTGTTATGGTATTCTGTTCACTGTCTCGATACTCTGTTCACTGTTATCGCACTCTGTTCACTGTTACGGTATTCTGTTCACTGTTACGGTACTCTGTTCACTGTTATGGTACTGTGTTAACTGTTACTTTACTCACTTCACCACTGTTATGGTACTCTGTTCACTGTCACGACACCCTGTTCACTGTTACTTTACTTAGTTCACCAGTGTTATGGTACTCTGTTCACTGTTATTGTACTCTGTTCACTGTTATGGTATTCTGTTCACTGTTCTGGTACTCTGTTTTCTAATTTGGTACTCTGTTCACTGTTACGGTACTCTGTTCACTGTTACGGTACTCTGTTCGCTGTTACGGTATTATGTTCGCTGTCACGGTACTTTGTTCACTGTTGTGGTACTCTGTTCAATGTTGCGGTATTCTGTTCACTGTTCTGGCACTCTGTTCGCTGTTATGGTACTCTGTTCATTGTTATGGTACTGTGTTCACTGTTATGGTATTATGTTCACTGTTATGGTACTCTGTTCACTGTTACGATATTCTGTTCACTGTTACGGTTGTCTGTTCACTGTTACGGTACTCTGTTCACTGCTATGGTACTTTGTTCACTGTTACGGTACCCTGTTCACTGTTACTTTACTCAGTTCACCACTGTTATGGTATTCTGTTCACTGTTATGGTACTATGTTCACTGTTGTGGTACTCTGTTCACTGTTACGGTACTCTGTTCATTGTTACTGTACGCAGTTGAGTGTTGCGTAACTCTATTCACTGTTATGGTACTCTGTTCACTGTTATGGTACTCTATTCATTTTTATGGTACTCTGTTCACTGTTATGGTATTATGTTAACTGTTACGGTACTCTGTTCACTGTTATGGTACTCTATTCACTGTTACGGTACCCTGTTAACTGTTACTTTACTCACTTCACCACTTTTACGGTACTCTGTTCACTGTTGCAGTATTCTGTTCACTGCTGTGGTACTCTGTTCCCTGTTACGGTACCCTTTTCACTGTTACTTTGCTCAGTTCCCCAATGTTATGGTATTCTGTTCACTGTAATGGTACTATGTTCACTGTTATGGTACTCTGTTCACTGTTACGGTATTCCGTTCACTGTTCTGGTACTCTGTTCACTGTTACGGTACTCTGTTCACTGTTATGGTACTCTGTTCACTGATGTGGTATTTTGTTCACTGTCACGATACTATGTTCACTGTTACTTTACTCAGTTCACCAGTGTTATGGTACTCTGTTCACTGTTATGGTACTCTGTTCACTGTTATGGTACTCTGTTAACTGTTCTGATATTATGTTCACTGTTACGGTACTCAGTTCACTGTTATGGTACTCTGTTCACTGATATGGTATTCTGTTCACTGTCACGATACTATGTTCACTGTTACTTTACTCAGTTCACCAGTGTTATGGTACTCTGTTCACTGTTCTGGTACTTTGTTCACTGTTACGGTACTCTGTTTTCTACTATGGTACTCTGTTCACTGTTACGTTACTCTGTTGTTACTCTGTTCACTGTTATGGTACTCTGTTCACTGTTACGGTACTCTGTTCGCTGTTACGGTACTCTGTTTTCTAATTTGGTACTCTGTTCACTGTTACGGTACTCTGTTCACTGATACGGTACTCTGTTCGCTGTTACGGTATTATGTTCACTGTCACGATACTGTGCTCACTGTTATGGTAGTCTGTTCGCTGTCACGGTACTCTGTTCACTGTTCTGGTACTCTGTTCACTGTCACGGAACTCTGTTCACTGTTGTGGTACTCTGTTCACGGTTACGATACTCTGTTCACTGTTACGGTACGCAGTTGAGTGTTGCGGAACTCTATTCACTGTTATGGTACTCTGTTCACTGTTATGGTACTCTATTCATTGTTATGGTACTCTGTTCACTGTTATGGTATTATGTTAACTGTTACGGTACTCTGTTCACTTTTATGGTACTCTGTTCACTGTTACGGTACCCTGTTAACTGTTACTTTACTCACTTCACCACTGTTATGGTACTCTGTTCACTCTTATGGTATTATGTTAACTGTTACGGTACTCTGTTCACTGTTATGGTACTCTGTTCACTGTTACGGTTCTCTGTTCACTGTTATGGTACTCTGTTCAATGTTACGGTATTCTGTTCACTGTTCTGACACTCTGTTCATTGTTATGGTACTCTGTTCACTGTTACGGTACTCTGTTCACTGCTATGGTACTCTGTTCACTGTTACGGTACTCTGTTCACTGCTATGGTACTCTGTTCACTGTTACGGTAATCTATTTATTGTTATGGTACTCTGTTCACTGTTCTGGTATTATGTTCACTGTTACGGTACTCTGTTCACTGTTATGGTACTTTGTTCACTGTTATGGTATTCTGTTCACTGTCACGATACTCTGTTCACTGTTATCGTACTCTGTTCACTGTTACGGTACTATGTTCACTGTTATGGTACTGTGTTAACTGTTACTTTACTCACTTCACCACTGTTATGGTACTCTGTTCACTGTCACGACACCCTGTTCACTGTTACTTTACTCAGTTCACCAGTGTTATGGTACTCTGTTCACTGTTATTGTACTCTGTTCACTGTTATGGTATTCTGTTCACTGTTCTGGTACTCTGTTTTCTAATTTGGTACTCTGTACACTGTTACGGTACTCTGTTCACTGTTACGGTTCTCTGTTCGCTTTTACGGTATTATGTTCACTGTCACGATACTCTGCTCACTGTTATGGTACTCTTTTCGCTGTCACGGTACTTTGATCATTGTTGTGGTACTCTGTTCAATGTTGCGGTATTCTGTTCACTGTTCTGGCACTCTGTTCGCTGTTACGGTACTCTGTTCACTGTTATGGTACTTTGTTCACTGTTATGGTATTCTGTTCACTGTCTCGATACTCTGTTCACTGTTATCGCACTCTGTTCACTGTTACGGTATTCTGTTCACTGTTACGGTACTCTGTTCACTGTTATGGTACTGTGTTAACTGTTACTTTACTCACTTCACCAATGTTATGGTACTCTGTTCACTGTCACGACACCCTGTTCACTGTTACTTTACTTAGTTCACCAGTGTTATGGTACTCTGTTCACTGTTATTGTACTCTGTTCACTGTTATGGTATTCTGTTCACTGTTCTGGTACTCTGTTCACTGTTACGGTACTCTGTTCACTGTTACGGTACTCTGTTCACTGTTACGGTTCTCTGTTCGCTTTTACGGTATTATGTTCACTGTCACGATACTCTGCTCACTGTTATGGTACTCTTTTCGCTGTCACGGTACTTTGATCATTGTTGTGGTACTCTGTTCAATGTTGCGGTATTCTGTTCACTGTTCTGGCACTCTGTTCGCTGTTACGGTACTCTGTTCACTGTTATGGTACTTTGTTCACTGTTATGGTATTCTGTTCACTGTCTCGATACTCTGTTCACTGTTATCGCACTCTGTTCACTGTTACGGTATTCTGTTCACTGTTACGGTACTCTGTTCACTGTTATGGTACTGTGTTAACTGTTACTTTACTCACTTCACCACTGTTATGGTACTCTGTTCACTGTCACGACACCCTGTTCACTGTTACTTTACTTAGTTCACCAGTGTTATGGTACTCTGTTCACTGTTATTGTACTCTGTTCACTGTTATGGTATTCTGTTCACTGTTCTGGTACTCTGTTTTCTAATTTGGTACTCTGTTCACTGTTACGGTACTCTGTTCACTGTTACGGTACTCTGTTCGCTGTTACGGTATTATGTTCGCTGTCACGGTACTTTGTTCACTGTTGTGGTACTCTGTTCAATGTTACGATATTCTGTTCACTGTTACGGTTGTCTGTTCACTGTTACGGTACTCTGTTCACTGCTATGGTACTTTGTTCACTGTTACGGTACCCTGTTCACTGTTACTTTACTCAGTTCACCACTGTTATGGTATTCTGTTCACTGTTATGGTACTATGTTCACTGTTGTGGTACTCTGTTCACTGTTACGGTACTCTGTTCATTGTTACTGTACGCAGTTGAGTGTTGCGTAACTCTATTCACTGTTATGGTACTCTGTTCACTGTTATGGTACTCTATTCATTTTTATGGTACTCTGTTCACTGTTATGGTATTATATTAACTGTTACGGTACTCTGTTCACTGTTATGGTACTCTATTCACTGTTACGGTACCCTGTTAACTGTTACTTTACTCACTTCACCACTTTTACGGTACTCTGTTCACTGTTGCAGTATTCTGTTCACTGCTGTGGTACTCTGTTCCCTGTTACGGTACCCTTTTCACTGTTACTTTGCTCAGTTCCCCAATGTTATGGTATTCTGTTCACTGTAATGGTACTATGTTCACTGTTATGGTACTCTGTTCACTGTTACGGTATTCCGTTCACTGTTCTGGTACTCTGTTCACTGTTACGGTACTCTGTTCACTGTTATGGTACTCTGTTCACTGATGTGGTATTTTGTTCACTGTCACGATACTATGTTCACTGTTACTTTACTCAGTTCACCAGTGTTATGGTACTCTGTTCACTGTTATGGTACTCTGTTCACTGTTATGGTACTCTGTTAACTGTTCTGATATTATGTTCACTGTTACGGTACTCAGTTCACTGCTATGGTACTCTGTTCACTGATATGGTATTCTGTTCACTGTCACGATACTATGTTCACTGTTACTTTACTCAGTTCACCAGTGTTATGGTACTCTGTTCACTGTTCTGGTACTTTGTTCACTGTTACGGTACTCTGTTTTCTACTATGGTACTCTGTTCACTGTTACGTTACTCTGTTGTTACTCTGTTCACTGTTATGGTACTCTGTTCACTGTTACGGTACTCTGTTCGCTGTTACGGTATTATGTTCACTGTCACAATACTCAGCTCACTGTTATGATATTCTGTTAACTGTCACGGTACTCTGTTCACTGTTGTGGTATTCTGTTCACTGTTACGGTTCTCTGTTCACTGTTATGGTACTCTGTTCAATGTTACGATATTCTTTTCACTGTTCTGGTACTCTGTTCAATGTTACGATATTCTTTTCACTGTTCTGGTACTCTGTTCGCTGTTATGGTACTCTGTTCATTGTTATGGTACTGTGTTCACTGTTGTGGTATTATGTTCACTGTTATGGTACTCTGTTCACTGTTACGATATTCTGTTCACTGTTACGGTACTCTGTTGACTGTTACGGTACTCTGTTCACTGCAATGGTACTCTGTTCACTGTTACGGTACCCTTTTCACTGTTACTTTACTCAGTTCCCCACTGTTATGGTACTGTTCACTGTAATGGTACTATGTTCACTGTTATGGTACTCTGTTCACTGTTACGGTATTCCGTTCACTGTTCTGGTACTCTGTTCACTGTTACGGTACTCTGTTCACTGTTATGGTACTCTGTTCACTGATATGGTATTTTGTTCACTGTCACGATACTATGTTCACTGTTACTTTACTCAGTTCACCAGTGTTATGGTACTCTGTTCACTGTTATGGTACTTTGTTCACTGTTATGGTACTCTGTTAACTGTTCTGATATTATGTTCACTGTTACGGTACTCTGTTCACTGTTATGGTACTCTGTTCACTGATTTTTTTATTCTGTTCACTGTCCCGGTACTATGTTCACTGTTACTTTACTCAGTTCACCAGTGTTATGGTATTCTGTTCACTGTGATGGTACTCTGTTCACTGTTACGGTACTCTGTTCACTGTTAGGGTACTCTGTTTTATAATTTGGTACTCTGTTTACTCTTACGGTACTCTGTTCACTGTTACGGTACTCTGTTCGCTGTTACGGTGTTATGTTTACTGTCACGATACTGTGCTCACTGTTATAGTACTCTGTTCACTGTTCTGGTACTTTGTTCACTGTTACGGTACTCTGTTTTCTACTATGGTACTCTGTTCACTGTTACGTTACTCTGTTCTGTTACTCTGTTCACTGTTATGGTACTCTGTTCACTGTTACGGTACTCTGTTCGCTGTTACGGTATTATGTTCACTGTCACAATACTCAGCTCACTGTTATGATACTCTATTAATTGTTATGGTACTCTGTTCGCTGTTACGGTGTTATGTTTACTGTCACGATACTGTGCTCACTGTTATAGTACTCTGTTCACTGTTCTGGTACTTTGTTCACTGTTACGGTACTCTGTTTTCTACTATGGTACTCTGTTCACTGTTACGTTACTCTGTTCTGTTACTCTGTTCACTGTCACGGTACTCTGTTAACTGTTGTGGTATTCTGTTCACTGTTATGGTACGCAGTTCACTGTTGCGGAACTCTATTCACTGTTATGGGACTCTATTAATTGTTATGGTACTCTGTTCACTGTTATGGAATTATGTTAACAGTTACAGTACTCTGTTCACTGTTATGGTACTCTGTTCACTGTTACGGTTCTCTGTTCACTGTTATGGTACTCTGTTCAATGTTACGATATTCTTTTCACTGTTCTGGCACTCTGTTCGCTGTAATGGTACTCTGTTCATTGTTATGATACTGTGTTCACTGTTGTGGTATTATGTTCACTGTTATGGTACTCTGTTCACTGTTACGGTATTATGTTCACTGTCACGATACTGTGCTCACTGTTATGGTAGTCTGTTCGCTGTCACGGTACTCTGTTCACTGTTCTGGTACTCTGTTCACTGTCACGGAACTCTGTTCATTGTTGTGGTACTCTGTTCACGGTTACGATACTCTGTTCACTGTTACGGTACTCTGTTCACTGTCACGATACCCTGTTCACTGTTACTTTACTCAGTTCACCAGTGTTATGGTACTCTGTTCACTGTTATGGTACTCTGTTCACTGTTATGGTATTCTGTTCACTGCTCTGGTACTCTGTTCACTGTTACGGTACTCTGTTTTCTAATTTGGTACTCTGTTCACTGTTACGGTACTCTATTCACTGTTACGGTACTCTGTTCGCTGTTACGGTATTATGTTTACTGTCCCGATACTGTGCTCACTGTTATAGTACTCTGTTCGCTGTCACGGTTCTCTGTTCACTGTTGTGGTACTCTGTTCACTGTCACGGTACTCTGTTCAGTGTTGTGGTACTCTGTTCACTGTTACGGTACTCTGTTCACTGTTACGGTACACAGTTGAGTGTTGCGGAACTCTATTCACTGTTATGGTACTCTGTTTACTGTTATTGTACTCTGTTCACTGTTATGGTACTATGTTCACTGTCACGGTACTCTGTTCGCTGTTACGGTATTCTGTTCACTGTCACGATACCCTTTTGACTGTTACTTTACTCAGCTCACCACTGTTATGGTACTCTGTTCACTGTTATGTTACTCTGTTCACTGTTATGGTATTTTGTTCACTGTTCTGGTACTTTGTTCACTGTTACGGTACTCTGTTCACTGTTACGGTACTCTGTTTTATAATTTGGTACTCTGTTCACTGTTACGGTACTCTGTTCACTGCTATGGTACTCTGTTCACTGTTACGGTACCCTTTTCACTGTTACTTTACTCAGTTCACCACTGTTATGGTATTCTGTTCACTGTAATGGTACTATGTTCACTGTTATGGTACTCTGTTGACTGTTACGGTATTCCGTTCACTGTTCTGATACTCTGTTCACTGTTACGGTACTCTGTTTACTATTATGGTACTCTGTTCACTGTTCTGGCATTATGTTCACTGTTACGGTACTCTGTTCACTGTTATGGTACTCTGTTCACTGATATGGTATTCTATTCACTGTCACGATACTATGTTCACTGTTACTTTACTCAGTTCACCAGTGTTATGGTACTCTGTTCACTCTTATGGAACTCTTTTCACTGTTATGGTATTCTCTTCCCTGTTCTGGTACTCTGTTCACTGTTACGGTACTCTGTTTTCTAATTTGGTACTCTGTTCACTGTTACGGTACTCTGTTCACTGATACGGTACTCTGTTCGCTGTTACGGTATTATGTTCACTGTCACGATACTGTGCTCACTGTTATGGTAGTCTGTTCGCTGTCACGGTACTCTGTTCACTGTTCTGGTACTCTGTTCACTGTCACGGAACTCTGTTCACTGTTGTGGTACTCTGTTCACGGTTACGATACTCTGTTCACTGTTACGGTACGCAGTTGAGTGTTGCGGAACTCTATTCACTGTTATGGTACTCTGTTCACTGTTATGGTACTCTATTCATTGTTATGGTACTCTGTTCACTGTTATGGTATTATGTTAACTGTTACGGTACTCTGTTCACTTTTATGGTACTCTGTTCACTGTTACGGTACCCTGTTAACTGTTACTTTACTCACTTCACCACTGTTATGGTACTCTGTTCACTCTTATGGTATTATGTTAACTGTTACGGTACTCTGTTCACTGTTATGGTACTCTGTTCACTGTTACGGTTCTCTGTTCACTGTTATGGTACTCTGTTCAATGTTACGGTATTCTGTTCACTGTTCTGGCACTCTGTTCATTGTTATGGTACTCTGTTCACTGTTACGGTACTCTGTTCACTGCTATGGTACTCTGTTCACTGTTACGGTACTCTGTTCACTGCTATGGTACTCTGTTCACTGTTACGGTAATCTATTTATTGTTATGGTACTCTGTTCACTGTTCTGGTATTATGTTCACTGTTACGGTACTCTGTTCACTGTTATGGTACTTTGTTAACTGTTATGGTATTCTGTTCACTGTCACGATACTCTGTTCACTGTTATCGTACTCTGTTCACTGTTACGGTACTATGTTCACTGTTATGGTACTGTGTTAACTGTTACTTTACTCACTTCACCACTGTTATGGTACTCTGTTCACTGTCACGACACCCTGTTCACTGTTACTTTACTCAGTTCACCAGTGTTATGGTACTCTGTTCACTGTTATTGTACTCTGTTCACTGTTATGGTATTCTGTTCACTGTTCTGGTACTCTGTTTTCTAATTTGGTACTCTGTACACTGTTACGGTACTCTGTTCACTGTTACGTTTCTCTGTTCGCTTTTACGGTATTATGTTCACTGTCACGATACTCTGCTCACTGTTATGGTACTCTTTTCGCTGTCACGGTACTTTGATCATTGTTGTGGTACTCTGTTCAATGTTGCGGTATTCTGTTCACTGTTCTGGCACTCTGTTCGCTGTTACGGTACTCTGTTCACTGTTATGGTACTTTGTTCACTGTTATGGTATTCTGTTCACTGTCTCGATACTCTGTTCACTGTTATCGCACTCTGTTCACTGTTACGGTATTCTGTTCACTGTTACGGTACTCTGTTCACTGTTATGGTACTGTGTTAACTGTTACTTTACTCACTTCACCACTGTTATGGTACTCTGTTCACTGTCACGACACCCTGTTCACTGTTACTTTACTTAGTTCACCAGTGTTATGGTACTCTGTTCACTGTTATTGTACTCTGTTCACTGTTATGGTATTCTGTTCACTGTTCTGGTACTCTGTTTTCTAATTTGGTACTCTGTTCACTGTTACGGTACTCTGTTCACTGTTACGGTACTCTGTTCGCTGTTACGGTATTATGTTCGCTGTCACGGTACTTTGTTCACTGTTGTGGTACTCTGTTCAATGTTGCGGTATTCTGTTCACTGTTCTGGCACTCTGTTCGCTGTTATGGTACTCTGTTCATTGTTATGGTACTGTGTTCACTGTTATGGTATTATGTTCACTGTTATGGTACTCTGTTCACTGTTACGATAATCTGTTCACTGTTACGGTTGTCTGTTCACTGTTACGGTACTCTGTTCACTGCTATGGTACTTTGTTCACTGTTACGGTACCCTGTTCACTGCTCACTTTACTCAGTTCACCACTGTTATGGTATTCTGTTCACTGTTATGGTACTATGTTCACTGTTGTGGTACTCTGTTCACTGTTACGGTACTCTGTTCATTGTTACTGTACGCAGTTGAGTGTTGCGTAACTCTATTCACTGTTATGGTACTCTGTTCACTGTTATGGTACTCTATTCATTTTTATGGTACTCTGTTCACTGTTATGGTATTATGTTAACTGTTACGGTACTCTGTTCACTGTTATGGTACTCTATTCACTGTTACGGTACCCTGTTAACTGTTACTTTACTCACTTCACCACTTTTACGGTACTCTGTTCACTGTTGCAGTATTCTGTTCACTGCTGTGGTACTCTGTTCCCTGTTACGGTACTCTGTTCACTGTTATGTTACTCTATTCATTGTTATGGTACTCTGATCACTTTTATGGTACTCTGTTCACTGTTACGGTACCCTGTTAACTGTTACTTTACTCACTTCACCACTGTTATGGTACTCTGTTCACTGTCACGATACCCTGTTCACTGTTACTTTACTCAGTTCACCACTGTTATGGTACTCTGTTCACTGTTATGGTACTCCGTTCACTGTTATGGTACTCTGTTCACTGTTATGGTATTCTGTTCACTGTTCTGGTACTCTGTTCACTGTTACGGTACTCCGTTTTCTATTACAGTACTCTGTTCACTGTTACGGTACCTTGTTCACTGCTGTGGTACTCTGTTCACTGTTACGGTACCTTGTTCACTGCTGTGGTACTCTGTTCACTGTTATGGTACTCTGTTTACTGTTATGGTACTCTTTTCACTTTTACGGTACTCTGTTCACTGTTACGGTACTCTGTTCTCTGTTGTGTTACTCTGTTCACTGTTACGGTACTCTGTTCACTGTTACGGTACTGTGTTCACTGTTCTGGTACTCTGATACCTGTTCTGGTAGTCTGCTCGCAGCTCGGTGAAGAATTCCTCTATTCGTTCCATGATCATATCGTGGTTTTGTATTTCTCTACCCTGCTTGTCTAGAAGTGTAATCAGTCTGTCTTGGCCTAGTGCCTGTGTTCGTTTTGCTTTCTTCAGGCTCTTTGATGACATAATCGTCTCTCGTATGATCTCTTATTTGTACTTCCTGATGTCCTGATTCGCTTTGTTTTTGATGGTCGTGCATATTTCTCCGTACTCTGTTTGTTTTTTACGGTCGCCGTTATCCACCATTTCTCGTCGTTTCTTCATCAGTGCTCGGTCGGTGACAATATTCTCATCTTTACATGCCTGTTGATTGCTTTGGCTACACTTGTCACTCTTAGTTGGATCATCGCAGTGGTATTTTTGCTCATGGTGTCGATGTCGTCTAGTTCCTGTAGTGTCTCGAATAGATTTCGCAGTTCGAGTTGGAATTCGATCTAGTTTTAAGACTACATGATTGTCTTGGGCGCTGTGGCCGGGTGGTTAGTCTCACCCGACGGCAGTTTTGTCTGTAGAACACCAACTCCGCTTCCCCCGTCTTGTGACATCACATCCTACGGCAGTTAAGTCTGTAGAACACCAGCTCCCCTTCCCCCGTCTTGTGACTTCACATCCGACGGCAGTTAAGTGTGTAGAACACCAACCCCCTTCCCCCGTCTTGTGACATCACATCCGACAGCAGTTGAGTCTGTAGAACACCAACCCCCTTTCCTCCGTCTTGTGATATCACATCCGACAGCAGTTAAGTCTGTAGAACACCAACTCCCTTCCACCATCTTGTGGCGTCACATCCGACTAAAGTTGAGTCTGTAGAACACCAACCCCCCTTCCTCCGTCTTGTGACATCATATCCGACAGCAGTTGAGTCTGTAGAACACCAACCCTCCTTCCTCCGTCTTGTGACATCACATCCGACAGCAGTTGAGTCTGTAGAACACCAACCCTCCTTCCTCCGTCTTGTGACGTCACATCCGACTGCAGTTGAGTCTGTAGAACACCAACCCTCCTTCCTCCGTCTTGTGACGTCACATCCGACTGCAGTTGAGTCTGTAGAACACCAACCCCATCTCGTTTCCCCGTCTTGTGAGAGCGGTTGAGTCTGTGGTTCAAATGTGATGGATGTTTGTGGGAAATGTGCAAGACCAGACGGGAGAATGCATCACCACCCAAAATTAAACTTACCGCCATCTTTCCATGATAACGTCAGAAAAGTAGAATCTCTTTACATAACATTGTGCAGCCGTGATTTCCACCATCACAAAGCAGAGACAATTAATGAGAGACGCATATAAAACTATAATTCATACAGCTTGTTGTACGAATTATATGCCTGTGAGAGTTGTGGTGTGGTGTGGTGCGGTGTGGTATGTGTGTGTGTGCGTGTGTATGTGTGTGTGTGTGTGTGTGTGCGAGTGTGTGTTTGTGTGTGTGTGGGGAGGTGAGTGTGTGTGAGCGCGCGCGTCAGTTTGTGTGTGTCTTTGTGTCATCTTTGCCCATTTATACTTCGCGTCCTCAGGCGTGGTAGTAGAACATCTCTCCATTCTCGATTTTATACTGTGAATCACCACCATAAACATTGCTGTCGTATTAACTAAGAATATACTTACTGGCAGCAGCTAATATAATTTATAGTCTAGCTTGAAGGAAGGATCCATAGTTTAAAATACACAATCCGGTCACTTTGGACAAGAAATGATGGACGACCTCAATATCATTATATACGTTAATATTGTGCTTGAGTTTGACACGATTAAAATTCACATGCAACCTTTTACTATCAGCAGGCCCGTTGGTTGGGGGATGTAACGGTTGCGAACCCGGAGTCGACCGGGGGAGTAAATTTCCTGTATTACACCAGAAATGCAAACCGCCTAGGATGAGCTCCCCAATATTTTGGGTGAGGGCTGGATGTGTGTTTGTCTATCCACTAATTTGGTAAGATGGGGTAGCAGTTCGCGGTTTGGACGTTTGTGGTGAACCTTAGGGGGTGCATTTGGAGGGTCGTGGTGAACATCAGCCTTCCGGTATTTACCACCCTCAGACGTCCGTGATATACACAATGCGTACATATGCAAGCTCGAATATAGTTAGATATTATTGTTGCCATATAGCGGTATACAGGGAAATTTGTCTAAAAACCGAATGTATGCATACGTGTATGTGTGTATATGTGTATGTGTGCGTATGTGTATATATATATATACCATATATATATATATATATACAGTGTATATATGTATATATATATATGCGTATATATATATGTACGTATATACACCGTACGTGTGTATGTATGTATGTATGCTTGCATGCATTCACGCATGGGTGTATGTATGTATGTACAGCTGCATGTATGTACGTATGTATATAGTGTGCAGGTGCTACGTACGTATGTACATGCATGCATGTAGGTAGGTAGGTAGGTAGGTATTCTGTGTAGATCTCCATCAGCCCAACATTTGAGCATACAATTTTGCCAATAAACTAACTAACAATAAATAGTTACAACTTACATTAACACGTCTACAGGAATGTGACAGATACCAGTTCATTTGCAACGTATACAGGAATGTGACAGATACCAGTTCATTTGCAACGTCTACAGGAATTTGACAGATACCAGTTCATTTGCAACGTATACAGGAATGTGACAGATACCAGTTCATTTGCAACGTATACAGGAATGTGACAGATACCAGTTCATTTGCAACGTATACAGGAATGTGACAGATACCAGTTCATTTGTAACGTCTACAGGAATGTGACAGATACCAGTTCATTTGCAACGTCTACAGGAATGTGACAGATACCAGTTCATTTGCAACGTATACAGGAATGTGACAGATACCAGTTCATTTGCAACGTAAGTTATTGGTTGCAACCTAACTAACTGGGGTCTTTCTGACGATTGCGAATTAGGAGCCTATTGTAAAGCCGTGTACTTGTTGGTGAGATGTAGGAAGGATCACGCCGCAGTCTGCCGCCATTACATTGCCACTTATAAGTCCCCATGAGTGGCTCAACATTGCCTCTTCAGCACGCTACCAACATTACTTTGACAGTGCGCATATGACAACTTAAAATGACCACCTGATCAAAGCAGAATGTTACTACAATATACTATCCAACTGTGTCATTGCAAATGTTGTCATTAACACACAACAAATATTATATTAAATGTAGTTTTTAATTACTTTATGCAATTAGTGCTATATCATGTTTGAGTCTGGCTTTGGGTAAAAACGTATGGATACGAACAAATGATATATACGTCTGAAAAGAGGGCGTTTTGTGGTTTCTTCGTAGCTTATGCTTTAACACGTTTTATTAAGCAAAACACGTTTCGTTAAAATAATATATGTTCATTCGTGCGGGGGACATATCAGTTATCATATTTCAGGTACGAGCCTTGTCAGCAGGTGTTAAACACGTACCTTTGATATGATAACTGATATGTCCCCCGCACGAACGAAAATATATGCCTAGGTGTCACAACTATATATAACTAATACGTGAACAAAGCGTACAATGTTATCTGAATTATTACGCAAAACAAGTGTCACCCTTCGTGTTTTTGTCTACGTAGCTAACTTCACGGCGAGAAAATAGTTGGAGCATTGTATTCTCAGTCGACAGACTCCAGGTCCGAATACTCTTGACGTCGTATTGAACCTTTAGTTAATTATATATGAAAGGTCTGCGCGCAATAACAGCAGCGTGGCTAAATTCCAGGGAGTCAAGTCAAGATGGTATGCGATTGAACAGGTTTGAACAGGATTGAACAGCCAATAAGTATAAAGTCTCTGAGCAGGCGTCATGCCCAGCATACACTGCTAAACGTTTGATGTGAGTCGCGAGTTAGATCGACTAAAAGATGATCAGTCGTAAAATATACGATGGCCCGCAACTCAACAAAACTCGAGTCACCTGTTGATTCGAAAGGTATAACACTTGTTGAACCGATTCAAAACTTGACTCGTAGCAACAAAAGTTGCGTAATATGAGACGGTCTACTCTGCGACGTCGCCTAGAGTCGGGCAGTGTACGCTGGCCTTTCAACAAAACGCATTCAATCGATAATTAATCAATGCTCTACGAATTGCTCCTCCTCATTGTTCCGTATTATACAGGAGAGAGTCTCAACTCTAGTTTACAGCTCTTCCCATTCTTACTCTCTCTCCTCTTTCTCTCTCTCTCTCTCTCTCTCTCTCTCTCTCTCTCTCTCTCACTCTCTCTGCTTTTTTCAACTTCCTCCGCTTTTCTAACATCCTTCTTCATTTTTTGTTTCATGCGAGTGTGTATTTGTTTGTTTGAGCGTGTATCTAAAAAGAGGCGCTTCGAGGTTTTTCAGCAACTTATGCTTTGACACGAATGTTTTTGGACAGACACCGGTACTTGAAAAGTGTGTTTGCGTTCGTGCGGGATTCCTAAAATTCCCGTATACCACGGAAGTGTAAGACATAAAAGGCATCAGGCTTAAACTATCAAGAACCAACTGGGTCAGTAACAAGGATATGTTGCTGGCCCGCCAAAAGATCTAGAACAATTCCATTAAGCATTGTCAATCGATTTTCGACGTATGACACTTTGATTTCATTGTGACAAAAGATTCTTTGACGATTCGAGTCTTTCGAAAACTGAAAACTTTGTCTATCTGAAAACGTTTCTTTACTTTATCTTTCTTTATTATTATTGACTTTATTGACACACAATAATAACATGTACACACACACATTTTTAGGTAACTCGTTATAGAAATATAAGCTATAGAAATATAATTGATAACAGCGCAAAAACAAATTCCGTTTCTTTGAAAAAACATCCTTCTCAATTTTGTCATAAAAACAATACTGTTTTGTGCAAAACACAAGTATAAATTATAACTTTTAACGTGGTAAGTAATACCAGAGTTGTCACCGTATGACATTTGGCATGCGAAAACTGCAACCAAAAACTATCAGCACAATCAACAAGAAGACAATTAAACTGTCTGATGAATTGATATTTCACATGAGCGTTTAGGTTTTCTATGCACAAGAGAACACCAAAAATACGAACTGATTAACACCATAGAGACACGGCATGTTGCAAGATGAAGTTTCTACGTGGTTCTCGTTGTAACAGACATGCAACTTGAAACCTCTCACTGGCACATATACCCTGGATTTATTTATTACGATATCCCATGTTTTTTTCTTCAAATCTTCATCATATTAATCAAAGATGAAAACAACAGGTAATAGACACCAAATCGATAAAGTGGGCAAGTTTCGTGATCGACCATACACACGCACGCTCGCACGCACGAACACACACACGTTTTAAGTGATCCCTATGTTGTGCGTGAAAACAGTGTTATTATTTAGGACTAAATAAAAAAATGGTGGTTTCGCAATAGCATCGAATTTCCCATGGCACGCTTCCAGCCATTTCCTAGAGAGTTCACCAAGGTTCGCTATGTCGTTAGTGAATACCTGCTAGAGCAGACCTTAGAAGAGCTCACATTAACCAGCTTCAACTTCCACATAATATGTTTCCCAGTGTAATGTCAGTTCCCATGGTTATTGAATATTTGCATTATTGAAAATCCAAAGAAGGAATATTTTGTTTGAAAAATAATTGATACCCCGCGAAACCCACCGATGTTGCATGAACCATAATACTTTAAAATACTGATATAAATATACAATTGATGGCGAAGATCATTAATGAGAAGTCAATACATTATGCTTATGGTATGACGCATTAACATGCGCCCGATAGTTAGATCATAAGAATTGAGCTCATTACTAATTGTAAACTACAATATACAGGTCCTGAGAAAATATTGCGTATTATTAAGTTCAAAACACAGGAATGGATAAAATAAAATAATATGCAACAAACACAATGCTGTATTGATATCACATTACCAATATATGATTATTTTGCTATGTATATTTGACACATTTGTTTTTAGTTTTATTCACGCTGGGTGTTGTCTGCTCACGGTCGTGTTATTACTTATTGTGTTGCCAACATTGAGAGTTACCATAGGTAGGTTGGTTTCTTTGTGTTTGTATCGTATGTCAGATTGAAGTAAAGAAACCAGTATGTCTTATGAATCGGTTTGTTTATTAGAAAATTGTAGCTATTTTAGGCAAAATCCTCCTAAACTTGACCTTGGATTATAACGTAAACCTTTTCGATCGATCGGGCATACTCCAAGCTATCACACTGCATGCAAAACACATAGTAATCGACCTATTATTAGTGGAGATGTGATCGTATCACGTTTTAGCTTATATCGGTGAAGGCCATTTCGGATTTATGGTAATTAGTGGGTGTTACCGAGTCCCAAGATGTGTGTCCTATATCGGGATTTGATTAGTTCCTATTAAAAGTCATAAGTGCCAAATTTGGTGATTTCTTCCCAAAGCGAAAATTACATCCAAAATCTGACCCTAAGACAGCAGACTACTAAATTAACCGGTCACTGTACGGTACGTCTGACAGTAATGTTGAGAAACATTACGGTTTTGTGTAACTACATCGTAAACAGGTACTGCTACCTACGACTGTCCATGTACCTCTCCCTATCCAAATGGCTCTCCCTCAACCTCTGCCTCCTCTCTCTCCGTCACTCCCCTCTCTCTTGCTCTCTCTCCCGTTCAATCCCCGGCATAAATGTGCACGTTGGATGCACGTAGACGCGTCGCAGATTATGTTGAAGGGGTGGCCTTTGTTCATTCAGCCAGGCGATCATTAGAAAACAAGTTCGCCATATCACATTTGTACATGTAAAGGTTTCACAACAGCAGTGAATCTACTTGAAATATCAACAGAAATGAACAAAACAAGAATAAAACCACGTGCTGCTGACTTGCATTTAAACCTGTTGAAAACAGGCATCGAACTAATACAATCGTGAGTCGATTTGAAAAGTTATATTTGTGAAGAACATTACCGGACTGGTATCTGGATTATCGTCCGGAATGAGCACCGTTTACATGATGACACATGATTTGTTCTACCAAAAATAGATAAGCGAGCAAAAAATGAACAACTCGAAACACGTCCAAAAACATGAAATTCTATGTCGCTAGCACCCTCACGGCTCGTCCTATCCCGACGATCTTGGTATCAGTTGAAAATATGCACTTCCTGTTATTCTAGCGTCAGATTTTTTACCAAATTCACCTGCTCTGACATAAGTGCACTTGAGTAGTCAGATTTTCCGGTGTGATTGTACTAAGCGGAAGGGTATTTGGCAGCAATTTGGCTAGTTGACCCTTTAGCCGGATTACTGCCTGCATCCATTCGTAAATATTGACGGGTGTCACACATACATACATTTTGCAAGAGCTAGAAATATTACATTTTGACTAAACTCGACCAGCATGTCAATGAGATGATAATAACAGAATGTGAGAAGTTTAAGAAACTTTGTAGGTCACGTTTTCTTATAATCACACGAAACGTTAACATGGTCGCCAATGGGAAAACTAACAGTGTGCTGAGCCCTTCACTTCCTATCAATGTATATAGATCAGTGATGCCAGCCAAGGAGCCTCTATTTGGACAGGAGGCGTCACTGAGCGAGAAAACGGCAGTCTACACTGAAGGTTTTTGTCCGCCATTCGGGAGGCAAGCGCATGCGCCTGCGGGACCTCAGCGCGCGATGTTAGCGTATTTGTTCAGTTACCTCATTTCATCAGAATAATCACCAAGCTGTGATGCGTCATATAAAATGAAAAGTATTAAACTAATCCTTGAAGGTTTTTACCGATCACAATTCAAAATATTGAAATTTGCACACAAATCACGTAGAAACGTTGCAATTATTTATAGAACCAACTGAATTTCGTCGTGTTTTATTAGAATAATCATGAGGCTGTACCACTTCTTATATAATTAAAATATTGAGGTTATCATTGAAAATGTTGAGCAATGATAATGCAGTTCTTTGCATTTGCACGCGTATGGACTGGCTTCGCGCAACTCCAGAATGGCGGACGAATTGCTTATGTACTTTCCTCGAACAATGTAGATAGCACGCGCTGCACAGGCTTGTACTGATATACGGTCTTTGATGCCAACCAACGGAGATTAAGATTCAAAAATCGTTGCGTTGGTTGGGTGACATGCGTGATTGTGACGCCACACCTACTTCGAGTATGTCAGTTTAGCCGCCGTTTAAAAATGGGTCGAGCTTATAGCGTGAAATCAGATAGTTTTCCATTAATCGGTAGATTGGTGAACTGTGTTGACGAACCATCAACGTTCACAGTGTCTATGACACCGGAAACGGTACGGATGTAGGTCCGTTTATAGTTTATTTTAGGAATGATTATCAGGAAAGCATTTATATCTTTGAAAAGCAAAAAGCATAAGCGTTCAAACGATATCAAGACTGTATTGATCGGACGAATCGTAATGTTACTAGCAACCGTTCAAAACGCGTTTTGAGACGTGTTTTCAGTTGTTCTGGTTCTACATAATAGAATCACGATGTGTCGCTGCCTCTTTAGCGTTACTTTTGGACTGCATAGGATATAACAGAACCTATTTATATATGTAAACAAACACTATTTTAGGCGGCGTCTACATGGGATAGTGTCGTCGAGAACCATTCATCCCAATCTATATTGTCACTGCCGGTGGCATGGAACTAGTGTTGGTCTTGTGTGTGATATAGGTGACGAAGTTCGTAAAAGCCGAGGAAATACTCAGATGTATTATATTCACCTATCAATACTGCTACTGCTCGTTCTATATGGGTTGGTTCATTGCAGGTAGGTTTGTGTACAAGTCAGGTTTTTTAAAATGTATTGTTGCTGGTTATTATGTCTGACATACAATACAAGTCAGTTAGTTGCCGCAGGAACTCTGTGAAATTAAATATTCCTCGTTGCCGATCAACCAAAACAACAGGGCGACGCGTTGCACTGTGGGTTTATTTCGGAACTGCCGAGCGGCAATGCATACTTCGACCAAAACCCTCATCAGAAGGTTAACCAACGACATGATAGAGGTGTCACTTTTATTTCCGGTAAACGACGTCAAAGGTGCGATTTTAGCCGATTAATGGTCGAAAAGACTATAAAAAGCATTAGCATAGCGATGTGTTAAGTGCCGATGCCACACTTCCACTAATACCATTGACACAGATACTGCATTTTGATTATTATTATGATTATTATCTGGTTTTGTATTGGCTATTGTCAACGAAAATATATCTCTGTTCAGGGATGCATACATCATGTGCTTCATCGATTTGCGGGCAACGTTTGTATTTATTCCACGTACAAGAACTTCGACGGTTGGGAGCAGTCCTGGGTATTGCCATCCAGCGCTGTTCTGGTCGGCATTCTGGACTATGAATGCCACATACGCGATGATGACCTTCTTCTTGTGCTGCGAAGAACTCGTCAAGTTGAGAAACAAAAAGATGTTTGACAATTAACGAACATTAGTACGCGTGCGTGCGTGTGTATGTATGTGTTCAGGTTTATGTATGGTCAGATTTGTTAAATATGGCGTGAAAGTAGTTGAACACCAAATTATATAATCATATTCTGTAAAATCATGTTGTACTTTACATTCACGAAGACGCAGTCACCAGTTCACATTCAAGCACCGACACCGTCCATTGTTGTGAAGAATGACGATGCGAGGCAACTATAAGATAGTGAAGATTTGTTTTTTGAAAAATCATTGAATACAATTATATTGTGCATGACAACGTGTTTGGAGTGAAGCATTCTCTCAAATTCTCGCTGAAGTGTAAGTTATCTTCCTTCTTGTGTTTTACTGTGAATTACTACAATAAACATTGTTGTCGTATGAACTAAGAACAGCAACCTACCGATATAGAGTTCCAAAGTGTGAAGAACGGACACATAGTTTACAAATACACAATCCGGTCGCTTTAGACATGACATAATGGGCGCGTTTACAACATACAATTTATAATTTTAAAATAATTAAATATATATATCACCAATACCACTCATCCGTGAGTTTGACAAAATAAAAAAAATTCGCATGCAACTTATTAGTGTCAGCTTGTGGATGTGATGGGTGCGAACGCCATCCCTCGGAGGCCAAAGAGTTCTGCTTGGGAAACTAGTTCCGCCTGGAGGGAAGTAGTTTTGATTGACTATAAATCGTGATGTATGACAGTAAACACTTATGTCATGTCTAAAGCGACCGGATTGTGTACTGTATGTATGTATGTATGTATGTATATATATATATGTGTGTGTATATATATATATTATGTATGTACGAAGACCTGCTGACCACAGTTAAAAATAGGAAACTGAGATGGTTTGGTCATGTAACACAATCAAGCTGATTCACAAACACAATACTACAAGGAACAGTGCCGGGGAAAAGAAGACAGGGAAGACAGGGGAAGAGATGGTCAGATTGCAGAATGGACTGGGAAGACCGTCGCAGAAACTCAGAGATTAACACACAACCTCGAAGACTGGCGTCGACTGGTGAAACATTCAGTAACCCGCCCCTATGACCCAGGCGGGTTACGGGAACAGTAGGTATGTAAGTAATGTATGTATGACAATTGCTAATGATGAACCTGTTGTAAAGCTGCGTCTTTCGTGGTTAGATGTGGAAAGATTCACATAGCAATCTGCCGCCATTACATTGTCATTTTCTTATAAGTCCCCATGAGTGGCTCTGGCAATTCCACACTAGCTACCTCTCTGCTGTTTTTAACTTCCTCCGCTTTTTTAACATCCCTCTTCGTACAGTCCTCCCACCTCAACTCAGGCATTCCCGTTTTCCTAGCGACCTTGATGTTTTCCCACCCTCTGCTCCCTTCGCTGCCAGCGTACATTTTATCCAACTAATGTGGCCCCACCACATGATCCGACTTCTTACTAAATTTCCCGTTACGCTGTACTGCATCCCAATCTGTCCTCCAATTCAATCATCCTTCCTCTGTCCATCTTTGTTGTTTTATAATTCTTCGAATACAGTTGTTTTCGCAAAAGTGCAGCTTCCATTATTATTCTATCAGCTACAATCGCCAGTTCACACAGGAATGCCAGTAGACGCGTTCAGCTTTCTAGAGATGTTTCTTGTCACCACACCTCTCTATTTTTCTCCTTGCATTTGCTTCCGTTTGTGTCCAATGTCGCTCCTCTACCTGTGAATGTCAACCCTCAGTAACCATTCCGCCAATGCACACAAAGCCAGCCATTCATAGTTATTGTATACATATATACATACATTCTTGATTTTGCGCCATTATTAGTCTTCTGTCATTAAAGATCAGTCAATCTATGGCCATTACCACAGAACACACCACAAAGTGCAACACAACGTTCCTCTTCGGATTTGTTATCAGAATATCATACTGATAGTATACAAACAACTATGTGGCAAAATTCACTTTTTTTCAGCATTGAGAAAGGACAGCTCTCAAGCACATTCGTTCTGATGACCAGTTCAGAAGACAGGTTCAGATCTTTCTGGATGAGAATGCCACACAGTATGATATAGAGAATGCAGAAGAAGAAGTTCGCGTTTGCCTACATAAAGCTACAACAAGAGAGAAGTGACACATTAGATAACCTGATATTGTAGCTGTTCAAAGAGAAGGTGGTAAATAGTACGCGTGTTGTGGAGCACGAACGTCATCATATAATACCAAGTTCCGCAACAAGTTCAAGTGTGGAGAGGAGACACACATTTTAGTTGACAGGCGTTTGGTTGGAAATAGATTGAAGGTAAATTGCTGCCCGTTCAATGGGACACGCAAGATGCTTCAATGCAACTTCACGAAGCAGTGCGACGCAACTGAAAGATGAGATGTGAGAATACGCCCTGCACCTTGTCGAAAAACTGGTAATAACTGTTCCATTGTATGTGGCGAGTGCAGCGGAATCTGCGCAAATAATTATGTCTACAGCCAACACAGACACCAATGAATATACATTGCGTTGGAATAAACATTCTGAACTCCAAGAAACGGGACACGTCAACATATTTCAACAAAGAGTTTTGTAATGACACAATGAACTCTATAAACGTTTATCAACGCAACGTTTGCCAACTGGGTGTGGTGTCTCCAGTAAGGTGAACATTTAGCGCATGTCGGTCGTGATAAACACTTGCTACGCATTGTCCAGACCGGTTAGATCAAATGACCGTGAAGGTGTAAAATAGCACGACCTGCTTCCATGGAACTGTTTGGATGAAACTGCTGATCGTTATTACCAAAGTTACGGCTCAAAGCTCCGTGATGTTGTGTCCTATAATCATGGGCCCCACCTTCCCCTAACTGGCGGCTCTAGTGACGTTGTGTCCTATAATCATGGGCCCCACCTTCCCCTAACTGGCGGCTATAATGATGTTGTGTCCTATAATCATGGCCCCACCTTCCCCTAACTGGCGGCTCTAGTGATGTTGTGTCCTACAATCATGGGCCCCACCTTCCCCTAACTGGCGGCTCTAGTGATGTTGTGTTCTATAATCATGGGCCCCACCTTCCCCTAACTGGCGGCTCTAGTGATGTTGCGTCCTATAATCATGGCCCCACCTTCCCCTCCCACCTTCCCCTAACTGGCGGCTCTACTGATGTTGTGTCCTATAATCATGGGCCCCACCTTTCCCTAACTGGCGGCTCTAGTGATGTTGTGTCCTATAATCATGGGCCCCACCTTCCCCTAATTGACGGCTCTAGTGACGTTGTGTCCTATAATCATGGGCCCCACCTTCCCCTAAATGGCGGCTCTAGTGATGTGTCCTATAATCATGGGCCCCACCTTCCCCTAACTGGCGGCTCTAGTGATGTTGTGTCCAATAACCATGGGCCCCACCTTCCCCTAACTGGCGGCTCTAGTGATGTTGTGTCCTATAATCATGGGCCCCACCTTCCCCTAACTGACGGCTCTAGTGATGTTGTCCTATAATCATGGCCCCACCTTCACCTAACTGGCGGCTCTAGTGATGTTGTGTCCTATAATCATGGGCCCCACCTTCCCCTAACTGGCGGCTCTAGTGATGTTGTGTCCTATAATCATGGGCCCCACCTTCCCCTAACTGGCGGCTCTAGTGATGTTGTGTCCTATAATCATGGGCCCCACCTTCCCCTAACTGGCGGCTCTAGTGATGTTGTGTCCTATAATCATGGCCCCACCTTCCCCTAACTGGCGGCTCTAGTGATGTTGTGTCCTATAATCATGGGCCCCACCTTCCCCTAACTGGCGGCTCTAGTGATGTTGTGTCCTATAATCATGGGCCCCACCTTCCCCTAACTAGCGGCTCTAGTGATGTTGTGTCCTATAATCATGGGCCCCACCTTCCCCTAACTGGCCTATAATCATGGGCCCCACCTTCCCCTAACTGGCGGCCTCCCAGCGATGTTGTGTCCCATAATCATGGCCCCACCTTCCTTAACTGGCGGCTCTAGTGATGTTGTGGCCTATAATCATGGGCCCCACCTTCCCTAACTGGCGGCTCTGTAGTGATGTTGTGTCTTATAATCATGGCCCCACCTTCCCCTAACTGGCGGCTCTAGTGATGTTGTGTCCTATAATCATGGGCCCCACCTTCCCCTAATTGGCGGCTCTAGTGATGTTGTGTCCTATAATCATGGGCCCCACCTTCCCCTAATTGGCGGCTCTAGTGATGTTGTGTCCTATAATCATGGGCCCCACCTTCCCCTAACTGGCGGCTCTAGTGATGTTGTGTCCTATAATCATGGGCCCCACCTTCCCCTAACTGGCGGCTCTAGTGATGTTGTGTCCTGTAATCATGGGCCCCACCTTCCCCTAACTGGCGGCTCTAGTGAATAGTGAATGGGATGGTGAATATGCATAGAAAACGTGAGTGTGTGTGTGCGTGTGTGTGTGTTTGTTTGTTTGAGTGCATGTGAGTGCGTGTGGGTGAGTGTTTGTGTGTGTGTTTGTTTGTTTGTTTGAGTGCGTGTGTGTGTGTGAGTGCGTGTGTGTGTGTGAGTGCGTGTGTGTGTGTGAGTGCGTGTGTGTTTGTTTGTTTGTTTGTTTGACTGCGTGTGTGTGTGTGTGTGTGTGTTTGTTTGTTTGCGTGCGTGTGTTTGTGTGTGTTTAAAAGGAGGCGCGTCGAGGTTTTTTATGCTTTGACACGGATGCTTTTTGGACAGACACCGGTACCCTGGTAGTTGAAAAAATTGCGTTTGCGTTCGTGCGGGATTATTTAAATGTGTGCCTATAACATTGGTATATACATGCATAAGCCCTCTCTTATTCACACACACGCACATACACGTACCAACGCAGACGCGGACGCCTGCCCGCTCGCACACACACACACAAACATACATACAGACATACGCATGCACACACGCACGCACACGCACGCACACGCACGCACACACAATAAGTGTATGGAAACATTTATACATGTATGAAACTTTGTTCAAACACACGAACGACATATGTCAATGTCGACGCGGCCAATATTATTCTAATTAATGACATATTGTTCTTTACAATATACGTACACGTGTAATTCAATATGTTTTCGAGTTTCTATAACAGAACATTTAAAATATTTTAATGGCTTCAACTCTCCAAAACGTTTTTATGGATCATGCACGGCAATGAAGATATATATATATATATATATACAGTTGTATATATATATATATATATATCTCATATATATATATAGGCTCTATATATACTGCAGACCTACAGACAGCTATATATATATATATATATATATATATATATATATTTTTATATTGAAAATTGCTTGATTTTCTTACTTCGATTAAGTCTTTTTCAGCAGATAGCGGCACCAAATAATTTAGCATCATTGTGGAGGTAAGTTATTTACAACATATCTACGGTAGTCTAGGGTAGTTTTTCAAGTAAAATATCGATATTTGACGTGTTTATTGACATAATCTTGCACTTGTGGTAGATTTACAGAGTGATACTATATGATCTTGCTATGCTGATTCATGAGTTCAACTGCTATCACCCTTGTTTTCAGAGGTTATATGCCATACCTAATGATTATCTGATTACAAAAATTAAATGAAATTTATTTTATTTAAATTTCACGGAGAATACGAATAATGTTATTAAAAAATAAAATGTTATGGTTGCAAATACAATATAGAACAAAGATTTATCAAATACGATAATAATTTTTGTTTGTTTCGTGAATAGAAAAGATGCGCGGAAACCATCGAATATATATATATACAACTGTATATATATATATATATATATATATATACAACTGTATATATATATATATATATTCATTGCCGTGCATGATCCATAAACACGTTTTGGAGAGTTGAAGCCATTAAAATACTTTAAATGTTCTGTTATAGAAACTCGAAAACATATTGAATTACACGTGTACGTATATTGTAAAGAACAATATGTCATTAATTAGAATACTATTGGCAGCTAGACATGTTGGCATCAAACAGCAACAACGTTTCCAAAACATAGTGGTCTGTTATTTTCATTATATTGCACATTTAGTGATTGGCTAATGCCATGAAAAGGAACAATGTGAATCACCGATGATACCACGCAAAATACATATGTAACATTGCCATGCGAAATGCATACTTAAGATTGGCGTACGAAATGCAAAAGAAAACAATGGACGAGCCGTATAATATGCACCGGCTAAGAGTAATAATGCTTTATAGTAACTTAACTTTACCTTTTCCCTTTTATTGTGTTTCGAGTGGTATCGTATTCGCGGATATCGATTGATACGTTAATTTGATGTACATCAGCTTACCTTTGTTGGCGGCAGCCAACTCGACTGCTGCGCTGGAGTGAACACAATAATTTATGTGTACCACATGCAGCGCGTCGCTGGGGTGACAGATCAGTTTGCCTGGCAGCCCCAACACTATGGAACTTGCTACCGCAAAAGCTGACTGCAACAACAATGACAAACACTGATTTAAAATCAAACCTTAAGACCTATCTGTTTTCTGTACGGCGCCGTGAGCACCAATTGTTGAAACGGCGCATTGTAAATGATACGATTTTGATTTTGATATATATATCAAAATAAAAATGTTGATATATGTATTTGATATATATATATATATATATGATATATATATGTATATATATATATATATCAAAATCGTGACATTTATAATGCGCTATATATATATATATATTTTTATATTGAAAATTGCTTGATTTTCTTACTTCGATTAAGTCTTTTTCAGCAGATAGCGGCACCAAATAATTTAGCATCATTGTGGAGGTAAGTTATTTACAACATATCTACGGTAGTCTAGGGTAGTTTTTCAAGTAAAATATCGATATTTGACGTGTTTATTGACATAATCTTGCACTTGTGGTAGATTTACAGAGTGATACTATATGATCTTGCTATGCTGATTCATGAGTTCAACTGCTATCACCCTTGTTTTCAGAGGTTATATGCCATACCTAATGATTATCTGATTACAAAAATTAAATGAAATTTATTTTATTTAAATTTCACGGAGAATACGAATAATGTTATTAAAAAATAAAATGTTATGGTTGCAAATACAATATAGAACAAAGATTTATCAAATACGATAATAATTTTTGTTTGTTTCGTGAATAGAAAAGATGCGCGGAAACCATCGAATATATATATATATATATATATACAACTGTATATATATATATATATATATATATATACAACTGTATATATATATATATATATATTCATTGCCGTGCATGATCCATAAACACGTTTTGGAGAGTTGAAGCCATTAAAATACTTTAAATGTTCTGTTATAGAAACTCGAAAACATATTGAATTACACGTGTACGTATATTGTAAAGAACAATATGTCATTAATTAGAATACTATTGGCAGCTAGACATGTTGGCATCAAACAGCAACAACGTTTCCAAAACATAGTGGTCTGTTATTTTCATTATATTGCACATTTAGTGATTGGCTAATGCCATGAAAAGAAACAATGTGAATCACCGATGATACCACGCAAAATACATATGTAACATTGCCATGCGAAATGCATACTTAAGATTGGCGTACGAAATGCAAAAGAAAACAATGGACGAGCCGTATAATATGCACCGGCTAAGAGTAATAATGCTTTATAGTAACTTAACTTTACCTTTTCCCTTTTATTGTGTTTCGAGTGGTATCGTATTCGCGGATATCGATTGATACGTTAATTTGATGTACATCAGTTTACCTTTGCGGCTGCATCACCTCAACAACAAACACGCCTAGTGCAGCGGTGTCAAATTCCGACGAAACTGTTTTGTGAAAAAATACATGACGCATTGCGTCCCGCCGGCATACCGTGGTTGTGTTCTTGCAACGCAAAAGATGAAGTATACTCCCCACAGAGAGAACAACCTGGTGTTTAACTAAAATTATATGCGTTATGTTAGTTTGAGAAGAATGAACATTTCAAGAAAGAAGTTAAATATATTCCTTCGTGCCTGGTGTCTGCGTTTTTAGTTAACTCGTTAGTCAGATATATTATGTTCGTGAAGCGCATGGAAAGAACCAGCACGCTCTCGCACACGCACGCTCGCACGCACACACTCACCCATACACACACATATACACACACACATGCACACACACACACACACACACACACACACACACACACACACACACACACACACACACACACACACACACACACACACACACACACACATATCCATACACACACAATCAAACCACACACACCAGAGTAGATCGGTAGTGAACAATAACTACCATCATGTTTATCTGAGAATATACAGTAATTAATTATATTTCTGGTGCATGATGACATAAATAAATGATACGCAAATTGTGCTCATCGAGAGCTATATTTGATTAAACAATTTTATCAATTCAAATTCAATCAAAACTATATTTAGCATTCACATAATGTGAATAATAAAGCGAAGTAAAGTAGATGTATTTCCTCACCCACGTAATATACAACATAATTAAAAAGCAAAAGCTACACACATAAAGTAGCTACCAGCGACGTATAAACGTATCGTACCGGTAGCCTAGTACATCACACTAAATATGGTGTACTCCCAAATAAATATTATTACATATATCAAGGCTCTATAATTACATCAACGGCATTACACACAGATTGCCATTCAGGAGAGGAGGACAGAAGAACCACACTAAAACCTTTAACACAAGTCATCGTCGTAGTGTACAATTCACAACAAGTAGCAATGACGTTGGACACATACTTAACGTCACTTCATTTAATACAAACCAGCCCCTGTACTTGTATACTTACATGTTGTGATGTGTCGACAACTAGATATTCATTATTAGTACAAAACTACCATTATGAAACATTATTGAATGACATTATGGTCTTATTGTTTTTTAAACGCAAATACCTAATTATAAATATTGTTTTAAATAATGTACCAATGTCAATGCATTTATTATTTGTCATAATGTTTAAAATATGACCATATCTCACTTAACAATTAAATGAAAATGTGACTCAAACATGTGAGTCCATTAGAGTAAAGATTAATGCTGAATGACTTATCTGACACACTGAGCCTACCTCCCAATATCACCTTCAATAAAACAATGGAAAAAAGCCTCAACATGGAAAGCGGCCAATATTACCACAATCCGCAAGGACGGTAGCCAGACCAACCGTGCTAATAACAAACCAATCACTCTCAGTCACCTGTAGAGAGATGGAAAACTGATTCAATTCACACGATATTATTCCATGACGTTTCTGCGACGCATAGTATGGCGTCGTTCCCGGAAGATCACTAGAAGTCTAGACGGTCTCTTACCAGTGGATACAGCTTACATAGACTTTAAAATTGCGATTAACTTAGTGCCCCACCACAGACTTCTAAGCAAACAGGAGGCATATGGTATCACTAGACAAGATCAGAAATGAATAGAAGACCTTATGCAGACCGAAAACGGCCGGTCATTGTCATCGAGAATCCGTTTTCATGGGCTGGTGTCAAAAGTGACATCCTCAAGGCAGTGCTTGAGCCCGATGTTCTTTGTGAATGTATACATGAACTGCCAGATGAGATAAAACAAATCACATCAACATATTCAGAGATACACAAGACGACTAAACTCAGGTAACTGATCAATCAAATGGCAGGTAAACTTCAACGAAACATGGCGCAAAGTCATTTGTATTGGAAGTAAGAAGGAGAATCTACAGCCAATGAGACAATGACAGCCACTGAAGTTGAGATAGACCTGGGAGTCCAAGTAGACCAGGTTTTGACTTTCCAAACCTACGTGAAGAGTGCCATCAAGAAATGGACAAGAATGTCGACAAATTAAACAAATTATGGTGTATAAGTAAAACAACCATTCAAACATTGTTCAAACCAATGGTACGCCCTCGAATATGTAAATGTTATTTGGCACCGCAAACGAAGAGGGACTGCCATGAAATTGAAAAAACCCTGCGTCATGCTACGAAGCTAATACCTTCATCACAATACCAGCCACACGAAAACTGTACTAAATCTTCCATCTCTCTATCACAAACGATGACATGGCGACAAGTGTTCGGTATAATAAAACAAATCGACTGAGTGGAATTCGTTCCCTGAAAACGCGCGCGGGGAGCACACAAACACACTGGGCTAACGAATAATCGAGAGGTTTTTCTGTATTAATTCCCATCAAAATCACTTTATTTGTGTACAAGTCCAAATGTTAGACCGGATTTCCCGAATACGACGACGATGAAAACCAGGAGTAAAAAATGTAGTAAGGTCTATCAAAACTGCACCGACTAAGTTAGCGGAGAAAAGAGAGAAAAAAATGGTATCACACCTTCAGGTAGGTCCGGGGGTTTGCGTGCTGCTTCACAATGTCTTATATGGTTTTTGTATTCGCACAAAGGAAAAACTCGGTTGTGTTTAGTGTCCAGGATTCAAAAGAAACTACCAACGCTTGCTGAAATATACATCTTATTCTCGATTGCAAATGAGTAAAAAAACTTCAAACATTGCCGTTCACGCCTTAGCGATGTGTCTTGGGACAGCAGGTCTAGTAGTGGAACAAAATGGATTTTTTGGTGGAAGGTTTTTCAAGGAGCTCTAACAGTAAAGTTTCTGTGGTAATGTTCGAGTTATGTTCATTTTCTACATCTGGTCCCTTAAAAGTGAATATTTGCCAGTGAAACAATGTTTTTTACGTCAAAGCGGGAGTTCGGGAACTCGTATGCGTTTGCGCGTGCGTATGTGCGTGTGCGTATGCGCGTGTGTGCGAGTGACGGTTTTAAATGTGGCGTTTTTAACATATTTTCTTTGATATTATACTATATATATATGCAACCGTGGCTGGCCGTACACGTACACGCGTAAAGTATACCTTCCACGTACTGAACCTAGTTATAATCGGGCTTGCGTGTGCGGGTAGGTTAACGTTTTTCTCTTAGCTGGCTTGAACCTCGAGCGCCAAACTTTCAGGGATTAGTTTACTACCCCTAGTATTTCAAAATAAAATGTTCACATTTTATGAGGTAAATCAGCTGTTCGGAACGTAAAACGTAATGTGCGCGTAGTACATAAAACGTAATCTAACAATCACACGAACCACGCGCGCTCGGCAAATTCTTCGGGAAAACGGCGCCTGTTTCTTAGACTTCCTAACATGGAGTAGACGCTGACACAATGAGTCTACCGTCAATCCAATAGCATAGCAATACTACTTGACAATTGTACACTATAACGTCCAGGGCCTATCGATGGACGTGAACTTCACATTATCTCTGACCTTCGTAATTTTTAACAAACGACGAGTATCTGCGAGCGCGTTATGGCGTTTATTTTATCATACTATATGTTTTCTAACATTTGGTAAATATTACTATCACGGCTGTCATCTACTAAGGCATCCTGTCAGGTGACGGCCATCTTTCAGTGTCTCTGATCCAAATATGCACAAGCCATTTGATAGATCATTGGACACACGGCACCTGTAGCTTTGCAGAATCATACGATTTTATATCTCAATAAGGATGATTCAAACGGGCAAACTATTCAAACGATTTACAAATTGCATGATGATTTACCTGATACTTCACGGATCTCGGCCCGTCATATTCTTTATTTCCAATCGCACTGCTCAAAGAGCTATGCACTTTACTCTCTGGCAAATCTGTTCAATCGAACACCATCTCTACTTTTCTGGGAAGCATTCAGCCACGCTGTAATTACTGCGCGAACACAAATATACACCATTGTGTAAAGGCAGGTACTCATTCCTAAAGCTGCGTGAACGTAGAGTGATTGAACATGCCCAAGCTTACATCCAAACACGTCGCAAGAAACCCAGCGGTTAAACTAAAGTATTTGGATCTTAGACCCATTTACATGACCATTTACTTTCTGCTGTTGCCAATTACGACATTCCTTGTAACCGATAATAGGTTTCCGATAAGACGAATGCAACGTCTTTTTGGTGCTTTCTGGTGAATGTCTCACAATAACTATGCGCGTCTGCTTTTAGAATAATGGTCCCTGAACAAAAGAAACTGTGCAGGGCATATTGTGAGCGACATTCACGGGACTCGGGGTCTCCGTACGACAAGATGATGTTGACGAACACACTCAACTAAAAACGCACAATTGTTTTGTGGAAAATTCGGGATAAAAAGTCATTCAGGTAACCGAGAACACGTTTTCACGCTGAAGTAATGTGTGGTTTGTTTGACACCTTGACAACGGTCATGTTTGCTTCTGACAAAAAATGTGTTTCAGTGTTTTTATCCAGGACAGCCTGGACGACGTAGACACTGCATGACAGCCAGGGTTGTTTGCTATATAAAGAGGGGTATATGTGATTCAACACCGACAGAGCAAGAATCGACATCTGAACGAAGACCTTCTTGTTGCAGAATCAGGTAAGTGGGTTTGGCGTTTGCTTTTAATAAAAGAAGATTATGTTAAAAGTTGTTCTCCAAGCATTGAAAAGTGCGTTGAATGACAGTTATGTCTGTTTCAACTACTCTAGGTATTGTCTCTTACAGAGTTGCCGTGTAGAGACAATGCGTGCGAGTGTCGTCTTGCTCTTCCTAGCGTTGTCATTTGTAGCGGCTCACGCAGGTGACGAAGTAAGTGTCCACGTTAATATTACTGGTGATGTCGCCTTTGAAGTTGTGTAATGAGCGAATGTAGACAGAAGAGACACTGCTTCATAATAATTAGTGTAATCGAGGTCAACGTATTATTGTCTAGAAAGCATCACAGGGAATCCCTGTCACAAATATCTACAGAACACACGCTTTGCGAATGTAAAAAGAATATAAATCGTTATTCTTATAACGTGTTACTCATTTAATTCAAGTTTTTTTCTCGTAACGTTTCGTTGGTTATGAGTGAAGTTCTTCAGACGACTACCACTACATGGCAACACGATAGTCCTGCGTAATGGTATCCCCCGGCCGCGGTTTTGGTGGCTCGATAGGAAATGGTCGTAGATATGTGAAAGTCGGCACCGGCCCTCGTCTCGATTAATGTTGTTTTGTACCATGTCGCCATCTAGCGTTAGTCGTCTTACAATTGATAATACATGACATACGCACACGCACACGCACACGCACACGCACACGCACACGCACACGCACACGCACACGCACACGCACACGCACACTCATAGATATATGCTAAACAATTGTTGTTGGTTAAGATACTGTACTTTCGTTTCAACGCCGTTAGCAGGAATTAATGTTTTTTTGATTATCATACCACACAGTTATACTTTCAATAGTGAACGTAATTAATTATGGGGCTGATAAACAGGAAGAAGCGGACGAACCAAGCGTGTCAGTGAATGAAGACAGCGAAGACGTGTCCGGTGAGTGTGTGTGTGTGTGTGTGTGTGTGTGTGTGTGTGTGTGCGCGCGCGTGTGTGTGTAGTGTGTGGTACATGCATGCGTGCGTGTGCTCCAATTAGTTGTTTGGTATCTTAATCGAGTCGAGTATTTTAATTATGTAATTGCTATTTGTATCAGTGTCTACGGGTGCTTATTGAAATGTACACTTTTAACTTTTTAAATATTTTGTTCACTTTACACTGTCAGAAAATAGTGCTGTCGAAATTAGCACATTATTTTCGAATCCTGTGCGGCGGTGTCGAACCTTGGACAAGTTAGTTTACTCTACTTTGGTTCAGTTCACTCAACTGTATGAATGAGTACCTGGCTATTGACAGTGGTGGATATTTGTGTATGAATAGTCTTCGCACGATAATTTTAGCATGGCTGAACGCTTCCCAGAGAAGTCGAGATGGTGTTGGATTGAACAGGTCTGCCAGGGAAAAAAGTGTAAAGCGCTTTGAACAGTCCTGAGGACTGGAGAACGAAGAATTTACCTTTACTTTTCACATGTTACTTTGATTTCTATCTGGGCAAGTAAGACAGTATGTCAAATCACTAACTTAGATGTGCTTCCTTCTTTACAGTTGATGTCGTTCGTGCCATGAGAGGTATTGTATGGTTTTTATTTGTTTAAATACACCACACCACACCACACCACACCACACCACACCACACCACACCACACCACACCACACCACACCACACCACACCACACCACACCACACCACACCACACCACACCACACCACACCACACCACACCACACACACACTCACACACACACACACACACACACACACACACACACACACACACACACACACACACACACACACACACACACACACACACACACACACACACACACACACACACGCACACACACACACACACACACACACGCATAATATTTGTTCTAACAATACGTTAATAACGATAACCATGGTACAACTGCCACATTGCAGAAATGTAAAATCTTTTGAAAAATCCGTTTTAATTTTACATTACAGTTCATTAATCAAACTTTTGTATCTAAATTCAAATTGTTGTCAAAGCACAATATTTATGTACAGCGTGTTTTTTGTCAAACGGTAAGACGTATGTGTTGCAGCTTCGAAACCTGTACCACCACCACCTACTCACTCTGGTGCGAAGGGTCCGTCGAAAAGTCGAGGATCTTCTCGTCGCTGGGGTCGTTGTTACTGCTGGTACTGGGACTATGGCTACGCCAAGTGGAGATCGTATGGTTGCAAAAGCAAAGGGAACAAAGCGTGCGGAGCTTACGTCTGGCGCAATAATAAATGGCGCTGGTGCCAGGTGGAAAGTGACCGCGGGGGCGTGTGCAAATGCTGGGACAAAGGCTGGAACAAACGTGTCAAATGCTGGTCTCGGTAGAGGCAGTGCTCGCCAGGTGGCTCATGAGGTTCGCCACAATTAACCGTCAAGTGTCGCCACAATGCCATCAGACGACAGCCAGGCGGTGTCAACGAACGTTATCACTTGACAGTAATTGACTCTTTCACATTGAATCTCCTTACCAGTTATAGTTCTCCAGTCGAAATATCTCTCCCCCGCCCCATAGCGCGGTTATAATTTAGTGCGATCTTGGACACATGACATGGAATGGAAACATATAAACTGTACACGTAATTACTCCTGACCTACCTGAGCTATAGCCGGTAACTTGCTACATGGTATGATTTCTTGTACCACGGTGAGCTGTCTTGAAACATTGTACGACATTATATGTGGTCAGTGAATCAGTGATAATAAAACGTATTCCGCCAAAAATGATGTGTTGCAAATTATATATGAACGTATATTAATATAAAAAAATTGTAGTGGAACGATTAGTTGAATAAGCTGCGAACATGCATAACTAGGACACGTATTATGCATCGTTTTTAAAGAAAATCGATAACATCTGCTTTAAAGTTCGGAACATTGGGCATATTCAATATATATGTGAATACTACACACGACGTTACTCGTATACAGCACAACTTTGTTGACTCGATATTTATCACACGAGAGAAGACGTGTCAGGGATCTCAACCTCACATCTCCCATATGTATTAGACCAACCACCCATCTCCATCTTGCGGCGACAAACAGATCGCTGAATTTTGTCTATTAAGTCCGTTGTGGGTGATAATATATTCGACCTGTTGGAAAAAGTAATCGAGAAACTGTCACAAAAAATCACTCCATTATTAATGTCACAATTATTCTTCAACCCGAAGTGACGGGTGCGTCACCACTTGGAAGCTGGATACATATTGCTTTCAGGGTTTAGCTAACTTAGCATCATAATCACTTACGAAACGCAACTTTGCACATCAGGTCGCAACCCGTTGTTTCAATGCACGAGATCTCCAATCAGACAGAGAGTAATAAATGTAGCCGGGTATCGATTCACTAAATGTTATCTTAATGCTCAATAATACTGGCTTTGAAAATGTACCGACAAAACGCACAGGAAGGTAACTTCCTTGAGAAAGAATAAAGATATTGCGTTCTCATACAACTCACGTCATACCTCACATACGTCAAATCGCAGACACGTCGCACCCCACATACGTCACACTTCACACACACCACACCTCACACACGTCACACCTCACACACGTCACACCTCACACACATCACACACGTCACACCTCATACGTCGACCTCACGCACGTCATACCTCACACATACATGTATACCATCAAGTTATTCGTCTACTCGAAGAGCTGAGCGCGGTGGCGTAGTGTTTTAAGACAAGATTTGCAAAATATACAATTACAAACCATGTATGGGCGAGAAGAAGTGTATCAATTAAAACATTTGCCCAATCACAGTAAATATAATTTCAAACAAACAGTGCCAGTATGCAACATGGATGATTTCAAAATAAATTTTATAGTTTGCGATGAATAATGAAATGTTATTTTATACTAGTTTATCGCCACTTTGACAGATGCTTGCATTTAGATTGCGTGTAGATTAGGCGTGTACGTACAAGATCAACATTTAGTTCGTACATAATAAACATTTACTTAATGCTTGAGACTGTCACGGTGTAAAATTTAAACGGATTTTTCAAAAAGGTTCCTCTTGTACATAAGTGAACAATATAGGGTGGCCTTAGTAACGTTATAATCGTGACTGACATATTGTTAGTAGAACAAATATTATAAGAATCATATTTTGTGTATGTATGTGTGTGTGTGTGTGTGTGCGTGTGCGTGTGCGTGTGCGTGTGCGTGTGCGTGTGAGTGTGTGTGCGCGGTGTGTGTATGTGTGCGTGGGTGAGTGTGTGTGTGTGCGTGCGTGTGTGTGCGGTGTGCTGTGTGCGGTGTGCGGTGTGCGGTGTGCGGGGTGCGGTGTGCGGTGTGCGGGGGTGTGTATGTGTGTGTGTGTGTGTGTGTGAGTGTGTGAGTGTGTGCGTGCGTGTGCGTGCGCGTGCGTGCGCGTGTGTATGTGTGTATGTGTGTATGTGTGGATGTGTGGGTGTGTGGGTGTGTGGGTGTGTGGGTGTGTGGGTGTGTGGGTGTGTGGGTGTGTGTTTGTGTGTGTGAAATGTGTGTGAATGTGAGAATCTTCTTGCTGACATTTCGAACATTGCGTTAGTTCGTCCATTCTACGTTGCCACAATTCACTGAATGAGTACTATGCTATAGACAGTGGTGTATATTTGTGTACGAATAGTCTTTGCGCATTAATTGCAGCGTGGCTGAAAGCTTTCCAGAGAAGTCGAGAAGGCGTTCGATGGAACATATATGTGAGGGAGTTAAGTGTAAAGAGCTTTCAGCGGGCAATACGAATATGACCTTCTCATTCTCTTCTTTCATCAATCACCTACATAGGAACGCCTGTCGCCTTCACATTTATGTCCTCCTCAGTGCTTTGAGATTGCCATATATCTTGTACGGGACAGTGTTGGAGTAGGTGCTCACTGGTCATCGGGTGCACATATCGGACTGGATGATCTTCATTTTGCTGTAGAAATGTGCTTACATTATGTTGTGCCCTCTTCGGAGTCTGAACAGAACCAGTTCAGCTCTGCTGAGATGGTAGTATCTGTCAGTCTTGTGTTCTTGGTGTGCTGTTGGGGTCATTTTCTCTCTGTCAAGGTCTTGGTGGTAGTCATTTCATCACAGTAGGACACACCTGTTTTGTTCCAGTTACCTTTTGTTTTGCAAGTCTGTCAGGTGTTTTGTTTCCACTGTGCAGGGATCCACTCTAGCATTACTTTTGACTGCGCATTCAGTTCCAACAAAATAGTAGTCAATTCATTCAATTCCTTCATTTGGGGTTCTGGAGGGCATGTAGAACTGAGAGTGCACGTAGTACTGAGAGAGCATGTATTACTAAGAGAGCAAGTAGTACTGAGAGACCATGTAGTACAGAGAGAGCATGTATTACTGAGAGAGCGTGTAGTACTGAGAGAGCATGTATTACTAAGAGAGCATGTAGTACTGAGAGAGCATGTATTACTAAGAGAGCATGTATTACTAAGAGAGCATGTAGTACTGAGAGACCATGTGGTACTGAGAGAGAATGTAGTACTGAGAGAGCATGTAGTACTGAGAGAGAGAGAGAGAGAGAGAGAGAGAGAGAGAGAGAGAGAGCATGCAGTACTGAGAGAGAGGATATAGTACTGAGAGAGCATGTAGTACTGAGAGAGCATGTAGTACTGAGAGAGCATGTAGAACTGAGAGAACATATAGTACCGAGAGAGCATGTAGTACTGAGAGAGCATGTAGTACTGAGAGAGCATGTAGCACTGAGAGACCATGTAGTACTGAGAGAGCATGTAGTACTGAGAGACCATGTAGTACTGAGAGAGCATGTAGTACTGAGAGCGCATGTAGTACTGAGAGAGCATGTAGTACTGAGAGAGCTTGTAGTACTAAGAGAGCATGTAGTACTGAGATAGCATGTAGTATTGAAAGAGCATGTAGTACTAAGAGTGCATGTGGTACTGAGAGAGCATGTAGTACCGAGAGGACATGTAGTACTGAGAGAGAGCATGTAGTACTGAGAGAGCATGTAGTACTGAGAGAGCATGTAGTACTGAGAGAGCATGTAGTACTGAGAGAGCATGTGGTACTGAGAGAGCATGTAGTACTGAGAGAGCATGTAGTACTGAGAGAGAGCATGTAATACTGAGAGAGCATGTGGTACTGAGAGAGCATGTAGTACTGAGAGAGCATGTAGTACTGATAGAACATGTAGTACTGCGAGAGAATGTAGTACTGAGAGAGCATGTAGTACTGAGAGAGCATGTCGTACTGAGAGAGTATGTAGTACTGAGAGAGAGCATGTAGTACTGAGAGAGCATGTAGTACTGAGAGAGCATGTAGTACTGAGAGAGCATGTAGTACTGAAAGAGAGCGTGTAGTACTGAGAGAGCATGTAGTACTGAGAGAGCATGTAGTACTGAGACAGCATGTAATACTGATAGAACATGTAGTACTGCGAGAGCATGTAGTACTGAGAGAGCATGTAGTACTGAGAGAGCATGTCATACTGAGAGAGCATGTAGTACTGAGAGAGCACGTAGTACTGAGAGAGCACATAGTACTGAGAGAGCATGTAGTACTGAGAGAACATGTAGTACTGCGAGAGCATATTGTACTGAGAGAGCACGTAGTACTGAGAGAGCATATAGTACTGAGAGAACATGTAGTACTGAGAGAGCATATAGTACTGAGAGAGCATATAGTACTGAGAGAGCATGTAGTACTGAGAGAGCATATAGTACTGAGAGAGCATGTAGTACTGAGAGAGCATGTAGTAGTGAGAGAGCATATAGTACTGAGAGAGCATATAGTACTGAGAGAGCATGTAGTACAGAGAGAGCATGTAGTACTGAGAGAGCATATAGTACTGAGAGAGCATATAGTACTGAGAGAGCATGTAGTACTGAGAGAGTATACAGTACTGAGAGCGCATACAGTACTGAGAGAGCATATAGTACTGCAAGAGCATATAATACTGCGAGAGCATATAGTACTGAGAGAGCATATAGTACTGAGAGAGCATGTAGTACTGAGAGAGCATGTAGTACTGAGAGAGCATATAGTACTGAGAGAGCATATAGTACTGCGAGAGCATATAGTACTGCGAGAACATATAATACTGAGAGAGCATATAGTACTGAGAGAGCATATAGTACTGAGAGAGCATGTAGTACTGAGAGAGCATATAGTACTGATAGAGCATGTAGTACTGAGAGAGTATACAGTACTGAGAGCGCATACAGTACTGAGAGAGCATATAGTACTGCAAGAGCATATAATACTGCGAGAGCATATAGTACTGAGAGAGCATATAGTACTGAGAGCATGTAGTACTGAGAGAGCATGTAGTACTGAGAGAGCATATAGTACTGAGAGAGCATATAGTACTGCGAGAGCATATAGTACTGCGAGAACATATAATACTGAGAGAGCATATAGTACTGATAGAGCATATAGTACTGAGAGAGCATGTAGTAGTGAGAGAGTATGTAGTACTGAGAGAGCATATAGTACTGAGAGAGCATATAGTACTGCGAGAGCATGTAGTACTGTGAGAGCATATAGTACTGAGAGAGCATATAGTACTGAGAGAGCATGTAGTACTGAGAGAGCATATAATACTGAGAGAGCATGTAGTACTGAGAGAGCATATAGTACTGAGAGAGCATGTAGTACTGTGAGAGCATATAGTACTGAGAGAGCATATAGTACTGAGAGAGCATGTAGTAGTGAGAGAGCATGTAGTACTGAGAGAGCATATAGTACTGCGAGAGCATGTAGTACTGAGAGAGCATGTAGTACTGTGAGAGCATATAGTACTGAGAGAGCATGTAGTACTGAGAGAGCATATAATACTGAGAGAGCATGTAGTACTGAGAGAGCATATAGTGCTGAGAGAGCATGTAGTACTGAGAGAGCATGTAGTACTGAGAGCAACATTTTAGAAATTATAAAATGAGTATCATTAATTATACATCATAAAATCAATAAAAATATTGTTATCAATGTAATGTAGACTCGTTAGTACAACCTTTAAAAAAATCTGTATATAGTATAAATAATAAATATTACGATATTATATGTAATATACTAAATAATAAATACAATAAAATTATATTCATAAATAGTATAAGATCAGCATTATACAATGTCCAGGAAATGTCCACATGTCCACATCATGTCTTCTTGTAAGTATACTTTAAAGAGGTGGGTTTTCAGGGCTGTTTTGAAGGTGTTGATTGTTGTAGTAGCTCTAACATTGTTTGGAAGCGCATTCCAGATCTTTGATGCGGATACTATAAACGATCGTGCTCCCCACGAGTTTTTCGGTTGTGTTCTACTAGGAGTAACTTGTTTGCAGAGCGCAAAATATGTTATTAGCGATTTAATACTGGTATTTATGACAAAATAGAACAGGATGTTTTTCAAAGAAATTGGATTTGTTTTTGTGCTATTATCAGTTGTATGGATATCGCTTATATTTCTATAATGAGATACCCAAAATATGTTATTAGCGATTTTTGGGTATCTCAGTATAGAAATATAAGCGATATCCATACAACTGATAATAGCACAAAAACAAATCCAATTTCTTTGAAAAACATCCTGTTCTATTTTGTCATAAATACCAGTATTATTTTGTGCAAAACACAAGTATAAAGTATAACTTTTAATGTGGTAGGTAATAACAAAGTTCACACCGCATGACATTTGACGTACAAAAACGGCAAACAAAAACTATCAGAACAATCAACAAGAAGACAATTAAACTTTGCTTTTACTACTGATGAACTGATATTTCACATGAGCGTTTAGGTTTTCTATGCACAAGAGAACACCAAAAATACGAACTGATTAACACCATTGAGACACGGCATGTTGCAAGATGAATTTTTTTCGTGCTTCGCGTTGTATGACGATAAATGAGAAATACAACTCGAAACACCTCTCACTGGCACATATAGCCTGAATGTATTTATTAATTTACCAATGTTTGTTTTTTCAAATCTTCATCATATTAATAAAACATTAAAACAACACCTAAAAGCCATCAAATCACCAATGTGTGGATTTTCGTGATCGACCACACACGCGCACGCTCGCACGCACGCACGCACGCACGCACGCACGGACAAACACAAATCATCCCTATGTTGTGCGTAAAACAATGTTGTTATTTAGGAGTAAATAGAAAAAGATGGTTTCGCAATAGCATCGAATGTCCCAAGGCACTCTTTCAGCCATTTCCTTGAGTGTTCACCAAGGTTCGCTATGTCGTTAGTGAATACCTGCTAGAGCAGACCTTAGAAGAGCTCACATTAACCAGCTTCAACTTCCACATATGTTTCCCAGTGTAATGTTAGTTCCCATGGTTATTTAACATTTGCATTATTGAAAATTCAAAGAAGCAACATTTTGTTTAAAACATAAATGATACCCCGCGAAACACACCGACGTTGCATTAAACTTAATACTTTAATATACTGACATATCTACAATTGATGGTGAAAATAATTAATGAGAAGACAATATATCACGCTTATGATATAAAGCATGTTAGTATGTGCCCGATAGTCAGATTATAATAATTTAGCTCATTCCTAATTGTATAATATCAGTTAAACATATTAAACAATTTCGCCGTCATTAAAAACGTACCTTTATAAACTTGCGTATCCCCCTTAGCTCCCTGGCGTATCAATCCATCTGTTGACGACTTTAATATGGCTTATCGATTTTTGATATTGACTAACCCTTTTGTATTGATGCGCCTCTGAGCTTGTTTTCCGAGGACTTAAGCGCAAAAGAAGCCACTTTAGTATTATTATTACTTGTTAATTACTTGAAAATGTCATGCAAAAGTGAAGTGACAACTAGACATGTTGGCTTCAAACAGCAACAACATTTCCAAAACATAGTGGTCTGTTGTTTTCATTATACTGCACATTTAGTGATTGGCTAATGTCATGAAAAGGAACAATGTGAGTTACCGATGATACCACGCAAAATACATATGTAACATTGCCACGCGAAATGCATAGTTAAGATTGGCGTACGAAATACAAAAGTAAATAATGGACGAGCCATATAATATGCACCGGCTAAGAGTAATAATGCTTTATAGTAACTTAACTTTACCTTTTCCCTTTTCTTGTGTTTCGAGTGGTATCGTATTCGCGGATATCGATTGATACGTTAATTTGATGTACATCAGTTTACCTTTGCGGTTGCATCACCTCAACAACAAACACGCTAGTGCAGCGGTGTCAAATTCCGACGAAACTGTTTTGTGAAAAAATACATGACACATTGCGTCCCTCCGGCATACCTTGGTTGTGTTCTTGCAACGCAAAAGATGAAGTATACTCCCCACAGAGAGGACAACCTGGTGTTTAAGTTAAATTATATACGTTATGTTAGTTTGAGAAGAAAGAACATTTCAAGAAAGAAGTTAAATATATCCTTCGTGCATGGTGTCTGCGTTTTTAGTTAACTCGGTAGTTAGATATATTATGTTCGTGAAGCGCATGGAAAGACTCAGCCGCTAATACATAGATACACGCACGCACGCACGCACGCACGCTCGCAGACCCCCCACACACACGCGCGCACACACACACATACACACACACAAACAAACAAACCACACACACCAGAGTAGATCGGTAGTGAACAATAACTACCATCATGTTTATCTGAGAATACATAGTGCTCAGTAATTAATTATATTTCTGGTGCATGATGACATAACTAAATGATACGCAAATTGTGCTCATCGAGAACTATATTTGATTACACAATTTTATCAATTCAATTCAATCAAAACTATATTTAGCATTCACATAATGTGAATAATAAAGCGAAGTAAAGTAAATGTACTTCCTCTTCTTTCTTTTCTTCAGTTCAGCATATCTATGCGAGACGTAGCTGCCCAGAGGATCCCACGATACGCTGCTCTGTCTGCCGTTTGTCTCCCTGCTCTCACGATATCGTCTTCCAACCAGTCGCTGATGTCCTGCTCCCATCGTCTCCTTGGTCTTCCCCTTCCCCTCTTTCCCTCCATTTTGCCTTCTTCCTCACCCACGTAATATACAACATAATTAAAAAGCAAAAGCTACACACCTAAAGTAGCTACCAGCGACGTATAAACGTGTCGATTTACAAATTACATTATGATTTACCTGATACTTCACGGATCTCGGCCCGTCATATTCTTTATTTTCAATCGCACTGCTCAAATAGCTATACACTTTACTCTCTGGCAAATCTGTTCAATCGAACACCATCTCTATTTTTCTTGGAAGCATACAGCCACGCTGCAATTACTGCGCGAAGACTATTCGAACACAAATATCCACCATTGTGTAAAGGAAGGTACTCATTCCTAAAGCTGCGTGAACGTAGAGTGATTGAACATGCCCAAGCTTACATCCAAACACGTCGCAAGAAACCCAGCGGTTAAACTAAAGTAGTTGGATCTTAGACCCATTTACATGACCATTTACTTTCTGCTGTTGCCAATTACGACATTCGTGACGAACACACTCAACTAAAAACGCTCAATTATTTTGTGAAAACTTCGGGGTAAAAAGTCATTCAGGTAACTAAGAACACGTTTTCACGCTGAAGTAATGTGTGATTTGTTTAACACCTTGACAACGGTCATGTTTGCTTCTGACAAAAAGTTGGTTTCGGTGTTTTGATCCAGGACTGCCTGGATGACGTAGACACTGCATGACAGCTAGGGTTGGTTGCTATATAAAGAGGGGGTATATGTGATTCAACACCGACAGAGCAAGACTCGACATCTGAACGAAGTCCTTCTTGTTGCAGAATCAGGTAAGTGGGTTTGGCTTTTGCTTTTAATAAAAGACGATTATGTTAAAAGTTGTTCTCCAAGCATTGAAAAGTACTGTTGAATGACAGTTATGTATGTTTCAACTACTGTAGTTATTTTCTCTTACAGAGTTGCCGTGTAGAGACAATGCGTGCGAGTGTCCTCTTGCTCTTCCTGGCGTTGTCGTTTGTAGCGGCTCACGCAGGTGACGAAGTAAGCGTCCACGTTAATATTGCTGGTGATTTCGCCTTTGACGTTGTGTACTGGGCGACTGTAAACAGAAGGGGCACTGCCTCATGATAATTAGCGCAATCGAAGACAACGTATTATTGTCTAGAAAGCATCACAGGGAATCTCTCTCACAAATATATACAGAATACTAGCTTTGCGAATGTAAAAAGAAGTTAAATTGTTATTCTTATTATGTATTTTTTATTATTTTTTTTTTTCTCGTAGCATTTCGTTCATTATGAGTGAATACTACCACTATACGGCGACACGGTAGTCGTTCTTCGTAGTGTTTTCTCTGGTGTCCCCCGGCCGCGGTCTGGGTGGGTCGACAGCAGATTGTCGTAGAAGTCGGCACCGGCCCTCGTCTCGATTAATGTTGTTTTGTACCATGTCGCCATCTAGCGTTAGTCGTCTTACAATTGATAATACACGACATCCGTACACGCACACACGCACACACAAACACAAATATATGCAACACAATTTTTGTTGGTTAAGATACTATACTTTCGTTTCAACGCCGTTAGCAGAAATTCATGTTTTTTAGATTGTACATACCACACAGTTATACATTCAATAAAGGACGTGATTAATTATTGGGCTGATCAACAGGAAGAAGCGGACGAACCAAGCGTGTCAGTGAATGAAGACAGCGAAGACATGTCCGGTGAGTGTGTGTGTGTGTGTGTGTGTGTGTGTGTGTGTGTGTGTGTGTGTGTGTGTGTGTGTGTGTGTGTGTGTGTGTGTGTGTGTGTGTGTGTGTGTGTGTGTGTATAGTGTGTGGTCCATGCATTCGTGCGTGTGCTCCAATTAGTTATTTGGTATCTTAGTCGAGGATTTTAATTATGTAATTGCTATTTGTTTCACAGTGTATCAGTGTCTACGGGTGCTGTATTGAAATGTACAGTTTTAACTTTTTTAGATTTTGTTCACATTATACTCTCAGAAAATAGTGCAGTCGTAATTAGCACACAATCCTGTGCGGCGGTGTCGAACCAGGGACAAGTTCATTTACTCTGCATTGCGTCAGTTCACTCAGCTACATGGAATCGTTAACGTGGGTTACGTTCCCAAGCTTTTGTGTGTGTGTGTGTTTGCGTGTGTGTGTGTGTGTGTGTGTGTGTGTGTGTGTGTGTGTGTGTGTGTGTGTGTGTGTGTGTGTGTGTGTGTGTGTGTGTGTGTGTGTGTGTGTGTGTGTGTGTGTGTGTGTGTGTGTGTGTGTGTGTGTGTGTGTGTGTGTAATATTCAGTGTCCAGAGTGACTGTTCGATCGAGCTTCGAAGAATCCAGGCCGCAACGTCAGCCGTATATTGAGACAACGTTCCGGTCAGCCCCAACGTATTTGCGTCGATGAGCGATAATCGCGACGCGCTCACCCAGCTCGGGCCATCCTCGAACAGCGGTCTCACAGCGACATCGTCAGAAAGCTTGACCGAATGCGACTCGCAGCGGCCGGCGGTAAACGTATACTGTCAGGCGTCGTCATTCGCGCGAACCCGTTCATCCGACTTCTCGATCGTTTGCGACAGGGCAAGACCTCTCGATAGAATTCGTAGCGGCCGGCGGTAAGCGTCTACAGCCCGGCTTCGTCTTTCAGTTAACGTACGTATTCAACTGACTTCGCAATCGTTTGCGACCGTGCGATCACTGAACGGTCGCGACTCGAGAATTCGCGGCGTACGACGGCAATCGTCAAGTGCCCGCATCATCACTCGTGCGGCCGAAATACAACGTTCTAATTGTGTTCTGATCTCGGCGTGTTGACTTCAACAAACGTTCGTATATATTCGAGATGGGACTAACCCAGTGTAAATGTATATTTTGTGATTGAACGTATCTATTATTTGCTGTATTATGATTAGTAGTTATCTGTGGTTTTGAAGTGATGTATTATTACCCTTGAAGTATTCACACACACACACACACACACACACACACACACACACACACACACACACACACACACACACACACACACACACACACACACACACACACACACACACACACACACACACACACACACACACACACACTCACTCACTCACTCACTCACTCACACACACACACTGTGATAAGAGTCCGCGAGGACTAGCTTATACTGTGTATTTATATTATGGGAGTTATTCTTAGATAACACTTGGCGCCTAGTGTATGGTCGCGTAGCGGTATAATCCATATTGGAAAGGAAGTGGAATTTGATAATCGAAAGATTCAGTGTTATTGTTTATTATGTTCTATTAAGATTTGGTTACGGGATTTCTTTATTCTGTTTAGTTTGTTAATCGATATATTTACCAAAAGGAAGATATCTTGTAATAAAGTTTATTAAATTTTCCTCGTTCTTTGTTGCTTGTTCACGATAACCGTTCTTTCTCATATGCGTTGATCTTGATATATAAGAACCCTACTAGACTGAACCATCTAGTGTACGGAGACCTCGCTAATCCGTGACACAAGGCAACAATATAGATGAAATGGAAAATGCTCTGAACTCTAAAATAAAAAAAATATCTTTATGGCTTAAAATGAATAAACTTTCTTTGAATATACAGAAAACTCACACAGTACGATCGGTATAAGGGAGAGGTGTAACAGCATTTGCATAGATGGCATACAAATTAACAATGTACATGAGATAAAGTTTTTGGGTCTGCTGATAAATAATAAATTGAATTGGAGCACACACATTAAATATATATCAAATAAAATTTCTAAGAATATTGGTATTATAAAAAGGTGACAAACAAATTAGATAATAAATCATTGATAAACCTGTATTACATGTTTATATACCTGTATATTACTTATTGTAATGTCGTCTGGGGAAGGGCCCCGAATATATACCTTGCTAAAATTCATTTACTCCAAAAACGAGTTTTGCGTGTAATAAGTCATGTAGGATTTATTGATCATACGCAGCCTTTATTTACATCTGATCAAATAATGAATATTTATGACGTAAATAATATGTATGCTGTATTCTAATGAACAAGCATAATAGGGGTATGTTGCCAAATATATATCGTGATGTATTTGTCCTGCAAGTATCCACACATAAATATAATACAAGGCAGGAAGTAACATATAAAATACCATACAGCAAGACTAATTGCAGAGAATTGTATTTTGCTTATGTTGGTCCTAAAATCTGGAATACATTTATTACAAACAACTATTTACAATATTGTACATCTCTTCATATGTTCAAACAAATGACCAAGCTTCTCATTCTAGCAAACATATGCTAAATTCTGCTTTAATGTAATTTTGTCATGTTAAGATGTACCTGGTGTTCAATGTTACGGTACTAGTATAATGCATTATTAAATAATTAGTTAGTTTATTATGAAGATGTTTATGTTTATTTATTATGTTGGTTTTTGACGCCAATTATAGTTTTCATTTCAAATATGACATGAATAAGGATTTGTTACGTAATGTATACATGTTTCATATTACTGCTACATATGTGCTATACTTAACATTATGTATCAATAAAGATTATTATTATTATTTATATAATCAACCATGGAACTGGGAACATATGTTCTGCTTTTAAGTTGTATATGTATACTACATTGAACATTCACAATATTATCTTGTTTATCTCTAATACGTCTTTAGTAATTATCATACAATAAAAAAAAATCATTAATCTCTGTGTCTCACGTTGTTGGATGCTGTTAGATAATGACATCATATTTAACCTATATGAACGTAGTTTACAAATTCGCCATGTTTCTTTAACAATTATTGCTGTACAGTGTTATAGGTGGTTCTCATAATAAGCCCGTGGCTATTCCAGAGAACTACCGAGTTACTCGGCAATTTAAATAAGTCATTAATTCATTTAGTTAATATATGTGTTGTGTTAACAACTGTTCATGTCGTATTTTCTGCTTGTCCATCGCCCAAGGGAAACCAGCAGTATATATAAGCATAACCGTTAGTCGGAAACCAAGTCAGGGAGCACAGGACAATGGGAGTAAAAAATATGCGGAGCGGTTTTCTCTCGCATCACCCGTTGCCATGCACACAAACAAAATGGCTGTCGCACTGGGAAAATGTAGCATACTTTGCGCACGGTCATTATCAAAACAGATAAAATCACACTTCTGTCTCTGTCGTATCTAGTTTATGTGATGTTATGTAACTATAACCGCACTTGTTACATATTTGTAAGTTACATACTTCATTTTTGAATTAAAGAAAACAATGTTTTGTTTGTTATAAATACCTAAATCACAAACAAATTATGCATCTATTTACAAATTTGTCTTTGTAATTATAAGGAGAAAGTAATTCAGAAAATATTATATATACGTTGTTGCCCTGGCATCAATATTACCTGAGATATATTGAAAGCAAATCCAACAAATGTCATTTCCTTTAAATGACCGCCAAAGATAGAACAATGGTATTTATTATGTGCTAGACGCATAGATAGTCCACGAATAAATGTGATTTTAAGGTATGCCATCGTTAGAAAAATTTACTTTCTTGACAGGAAAGACACACATCTGTTGGAATATGTGGAAAAATCATGTTTAGTAAATATTAAAAAAACTACCGTTTAGGTGTAGATCTAGTATTTTCCTACAATGGCTCGTGCTATGCCAAGAACCCGGTGAACAATCACATGAGGTAGTATCCACCATATGACACTATTTTAGCTATTTTTTAGAATGCAAACCTGAATCACCCCAGTGCCAACTTTGTTATATAAACTAGAAATATGAATTTGAATTTCTTTAAATAAAATATAATAACAATAACGATGTAAACTTGAAACTGTAACAATGTTTTCCGACTAGTTGATGCCCTGTATATCACCCACATCATTAAGTTTAATGGTGACAACACTGGGTCAACAGGAACATAAAATACACCCCTAATCCACCGAGATGAATAGAAGTTGTGGTAAACAGGTGTTGGTGTTGGTGTTTAGTACTGTGTACTCTGCATGGACGTGGGGCGCATGTACTTGTTGCTATATGGTGGCTCAGCTGTAGAGCCACGTGGAAAGGAGGCGATATACTAAATATACTATTCATTGTGTATCATCTATCAAAATTAGATTTCCGAAGGTCCGATAGGACGTTTTGGAATTCTTCCGCGAACGACTAAGATACGGATATACAGAATATCCAATAGAAATCAGGTGTTTTGGTGACTTGACCAGTTAAGACATTTATTTCATCAGCTGCGTAAGCAAACACCAACGCCATGAAGGCGAACAGCAGGAGGACACTCGCAAGCATCATCTCTATAATATTTAATAATAATATTAAATATTTATAGAGCGCAATATCCATAATATGCTCAAAGCACTGTACAATAAAATCCAATGAAGCGATTAAATGTATACTTATAAAAACTGCAAAAAAAGATACTTCAGATAAAATGTAGAACAAATTAAGTTAGTTATATTAAAACTATTAATTACATAAATAAATAAAATTAGGTAAATTATAAATTAGACCTGTTATTACTGTATTTACATATATACGTACCTACACATACATACCCACCGACATGCACGCACGCACGCATACATAAAAAAATACTGATACATGCACTAAAAATAATATATCTATATGTATAAAAATAAGATATGCAGTAAAATGTCCTCAAATGAAATGTAAAAAATGTCAGCAGTATTGAGCTTTGAACATGTGCATCTTTAGTGTCTTTCTGAACGCCGACAGAGTTCTGCTGTACTTGATAGCAATGGGCAGTGCATTCCATAGTCGAGGTCCAATCACACGAAAGGACCTGTCCCCGAAACGACCAGGTTCGTTCGTGGGACTTCAAGCAAAAGTTGTTCAGATGAACGTGTGCGTCCCGGACAGTGCCTGGTTAACAGGTTGGCAAGATACAGCCGCGCCGTCCCGTTCAGACTTCTGAACACATAAAGGAGTATTTTAAACTCGATTCGGCATTTGATTGGCAGCCAGTGTAATTCTTTTAGAACCGGAGGTATGTGGTCACGGCGAGGTGTGAACGTGATGATTATGGCTGCCATGTTTTGGATTCGCTGGAGTATGTGAATGTGATCAAAGTCCACCCAGTAACGCGTTCCCGTAGTCCAATCTAGACATAACGAAAGCATGCACAAGTGATTTAGTCGCATCTGTAGTGAGGTATCGCCTGATACGACTGGTGTTGTGGAGGTGCACATACGCTGTTCGGCAAATGACACTTATGTGGTTAGTCATGTTGAGGGATAGATCAAATACAATGCCCAGGTTGCGTGTACTTGAAGAGGAAGTCAAAGTCGAGTCAAAAATGCATATCTCCTTTAGCAGTGGCAACTTCTGTTTAGTGCCAAACACCATGACATCCGTCTTTTGATCATTTAACTTCAGTAAATTGGTCCGAGACCATTCACCAATTTCTTCTAGGCAACAGCGCAGACGATCCATTGAGTTCAGTTGGCCATCTCCACCAGGACAAAACGAAACATAAAGTTGCGTGTCGTCGGCATATAGGTGATATTCTAAGCCGAATTTCTTGATGACGTCGCCAAGTGGTGTAATATATGCAGTGAACAGCAATGGCCCGAGTAAGGAGCCTTGCGGTACACCAAACGGCACAGCAGTTGGGGAGGATTTGACACTTCCAATACGAACGACTTGATGCCGACCGGACAAGTAAGATCTGAACCACTCAAGCGCAGCGCCAGTGACACCGAATCTGTGAGTGAGTCTGCTCAATAGAATACCGTGGTCAATGGTGTCGAAAGCGGCGGACAAGTCAAGCATAACCAACACAACAACACAGCCACGGTCTACTGCACACAGAACGTCATTGTGTACTTTAAGCAGAGCCGTTTCAGTTGAGTAATCATGGCGATATGCCGATTGAAATTGGTCGTGAAAGTTGTTCTCTTGCATGTGGAGATTCAGCTGTTTTGCTACAATGCGCTCGATTATTTTAGAGAGAAATGCCAGATTCGACACGGGTCGATAGTTCTGCAATGATTCTGGATTTAGTCCAGCCGTCTTGATTAATGGCGAGATGCAGCCAGTCTTGTATTTATCTGGAACAACGGACGACTGCAGAGATGCCACAACTATGTGCGACAAAATGGGCAGAAGTTCATCGATCGATTCTCTCACTAGCCAGGTAGGAGCTGGGTCTAGGTCGCACGATTTAGGGGGTGCATCCATGATGATATTTTTGATTTCGCCTGGCGTTTGGTAGGGAGAAGGAAGGCAGCTTCGATGTGCAGCAGAGGTTGTTGGTATCCACATTTTTGTCACCATTTGCTCTGTCAGAGCTGGTATACAACTCAGGACAAATGTTGCTGATCTTTTCAAAAAAATAGTCTGAAAATATACTCGCCATTTCAGCTTCTGACGTATGGGTAGGGAGTACAACTTCCACATTGCGATGCAGTAGACAGTTTACAATTCGGAAAAGTCGTTGCTGGTTCTTGCCTGTGTCGCGGATTATGTTGGAATAGTAGGCAGATTTTGTTTGGGTAAGTAGTGCATTCACTCTCTTGCACTGATCAGCGTACACTTGCCTATGCACCTCTAGTTTGGATTTTCTCCAGGATCGTTCTCTCTGCCGTTTCTCTCGTTTTGCAGCCCGTAGGTCGTCGGTATACCACGCTGTATCTTGCCGTAAGTTCCGACACGATTGTGTGTTAACGTAGCATACTCGTACGCCTTGGTCGCGCTGTTCCTGTTTATACCGACGAACGCTTGAAGATGCACAGTTGGTGAAGTAGAAGATTCACACAGCAGGTCACCGGAGATCTGGCATACCTGGTTGCATTGGTGGCCATTGACAACAACTGTGTCCTAGAATAACGTACTAAAGATGCCATTGTTGACACATACGCGTGCTTAAGTGCGTCTTGCGTCACTGCGTATCATCGGCGGTTGCACAAACGTTGTTCGTGGTCCGGTGTTATCCAGGAATAGACCACAGCTAGCGTTCTGCTTGACAAGTTCACAACCGGTTCTCAAGGCAAGCGTAGACGAATGTCGATTAAAATCATAACAGTCCGGCACCAGTAATCATTTTCAAGTAAAATGTAAACGTCCGAAGTAATGTCTGTACCTCTATACATGCACATGAGAAATATTAAAACGTTCATTGAATTGAAATACGTCAAACTTGTAACAATAAGACAGCTGTCATGGGAGCTACTGCCAAGCGCTGCAACACACCCCTGACTCTCTACACGGCAACTCTGTAAGAGAAAATAACTTGATCCTTGAGATAGACTAATGGTCATTCACCAATGTTATTCAGTGAATGGAGAACAATCTCCTTGTATAAAATGTACACTTACCTGACTCTGCCACAAAAGGTCTTCTTTGAAATGTAATTTCTAGCTGTGTCGGTGATGACTCCCACATACCCACTCGAGGGGCAGTTCCAGAGAGGGTAGTCCAGGGGGCCTCAAAACCTCCATTCTCGGCCGAACCAAATTAATACTGAATTGTCTGTGCCGGAGCCTCAGCAAGACTCCGCTTTCAACGCGCTGTCGCGGATCATGACATCGTTGCACTGTGGAGCGCAGTGGGCAATTCATTCACACTACATTGCTACAGTTCACTCAACTGTATGAATGAGTACCTGGCTATAGACAGTGGTGGATATTTGTGTACACAGTCTTCACGCATTACTTGCAGCGTGGCTGGATGCTTCCCAGAGAAGTCGAGGTGGTGTTCAGTTGAACAGGCCTTCCAGGGAATAAAGTGTAAGCGCCCTGAGCAGTCCCAGGGACTGGACATTGTGCTAGATAAGAACATACCGTTAATTTTTAGTACCAAGAGAAGTGAAACAATCCACGCCTGGAAGGGCATTTTCGTTAAGAAAATGGACGGAAGGATTTACGGGTTGATTTTGCTGATGGTTTCACCATATTTAGATCAATATGGCGTTTGGCCGTGGAAAAGTTGATCAGGAACTTAAATTACTCTTCAGTAGTTCAACGAAGGTGTGTAGCGGTAAGACAAAAGGTGGTTAAATGAAACAAACTGAATCTGCAAGCATCCAGGTCGACTTGTATTCTCAAGACTCCAGAAGGGTATACCCCGTTTGGCAAGTTCCTTTTGAAACCGTAACTAAAAACCCCTTTAGTACCGCTTGCATTGCTAAGACGATTTGTTACTGACTCTGGAACCATAGGGATCCAAACACGAAGTAGAGAAAAGCATATATATGCAAAACAAACACATAGTATCACCACACAGACGCCATGACACACACACACACACACACACACACACACACACACACACACACACACACACACACACACACACACACACACACACACACACACACACACACACACACACACACACACACACACACACACACACACACACACACACACACACACACACACACACACACACACACACACACACACACACACACACACACACACACACACACACAGTATCACTACACATATATAATTACACGCAGCACTTAGCACTGTGGTGTGTCATATTGAGTCAACCACGCGGCCAATCATCTAGACCCTTCCTGTCAACCACACGGCCAATCACTTAGGCGTTTGCTGTCAACCACGCGGCTAATCACCTAGACCCTTCCTGTCAATCACACGGCCAATCACCTAGACTCTTTCTGTCAATCACGCGGCCAATCACCTAGACTCTTCCTGTCAATCACGCGGCCAATCACCTAGACTCTTGCTATCAATCACACGGCCAATCACATAGAATCTGCCTCGCTGTCAATCACAATGTTTACAAACATTCACAAACACAGCTCCTTGTGACTACATGAACATGTGGAAGAAGGATTTCCACAAGAGAACCTTATGTACTCGCACAGCAAGCACTTTCTAACTTATACATAATTATTTAGCCCGATGGCCTGCTCCTGCGTTAAGGTCATGCAGCCGTCGAGGAGCGCCGGGAAGAGTTGTAGAGCAGCAGAGCGTAGAACTGGAATAGAACACGTCAACTTGAAGCAGATAATACTCACGGTCTCAGTTACAATCTTCAACCTTTTTGTGTGTAAACCCTCAGGATATAACCGTTCCGGGCAAACCCTTCATGATCATATGTCCTCACGCACATAATTCATCACGAACAAAACCATTCTGGACAAAATCAATAATGAATATACAGGGCTTAGTGCACGATGAAATTGTACAGAGTCCAAACATGTTGTGGTAGATAGTCGCGTTTATGCATGGATATATATATCCCAGTCCAAATGTGCATATATATACATAAATACCACACATGTAAACGTGTGACACTTATTTTCAAAGCATAATGGACAGAGGCAATAATGTATAATTTTTTTTTGCTCCTAAAATTTATACACGTCTAAATTCAGATTTCTACCTGTCCAAAACAGACTTTACCGTCCAAATTATGGGTGGATGGGTCTCTAGACAGCTATGCGGATGGGTACAACCTCTTCTGGACAAAGCCATTCGTGAGCATAACCCCTGAAGAATACAACCATTCTGAACATAACAACTCATGGATAAAACCCCTCAAAGATAAATCCATTCACCTTTTTAAAGATAGAATCATACACAACCAGCTAGCTCTTTAGCATTTCTCATAATCAATACATGTGATATGGCAATACAATATATCAATAATTGTAAATAAACAAATTGCAGAAAATATTAAATACATTAGGGGTGTTTTTCCGTGAGATACTTTGTCCATGAGGGGCCCACTTTTACAAGGCCCCCCTTTTACAAGGCCTGTTTCTAAGATTGTGGATCCCACAGATGAGTTCTGTTTAGTACCACTTTAGTAATGGTGTGGTGACACTGATAGACAGAGATAGTTACAGGCAAGTGAACATTGTACTTTAGTGATCAGTCAATCGTGTTTCGCACACATCTGCACTATTAGCATTCCTGAGGTCGGTTTCATGAAGCGGCTAAGCACGTTCTTAACGCTAAGATGATTGCCTTGGTAAATTACGGATTTTCATTAAGCAAACGTATGAGTTTATGCAAATACAGGAATGTAAAACAGAAAGGTAAGTAAGTGCGAAATTTTAAGAACATTACATGAAACGTGCTCCCGATCTGTAGCGCTTCAAAGGACCTTAGCCTCGTCAAAAATGGTACAACACATTTTAAAACTTGAATAGAAACTTGTGTTCAATGTAAATGAATGCACAAATTGTAAACTTAATGTACTGTAGCTCTTAAGACGGAAGTAAAATGTATCCAAATACAAAAATAGCATAAATAAATTATATTTATACTGGGAAGTTGTGAACTCAGCAGAAACAATAAGAATCGCAAAGTACTAATAATAGTGACTCAAGGCAATTAACTAAGGCAACAAAGTTTAGCCCCATGCCAGAAATTGGCAAGTGCAGTGAATGACGTGACCTCGCCCTTTGATCTATGACCTGACGTTTGATCTCAAACTGTGCCGCAGTGCCAGAAGTAGCCCAGTTGTAGTTGCCGTGTTTTTCTTGTTTTATTTATTTGTTATTTTTTCCTGCTAATGACTGCACAGGTTCCTACACTCTAAAAATAAAAATAGTAAATATATCAAAATTAGCACAAGTAATCTTAGAAGCCTAGCCGGCACAAACGTTTGGCATGGATCTACTGTGAGCCCGTTACACCAGGGGAACCCTTTTCGCCAAGATAATGAACTCATAAGAACATTCACCATTATACGGAATTAATTGTTAAACCCAAGGATTAAACTTATAACTGGGGATTAGTGCTGGTTCGATACCCGATATATTGAAGTATTGGGATACTTGTGAAAGTTCGATACCGATACCTAGTGGTATTTCGATACTTAGATATATCGGGTATCGACTGGCCACTGTCCATACTTCGATAATTCGTCGATCTTCAATACCGTCGATCGTCGACATTTCAATATATCGAGTCCATTTGACGTCGAAGCGAAGATGTAGCATTAGCACAACATTCCGGCACCCTCTTACAACGTTACACCCGGGCGCCGCCCGGATGCAGCAGGCCTACGGTACGGGACGCGCCTGTGCGATTCACTTATGAATAACTAACAGGCGCTTTTAATCCACGCCCAGCGAGCTCGTGATTGGTTACTAGGATAAGGAACGTCTGACGCTTGTGTCAATTGCAATTAATTTGTTCGTGTAATAATAATAATAATATTTTATTTAATATAGCGCCAGATCCAATTATAAATTGTTCAGGACTTTACTTTAACATTATCAGAACGAAGCATGGCGATTAGAGTAAACAACATTGTCATGGACGTAGTGGTTTGTCCGTGCACAGTAAAATAAAACAATCACACCATTAATTGTCAATTAAACATGTAAATATTTAAAGGTGAAATGGAAATGTGAATGTTTCCAGAAAAAAATGGAATCTCAAGTGTTATTAGTTATTTAGACTTATTATATTCAAGTCACTTATTTACTTCAGACCGAAATAAACATGGTGATAGATATAAGGAAATGAGGAAATATTTAGCAAAAAAATTAATTAAAACAACACTCTGAAGACTAAAACAGAAACATAATGCTGGAATATCTTAAAGAGTGAAATTGATTGAATTGTCGACAAATTTGTTCCCTTGAGAAAACAAGGGAAACGGTCCAGAAAGAAATATTTATTGAAAGAAACCATTAGAAAAATTTAGTACAAACAAATGATGTGGAAATCATATAGACGTACTGGAAATGACGAAGACTACAACATTTATAAAGTAGCATTAAACCAAGCTACAATTGAAATTCGAAATTCGAAGAGAAGCCACGAACAAAAATTAGCTTGTAATATAACAAAAGACAGCAAGAGTTTTTGTGCATATGTTCGGAGCAAACAGAAAGTTAAAGGGAATAAAAACATCTATTGCTTGAATTCATGTTACATTACATCCTGCTATCTATTTCCATGTCCACAAAGCAAAAAAATGATAAAAATTCAATGAATTAGAAATTCCACATTTTATGCTGTATATCCGGACATTTTCGAATATGCATATTTTTGGCGCGCTTTTCGGGATGCCGAGATGTGACGTCACTTATGATTCAAACTCGCATCAGGCCGACCCTTTCCATGCATTCAGAGCATGTTTACAAGTATAGTTTTTGGGTCGAAACGAGCGTCAGAATAAGTTATTATGCAATTTTCCGACGTAATACAAACACTAGTCATCATAGAGGAACAAGCAGTTATCTTACGGTTCCACATGAATCGAATTTTTTTCAAAACAACGTATGCGAATGGGCTTACAAGTCTACTAAGTTTCGCCGAGCTTGGGCTCGTTTTCAGAATAATTATATCGAATGCAACCAACGGGAGATAATCTACATCAATAAACATACATAGCAAACATATAGTGTATCCAGCTACATAAAGTAACGTGTATAATCTCGTAATATCACTGGAATTTCGATATATGAAGGAGTTGTACAAGTTATCATAACAACTGAAATCAGTCAGCGAATTTCTGCCGGCCCTGATAGCTCACTTGGTAAACGCGTTGGTTCATTGGCGTTTGTTTTACAATCGGGCGACGCCGGTTCAATCCTGACAGCATGCAAATTATTGATTTTCTTTACACCTTTTTTGTTTATGTTTTCACGAAATAATATAAACCAAATCATTTAGTATACTATGATGCACTGTTTATAAATAATAATTATTTTTTTAGTAATTATTTATTCGCCCCAAAAATGAAAATATGGTCATTATATAACGATGTTTCTAAATTTTATTTATCCAAACAAATATAATGTAATGGATATATAATTTATTAATTGTAAATATATTGTACAGTAATATATTGTAATTATATATCTGAAAAACATTGTGATCTGTCTGGATAAATACAATTTAGAAACATCGTTATATATAATGACCATATTTTCATTTGGGGCGAATAATGAAAAAAAAATTTTTTTTTTACAAACTGCATCATAGTATACTAAATGATTTGGTTTATATTACTTCGTGAAAACATAAACAAAAAATGTGTAAAGAAAATCAATAATTTGCATGCTGTCAGGATTGAACCGGCGTCGCCCGATTGTAAAACGAACGCCAATGAACCAACGCGTTTACCAAGTGAGTTATCAGGGCCGACAGAAATTCGGTGACTGATTTCAGTTGTTATGATAACTTGTACAACTCCTCCTTCATACATCAATATTCTAGTGATATTATGAGATTTTACACGTTACTTTCTGTAGCTGGATACGATATATGTTTGCTATGTATGTATATTGGTGACATTATCTCCCGTTGGTTGCATTTGATATAATTATTCTGCAAACGAGCCCAAGCTCGGCGAAACCTAGTCGACTTGTACTACAAGTTGTAGGCTCATTCGCATTCATTGTTTTGAATAAAATTGAATTCATGTGGAACCGTAAGATAACTGCTTGTTCCTCTATATATTATGATGACTAGTGTGTGTATTACATCGGATTATTGCATAACAACTCATTCTGACGCTCGTTTCGACCCCAACATTATCCATGTAAACATGCTCTGAATGCATAGAAAGGGTCGGCCTGCTGCGAGTGTGAGTCATGTGTGACGTTAAGATACCTCGTGATCGCCTAGCTCATTCAAATTTTATTTTCCGCGGGAATCGCTACACAGACAGGTTTAAAATCGAATTTATGCTACAAATGTATTTGTTTAATGTTCTCGAATGTTACATGCAATATTAAACTTTCTGTACACATGGAAAACGGATTTTAGCTAATGCCTTGTTTTTATTTCCTTTAAGGATATGGTCGGTCCTCTAGACCATAGTGCTGGAAATATAATATCAGAGCGATTCTTAATGGCGGAAGACCTGAATGAGTATTTTAGATCGGTGTTTACCAGGGAAGACATTAGTTCACTGCCAGTACCAGAGGCTAAGTTCAAGGGGGCGAAATCAGACTATTTAGGACAGTTAATTGTAACCCCGGAAATGGTAGTATACAAGAAAGACGCACCTATCGTCTCGTCAAGACCGGACAGGCTCTCGGTATGTAGGCTATCCTACGAGAGCGAGTCCGCGACAACGCGAATAAGTAAACTGATACCCTGCTTCAGGCAGAACCAACGAGATCTGCAGGAGCATCGCCGACCTCGACATAGCGGTGACAAGGCTCTCGTTGCTGCTGGTGCTGATGCGGCGAGCGATGCCGTCATCGGTGGAGACAGCCTGGTGCAAAGGAGGCTCTGAGTTCGACTTGCACAGTAGTAGTAAAGGAGGTTAAGTACAAGGGATGGTTGGATTCGGATGGGTGGAAGCGGAAAGTACCCGGATGTAGGTCAAGGTCAAATACCCGGATGTAGGTAAAGGTCACATGGCGCCCCCTACCGGATTTTTTCGGAACTATAAAAAGCGCCACCTAGCGGATAGTTGGCGAACTAAAATTATATAAAAGCGCCCCCCTATCGGAATTTTTCGGTACTAATTATATCTCCCCCAAAACTAAAACAGCGCCCCCTGGCGGATAGTTGGTGAACTAAAATAGTTCCCGCCAAAACCAAAAACAGCGCCACCTACCGAAATTTTTCGAAACTATAATAGCGCGCCACCTAGCGTAATTTTTTGGAATTAAAATAGGTTGATCCGCAGCGCCCCTAGCGGATTTTTCGGAAGCAACTATTCAAGTGGTGCCACCTGACGGACAAATTGTAAACTAAATGTTCGAGGACTTCCCAATTTCGTGCATCTTAGTTTGGCCATTAGCGCCCCTGGCGGAATTTTTTTGTACTAAAATCGGTTAACCCGCAGCGCCCCCTATCGGAATTTTTCGGGACTGGTTATACAAGTGGTGCCATCTGACGGGCAAGTTGTGAAGTAAATGTAGGAGTACTGCAAATATTCGTGTCTCTTGCACGCTTGCGTGCAATAGAGTCCCCTGACGGATACATCACGAACTACAAACATCATCCCCTAGTGGACAAATGTTCGTTCGGCACGACCACGTGACCTTTATGTTCTGTCGAACTGTTATAAAAGACCTGCGTCTGTTTTTTGTGGTCATTATATCTTACATTTTGGAAGATGAACAACATGACTAGTGATGACGTCCGACAAGGGATTTTCCTACCGAAGGCGCAGCCTTCTCCGGCTACGGGACCACTCGACCTCTCGACCCCAACAATCAACCCGGACCAACAACCAACGACCAGTTCAACGACCAGTCCGACGACCAGTTTGACGATCAGTTCGACGATCAACCCGATTTCGTCTCTGTCATCAGCTCCGGCAACCGACCCAATCATCAACCTGACATCGTCACCTCCGACGAAGCGTCAGAAGCTGTTGCCTCGTTATACTTGTTGTATGTGTGGCAGTACCTTCAAGTATAAAGGAAATCGGCCCGCTCATGTGAAGCAGGGCTGCTGTCAAAGGAAGCAAGATAAACAGCGGCGACGTAAAGAACAACTTGAACAACAGCTTGAAGAACAACTTGAAGAGATAACAGTAAGCTACAATTTTTCATAGTGTTCAAATGGTATTCATGCTATTTTGTTAGAACATTTTCAAAAGAACATAATATTATATTTTTTCTTATATATATCAGGTGAACATTCATTACTAAGCTCATCTCGTTACTGTTTCAGCGACAAGAAAAGGCATCCTCAAATCACACATCACGTCCATGAACTCAGACCAATTAGATGGTGAAAGACTGTTTGAGCGTTTTGTTAGACGCAGGTGTGAAGCTATCCGATGTGACAGTCGAACAGTTGTGTAATATCAATACATGGTTGCAAGAATCTGTTTCGAAACAGTGGCGAAACACTATGAAACATATGGTTCTGGCAGTTATGGAGCGTGACATGTAAATACGTTTGTGTTGTTCACGAATAAACTGTGCAAACCTCATCTTGTGTCTTTTTCATAGTGTAATGCAAAGCATATGTTGGGAACCTTACTAATAGTCTTACCCTTCACAAGTATGTCTGTGTAGTTCAGTAGAGATGATAGCCACTTATGTCTGTGTAGTTCAGTAGAGATGATAGCCACTTATGTCTGTGTAGTTCAGTACAGATATGTTAACCACTCATGTCTGTGTAGTTCAGTACAGAGATGTTAATGTACTCAGACCAACTAGTGGTGCAAACGAAACACTATGCTTTGACCAACACACGACACGAATCGGACTCAGACTAACTAGTTGCGTAAACGAAACAGAAACTTAACCAATTACGCTGCACAAATTGAACTCAGACCAACTAGTTGCGTAAACGAAACAGAAACTTAACCGATTACGCTGCACAAATTGAACTCAGACCAACTAGTGGTGCAAACGAAACACTATGCTTTGACCAACACGTGTCACGAATTGAACTCAGACCAACTAGTTGGACAAACGAAACACTATGCTTTGACCAACACACGGCACGAATCGAACTCAGATCAACTAGTTGCGTAAACGAAACAGAAACTTAACCGATTACACTGCACGAATTGAACTCAGACAAACTAGTTGGACAAACGAAACACTATTCTTTGACCAACACATGTCACAAATTGAACTCAGATCAACTAGTCACACAAACGAAACACTATGCTTTGACCAACACGCTGAACGAATCGAACATTGAACTCAGACCAACTAGTTGTGCAAACGAAACACTATGCTTTGACCAACACGCTGAACGAATCGAACATTGAACTCAGACCAACTAGTTGTGCAAACGAAACACTATGCTTTGACCAACACGTGTCACGAATTGGACTTAGATCAACTAGTTGTACAAACGAAACACTATCCTTTGACCAACACGTATCACGAATTGGACTTAGATAAACTAGTTGGACAAACGAAACATTATGCTTTGACCAACACGTGTCACGAAAACGAAACACTATGCTTTGACCAACACGTGTCACGAATTGAACTTAGATCAACTAGACACATCACACGAGACTATGACCGAGATATGTCACGAGACTTCGGATGCACGTCACACGAGAGTACCAACGAGACAAGAGACGAGACTATGACCGAGATATGTCACGAGACTACGGATGACACATCACACGAGACTATGACCGAGATATATCACGAGACTTCGGATGACACGTCACACGAGAGTACCGACGAGACAAGAGACGAGACTATGACCGAGACATGTCACGAGACTACGGATGACACATCACACGAGACTTCGGATGACACATCACACGAGAGTAGCGACGAGACAAGAGACGAGACCATGACCGAGACATGTCACGAGACTACGGATGACACATCACACGAGACTATGGCCGAGATATATCACGAGACTTTGGATGACACGTCACACGAGAGTACCGACGAGACAAGAGACGAGACTGTGACCGAGATATGTCACGAGACTACGGATGACACATCACACGAGACTTCGGATGATACGTCACACGAGAGTACCGACGAGACAAGAGACGAGACTATGACCGAGATACGTTACGAGACTACGGATGACACACCACACGAGACTATGACCGAGATATGTCACGAGACTTCGGATGACATGTCTCACGAGAGTACGGATGATACATCACACGAGACTTTGGATGATACATCACACGAGAGTACCGACGAGACAAGAGACGAGACTATGACCGAGATATGTCACGAGACTAAGGATGACACATCACACGAGAGTAATTGACGAGACAAGAGATATACTACGAGACACATCACACGAGACTACGGATGTCACATCACAAGAGAGTACCGACGAGTCAAGAGACGAGACTATGACCGAGATATGTCACGAGACTGTGGCCGAGATATGTCACGAGACTATGACCGAGATATGTCACGAGACTAAGGATGACACATCACACGAGAGTACGGACGAGACAAGAGATATACTACGAGACACATCACACGAGACTACGGATGACACATCACACGAGAGTACCGACGAGACAATGTCCGAGATATATCACGAGACTAAGGATGATACATCACATGAGAGTACGGACGAGACAAGAGACGAGACTATGCCCGAGATATGTCACGATACTATGACCGAGATATGTCACGAGACTATGACCGAGATATGTCACGAGACTATGGCCGAGATATGTCACGAGACTATGATCGAGACTACGGATGTCACATCACACGAGAGTACGGACGAGACAAGAGATATGCTACGAGACTACGGATGACACATCACACGAGACTACGGATGTCACATCACACGAGAGTACGGACGAGACAAGAGATACGCCACGAGACATTCAAAGAGGTGACCATCATGGTTTCCGACGCCACTCAACGGACACCAATGTAATTAGTCAGAGTATAACCATCTATCGATCATGATAGTTCTCTATTCGTTGACACACATATTCGTTGGGAATAGCGGAAGCGTAGAGGCCGCCATGTCAGGTCGCCATGACATTCAAATAACTTCCGGTACTACGTTACTTCCGACGTAGCGTCCCTAGTAGAGGCCGCCATGACAGTCAAGTGACTTCCGGTACCACGTCACTTCCGGCGTAGAGACACCTAGTGGATAATCGATTTTTTTTCTCTAGCTAACCTAATTATATATTTTTAACCGCTAAATGGCGCCACCATGTGACATAGTACTCTGATTATCCGCTAGGGGGCGCTACGACGGAAGTCCGATTATCCGCTAGGGGGCGCTACGACGGAAGTGACGTCGTACCGGAAGTTACTTGCCTGTCATGGCAGCCTCTACTAGGGACGCTACGTCGGAAGTGACGTCGCACCGGAAGTTACTTGACTGTCATGGCGGCCTCTACGCTTCCGGTGTTCCCGGAAGTGTATCAACGAATAGAGATCTATCATGGTCAGTAGATGGCAATACTCTGACATTATCCACTAGGGGGCGCTACACCGGAAGTAACGTCGTACCGGAAGTTACTTGACTGTCATGGCAGCCTCTACATGGCCGGTAGTTGGCGTTATTCTGAGTAGTTACATTGCTATCCGTTGGGGCCATCGTATGTCGCCTGTCTCATGAACGTTCACAGTTTTTGTGTTAAGGGAAGTCACGTGATGTACGTTCGGTCTGATTGAGTATGCAAATGAGATCACGCCGAAAACTAGTGTATATACCGTGCTTCCGACGATTCTGGTCTTTCCTTTTTCGACTCTCGAGAAGGTCGTATCGTATCTGGTCGCTCGCACTATTTGAAAATACGGAATTGTTACGTTGAAAAGACGGCTGCTTCATATACATATGTTTTCCATTAAAAGAAGCGATACCTCATACGAGTCCTATGGTCGCTTCGTTGGACGTGAATCCGAACAGTTGATCGTCTCTTGACATGAAGGTATGTGATGTTTGGCACCTCATTGAATGAAGTCCTGTCAGGTGGTTGTCTTTACATGTTATTGACATAGTCATTTTCGATCATAGCAGTTTTCAAATTCGCTTGCTATGACCGTATGTGACGTAGTACTCCGATTATCCACTAGGGGTCTCTACGCCGGAAGTGACGTGGTACCGGAAGTCACTTGACTGTCATGGCGGCCTCTACTAGGGACGCTACGTCGGAAGTAACGTAGTACCGGAAGTTATTTGAATGTCATGGCGACCTGACATGGCGGCCTCTACGCTTCCGCTATTCCCAACGAATATGTGTGTCAACGAATAGAGAACTATCATGATCGATAGATGGTTATACTCTGACTAATTACATTGGTGTCCGTTGAGTGGCGTCGGAAACCATGATGGTCACCTCTTTGAATGTCTCGTGGCGTATCTCTTGTCTCGTCCGTACTCTCGTGTGATGTGACATCCGTAGTCTCGTGTGATGTGTCATCCGTAGTCTCGTAGCATATCTCTTGTCTCGTCCGTACTCTCGTGTGATGTGACATCCGTAGTCTCGATCATAGCCTCGTGACATATCTCGGCCATAGTCTCGTGACATATCTCGGTCATAGTCTCGTGACATATCTCGGTCATAGTCTCGTGACATATATCGGGCATAGTCTCGTCTCTTGTCTCGTCCGTACTCTCGTGTGATGTATCATCCTTAGTCTCGTGATATATCTCGGACATTGTCTCGTCGGTACTCTCGTGTGATGTGTCATCCGTAGTCTCGTGTGATGTGTCTCGTAGTATATCTCTTGTCTCGTCCGTACTCTCGTGTGATGTGTCATCCTTAGTCTCGTGACATATCTCGGTCATAGTCTCGTGACATATCTCGGCCACAGTCTCGTGACATATCTCGGTCATAGTCTCGTCTCTTGACTCGTCGGTACTCTCTTGTGATGTGACATCCGTAGTCTCGTGTGATGTGTCTCGTAGTATATCTCTTGTCTCGTCCTTACTCTCGTGTGATGTGTCATCCTTAGTCTCGTGACATATCTCGGTCATAGTCTCGTCTCTTGTCTCGTCGGTACTCTCGTGTGATGTATCATCCAAAGTCTCGTGTGATGTATCATCCGTACTCTCGTGAGACATGTCATCCGAAGTCTCGTGACATATCTCGGTCATAGTCTCGTGTGGTGTGTCATCCGTAGTCTCGTAACGTATCTCGGTCATAGTCTCGTCTCTTGTCTCGTCGGTACTCTCGTGTGACGTATCATCCGAAGTCTCGTGTGATGTGTCATCCGTAGTCTCGTGACATATCTCGGTCACAGTCTCGTCTCTTGTCTCGTCGGTAGTCTCGTGTGACGTGTCATCCAAAGTCTCGTGATATATCTCGGCCATAGTCTCGTGTGATGTGTCATCCGTAGTCTCGTGACATGTCTCGGTCATGGTCTCGTCTCTTGTCTCGTCGGTACTCTCGTGTGATGTGTCATCCGAAGTCTCGTGTGATGTGTCATCCGTAGTCTCGTGACATATCTCGGTCATAGTCTCGTCTCTTGTCTCGTCGGTACTCTCGTGTGACGTGTCATCCGAAGTCTCGTGATATATCTCGGCCATAGTCTCGTGTGATGTGTCATCCGTAGTCTCGTGACATATCTCGGTCATAGTCTCGTCTCTTGTCTCGTCGGTACTCTCGTGTGACGTGCATCCGAAGTCTCGTGACATATCTCGGTCATAGTCTCGTGTGATGTGTCTAGTTGATCTAAGTTCAATTCGTGACACGTGTTGGTCAAAGCATAGTGTTTCGTTTTCGTGACACGTGTTGGTCAAAGCATAATGTTTCGTTTGTCCAACTAGTTTATCTAAGTCCAATTTGTGATACGTGTTGGTCAAAGGATAGTGTTTCGTTTGTACAACTAGTTGATCTAAGTCCAATTCGTGACACGTGTTGGTCAAAGCATAGTGTTTCGTTTGCACAACTAGTTGGTCTGAGTTCAATGTTCGATTCGTTCAGCGTGTTGGTCAAAGCATAGTGTTTCGTTTGCACAACTAGTTGGTCTGAGTTCAATGTTCGATTCGTTCAGCGTGTTGGTCAAAGCATAGTGTTTCGTTTGTGTGACTAGTTGATCTGAGTTCAATTTGTGACATGTGTTGGTCAAAGAATAGTGTTTCGTTTGTCCAACTAGTTGGTCTGAGTTCAATTCGTGCAGTGTAATCGGTTAAGTTTCTGTTTCGTTTACGCAACTAGTTGATCTGAGTTCGATTCGTGCCGTGTGTTGGTCAAAGCATAGTGTTTCGTTTGCACCACTAGTTGGTCTGAGTTCAATTTGTGCAGCGTAATCGGTTAAGTTTCTGTTTCGTTTACGCAACTAGTTGGTCTGAGTTCAATTTGTGCAGCGTAATCGGTTAAGTTTCTGTTTCGTTTACGCAACTAGTTGGTCTGAGTTCAATTTGTGCAGCGTAATCGGTTAAGTTTCTGTTTCGTTTACGCAACTAGTTGGTCTGAGTTCAATTTGTGCAGCGTAATCGGTTAAGTTTCTGTTTCGTTTATGCAACTAGTTGGTCTGAGTTCAATTTGTGACATGTGTTGGTCAAAGAATAGTGTTTCGCTTGTCCAACTAGTTGGTCTGAGTTCAATTCGTGCAGCGTAATCGGTTAAGTTTCTGTTTCGTTTGCGCCACTAGTTGATCTGAGTTCGATTCGTGTCGTGTGTTGGTCAAAGCATAGTGTTTCGTTTGCACCACTAGTTGGTCTGAGTTCAATTTGTGCAGCGTAATCGGTTAAGTTTCTGTTTTGTTTACGCAACTAGTTGGTCTGAGTTCAATTTGTGACATGTGTTGGTCACAGAATAGTGTTTCGTTTGTCTAACTAGTTGGTCTGAGTTCAATTCGTGCAGCGTAATCGGTTAAGTTTCTGTTTCGTTTGCGCCACTAGTTGATCTGAGTTCCATTCGTGTCGTGTGTTGGTCAAAGCATAGTGTTTCGTTTGCACCACTAGTTGGTCTGAGTTCAATTTGTGCAGCGTAATCGGTTAAGTTTCTGTTTCGTTTACGCAACTAGTTGGTCTGAGTTCAATTTGTGCAGCGTAATTGGTTAAGTTTCTGTTTCGTTTACGCAACTAGTTAGTCTGAGTCCGATTCGTGTCGTGTGTTGGTCAAAGCATAGTGTTTCGTTTGCACCACTAGTTGGTCTGAGTACATTAACATCTCTGTACTGAACTACACAGACATGAGTGGTTAACATATCTGTACTGAACTACACAGACATAAGTGGCTATCATCTCTACTGAACTACACAGACATAAGTGGCTATCATCTCTACTGAACTACACAGACATACTTGTGAAGGGTAAGATTATTAGTAAGGTTCCCAACATATGCTTTGCATTACACTATGAAAAAGACACAAGATGAGGTTTGCACAGTTTATTCGTGAACAACACAAACGTATTTACATGTCACGCTCCATAACTGCCAGAACCATATGTTTCATAGTGTTTCGCCACTGTTTCGAAACAGATTCTTGCAACCATGTATTGATATTACACAACTGTTCGACTGTCACATCGGATAGCTTCACACCTGCGTCTAACAAAACGCTCAAACAGTCTTTCACCATCTAATTGGTCTGAGTTCATGGACCTGATGTGTGATTTGAGGATGCCTTTTCTTGTCGCTGAAACAGTAACGAGATGAGCTTAGTAATGAATGTTCACCTGATATATATTAGAAAAAATATAATATTATGTTCTTTTGAAAATGTTCTAACAAAATAGCATGAATACCATTTGAACACTATGAAAAATTGTAGCTTACTGTTATCTCTTCAAGTTGTTCTTCAAGCTGTTGTTCAAGTTGTTCTTTACGTCGCCGCTGTTTATCTTGCTTCCTTTGACAGCAGCCCTGCTTCACATGAGCGGACCGATTGCCTTTATACTTGAAGGTACTGCCACACATACAACAAGTATAACGAGGCAACAGCTTCTGACGCTTCGTCGGAGGTGACGATGTCAGGTTGATGATTGGGTCGGTTGCCGGAGCTGATGACAGAGACGAAATCGGGTTGATCGTCGAACTGATCGTCAAACTGGTCGTCGGACTGGTCGTTGAACTGGTCGTTGGTTATTGGTCCGGGTTGATTGTTGGGGTCGAGAGGTCGAGTGGTCCCGTAGCCGGAGAAGGCTGCGCCTTCGGTAGGAAAATCCCTTGTCGGACGTCATCACTAGTCATGTTGTTCATCTTCCAAAATGTAAGATATAATGACCACAAAAAACAGACGCAGGTCTTTTATAACAGTTCGACAGAACATAAAGGTCACGTGGTCGTGCCGAACGAACATTTGTCCACTAGGGGATGATGTTTGTAGTTCGTGATGTATCCGTCAGGGGACTCTATTGCACGCAAGCGTGCAAGAGACACGAATATTTGCAGTACTCCTACATTTACCTCACAACTTGTCCGTCAGATGGCACCACTTGTATAACCAGTCCCGAAAAATTCCGATAGGGGGCGCTGCGGGTCAACCGATTTTAGTACAAAAAATTTCCGCCAGGGGCGCTAATGGTCAACTAAGATGCACGAAATTGGGAAGTCCTCGAACATTTAGTTTACAATTTGTCCGTCAGGCGGCACCACTTGAATAGTTGTTTCCGAAAAATCCGCTAGGGGCGCTGCGGGTCAACCTATTTTAATTCCAAAAAATTCCGCTAGGCGGCGTGTTATTTTAGTCCCGAAAAACCCCGGTAGGTGGCGCTGGTTTTTTTTCCGGGAAATATTTTAGTTCACCAACTATCCGCCAGGGGCGCTGTTTTAGTTTTGGCGGGAAATATAAGAGTACCGAAAAATTCCGATAGGGGGCGCTTTTGTATAATTTTAGTTCGCCAACTATCCGCTAGGTGGCGCTTTTATAGTTCCGAAAAAATCCGGTAGGGGGCACCACGTGACCTTGACCTACATCCGGGTACTTGACCTTGACCTACATCCGGGTACTTTCCGCTTCCACCCATCCGAATCCAACCATCCCCGGTACTTAACCTCCTTTGCTACTCACAGTCTAGCCCGGTACTTACACACACTCCATCGTCAACATCGAAGGCACGCTGCCGACCCTAGCGGACATGTCGGCCGGCACGTACATCACCAGCATCGCCAACGATGGAATGACTATCACGGAGACCGGTGTCGTCCACTCCGATGGCCTCGGCTACGCAGCTGGTTCATGCCCGGGAGCCGGCCTCACACAATGCTAGGCGGCGTCAGGAGATAGGGTCGGATTTGTCGGTCCACGTTCTTGCTGTTATCCTCATCGGGGTTAGGAAGATTGAACAGTTTTGCTGGCGAGTGGACAAGGAAGTCTTTAGCTTATGGCAGTCCAACAAGTAATCCGTCCTTCTGAGACTGTTAAACTGCTGCTTATAAACATATTCAAGCTGATATCATCTACGCACAATCATCCGATACTTTGTTCCATTTCGCCATGGTCCCGTATGAGTATGAATACCTTCTGATGTACAATCTACTCTTTTTCTTCACAAACGTTATACTGTGTCCTATGAAACAGATATACAGTGTACTTCTCTCAATATTTTCATTACCATATAATATAAAAAAAAACAGTTTAATCCCCTTAATATCTGTTCGTCAGTTTGTATATAACGTTTTGCTAAGCTAACTAATACTCTGTATAGGTATAATTGAATGTAGAACGATGGCCATTGGTGAACTAATAAACACGTTATACCTGGTTAGGGGTTCAGTTCGTGTAATGAATACATACAAATGCAATGACTTTTCATATCTCAAAGTACATTGAAATTATCAATGATACAGACCCGTCTACATCATGTTTTAATCATTACTTATTAACTTACTTAGTCTTCTTTGTGGGGGCCTGAGGGCACGTGCCCCCTAGACCTTATGATTTCGGCGTTTCCGCAGACCTTTTATAATAGGCCCACGCGACCGTGCCCCCTAGATCGTTTGAAATGTACCCCAGTTCAAGTTAAAATAATAAGCTGAAGTAACGGCGACGCGGCGGCGAACAAGTTTCATCAGCACCTGACCCCCCACCACTCCGGCCGAATGGTGGGGGGGGGGGGGGTCAGGTGCTGAAGTTACGGCGGCGCGGTAGCAACATAATTTCGACTACACCATTTGGTTCAGCCGTCAGTGAGGGTTTTTGTGCCCCCCAGACTCGATTTCTGGATAAGCCCCTGCATAGGGCTGAAACAAGGGTCTTCCACCTGTCCCTAACTGCAGCCTGCTTTACAGCCTGGCCACACCTTAGATGTAGTTTGGTGGTTTTCCACAATCTTCCTCCGGTTTCATTCTCATTGATTCATCCCCAAATCGTGTATTTCGACAATATTACGAAGTAAAAGATCACGGCGATAACACGTTTTGTTTAACCGATTGGTGTATTATAAATACTATTCAACCCAGTGTTGCAATGTCTGCAATTTCCAATACAATTGTCTTTTGGCTAAACAATGAAACTGATGTTGGTATCGGTGCAGTATAATTTTCCCGCAGAAACAAAGGATTACGCGCAATTAGCACCGATTAGGTTAAGCTGGTTTGCCATTCAACATATCAAGGCAGAAAAACCTAACAAGGAAAACATCGACTTTTGAGAGTACAAAAATTATATGTATATAATGCGTCCTTCTGAAATATGTGTTAAAAATTAAACTTGCCTGTCATAAATTTACCATAACCAGTACCCACATATATGAGAACTTACCTTTACCTGTTAATAACAAATATTATATAAACATGTCCACGCAGCTAACATTTAGGAATCCGTAGATACAGTTTTTCATGAAGTTACAATCCTCTAAGAGAATAAATACCTTCAGAAATCTAGCGCCTAATCCAAACGATTCCTTCGCGAACCGTACTTTGTTTTCTCTACTTCGATAAGTTATCTTAAGTGAAAAAAACACTTCCATCCAGATTTTAATAACCTTTCAAACGTTAAGTTTACACTTCTCCTTTCCTGCGATATGACATCCGAGCATAGATAACATTCTAATTTAAAAATAATTATTACACGGAACATTTATTAAGATGCGCCGATATACTTGAACAATCAATAATGTCATTTTGAGTGAACGCGTGTTTATTAGTTGTTTCATATAGGTTTAATCGATATGTTGCTGAACATAATCATGTTATATAGGAAACGAAGTTGACAAGTAATTCCAGAGTTAGTCGTGCATATTTTGATACCAATAAGGATTTCATTGAAAACCTAATGCAATGTTAAACTATTTTAATGTCGATGTATGTTGTTTTGTTCTCTGAATATAATTTGTGCGTATTTTCGTACACGCATCTGGATTATCTGAGGTTTACAGAAACATTATCTTGCTCATTGCTAGTCCCGAAAGGAAAATCGTTATAAAATCGCACAGGTAAAACTTATTGAGGGCGGCCCAATTGGACGATAGGAATAAATCATTATTGTATTAATTAAGGTTAAGGTTATTATTAGTTATGGTTGGAGTCAGAGTTTCTTTTATTTGAACTGTCAGTTATGCCAAATTAAAATTTTAAATAGTACAAGTTATATACTTATTATAAACATGATTTTTTAGTAATTACAAAAAAAATTGGTGTCACGATACTCCTCTAATTGAAAAAAATACGTGTCACGAGACTCCTCTAATTGCAAAAATACGTGTCACGAGACTCCTCTAATTGCAAAAAGTAGGGGTCAGGAGACTCCTCTAATTGCAAAAAATACGTGTCACGAGACTCCTCTAAGACTTTGATAGTGGCTCTCGATGAGCCGCGTAATAAACCAACATTAAACTAAATCAGTTGGTCAAAATTAAATTCCTTTCTTAAAAAATTAAACAAAATTAAACTGAACATATTAATAATATATATGATTTTATATGTATGTACATGAGTAGTATAGAGGACATGTACGACCTCAAACGCCTACTTATGAAAAAGAATTTAATGACCACTAAACGTTTTCGACAATCTACTTATAAAAAAAAGATCAAAGGCTTTTTTTGACACTAATTAGTTTCGGAAACCTACTTATAAAAAAAGTGATTGATGAGCGTTGTAATTTGATACTAATTGTATGATTGATTACCCCTACACTAGAGATGCCACCTAGCGGTGAGTGCAGAGAGTATTTTAGTCCTAGTGATCAACATCGTACTTAGAGCGTGCTGACGTAGGCAATAATGAGTTTATTGCGCTAACCACTATAAAACCATTGTATAAACGTCGACGACGAATCCTGGGAGGATCGAAAGATTTCCGGTCCGAATCCGTTCGTCGACCTTTTTTAGATGCCGGTATAACCGGGGTAAAACCACTGTATTGACCTTAGGAGCCTAGGGGTCGAGTCGTAGTTTTTTTAGTCTAGTATACAAGTGGCGGTAGCGGGTGATCGGTAGTCGGTATGATGTCGTCGCCTATAAGGTTTGGTGGATCGCGGTCGTTCTTGTCGAATATGTATATGTGTCGAGTGTCGGCGTTGGGTCGGGGCTTTCGATCCGTCGAGCACGCCTATCAGTATAGGAAAGCGATATTCTACGAATGTGCCGAAGAAATCAAACGTTCGCGAAGCTCTTATGCAGCGAAACGACGCGGTTACGACATTCGACTAAAGAGAATGGAAACCAAATGGACCGACGTTAGGGTGAGATGTATGAAGATGTTGTTGAGGAGGAAGTTTGACGGATCGAGCGATTTGAAGGCTGCACTGTTGGCGACCGGGGATGCCGAATTGGTGGAATGGGTAGCGAGTAGGGAGGGTTTCTGGGGTAGCGGAATCGCGGGCGATGTGGGGAAGAACATGCTCGGTAAACTGTTGATGAAGTTGCGCGATGTTTATAAAGACGCGTAAAAAAGTGTTCGTCGTTCAGTCGTGAAAAATGAACGGACCGTCGTTGAAGCATCCTTTTACGTGTATACTAGCCGTTCCTACGGGATGCGGTAAGACGACGTTCGTCGAGCGTTTGATACGTCACGACACTATGATCGATCCGCCGCCGGAGAAAATCCTGTGGTGTTACGGACAGTGGCAGAGCGGCTACACGTCTATGTCTTCGAAAATAGAGTTCGTAGACGGCCTGCCGGATCCGAAACGTTTAGACGGTAAAGCGAGAACGCTTCTAGTACTCGACGACCTCATGGAGGAGACCGATAGCCGGGTGACGGTACTATTTACTAAAAAAAGTCATCATTGTAATACGTCGGTCGTACAACTGCGACAGAACATGTTTCCAAAAAGGAAAGAAAACCGTACAATCAGCCTGAACGCTCAATACATAGTGCTATTCAAGAGCCCTCGAGACGCCGGTCAAGTAGGTCACCTAGCGAAACAGATGTACCCGGGAAAGGTCAACTACATGATAGAGGCTTTCAAAGACGCGAAGTCGTCGGCGTACGGCTATCTATTCGTGGATCTGAAACAGGAAACGGAAGAGGACATGCGCCTGCGTACGTGCATATTTCCGAACGATCGCCTTCAGTACGTGTACGTACGGAAGGGTGGCGGCGGTGGTGGTGGTGGAGGTGGTGGCGTCGGCGGACTATAAGAAGAGAGGGACGACGGGGCGTATGTTTATTATTCGCTATGAAGGCGCGTGTGACGGGAGCGAAGAGACGGCCGAAGGCGGCGGCACCGACGAATCAAATAAAGAGACACATCGTCGCCCTGCAACTGTTGGAGAGACATAGGCGGAACATCGCTCTGCGAAAAGCCCTACTCGCCCACGCGGACACCGGTCTCATTTGTAGTCTGTGCGATTGCGCGTACAACATTCTGAAAGAGAACTTGAAGTTGTCGCCGAAACAGAAACGCGTATTGGCGAAATACCGGGATCACCTGCGTAAACTCGTCGACAAACACGTTACGCGTAAGCAGAAGCGTGTCATCTTGCAAAAGGGTGCGGGTGGTTTTCTGACGGCCCTGCTAGCGCCGTTAGCGAGTACCGTTCTCCTTCCGCTGCTCAGACAGGTGTTCGGCAGCAGCGGGTGATTGATGCAGTACGCGAAGAAGATGGCGTTGGTCGATCCACGATTGGTGGAAAGCCTTCTGCAACGTGTCGATCAGTCGTCGAGCACGCCCCGATCACGTGTGCTGAGTAGCCTTGACAGCGACATGAAGGACATTCTAGAACGTTCGGATTTATCGGAACGCGAAAAGGTAGCGTCGTACAATCAACTGCTGAGTCGGTACAATACGATAGAGGCGGCTCGAGCGGCGCAACCGGTACGCGTGTCGGTGGTCAACAGCGGCGAGACACCCGCGGTGCCGGCGGCGGCGGCGGCGGCGGCGACGCCACCATCGTCGGAGGTGATAGACCGCGAAATCATAGCCAGTATGCCGAAAACGTTGAAAGGGAAGGCGGGACTGCTTATCGAAAAAATGAAAGCCGATCCGTTGTGTCCATGGAACGATCGCGTTGAATTCGTGTACGACGGTAAAACGATCGCGGGGAGTAATATGGTCGATCTAGTAAACGATCTCATGCGAACGAGATCGAAGACGACGGTGCCCGTAGGATGGCGGGAGTTCGGATTGAACATGAAGGATATGAATATCCTTATGGAATTCGTAGGCAACCCGCGCTATCGATCGTCCATGGAGCGACGACGGAAGCACCTACTAGAAGAGGCGATGATATTGCCGACGACGTCTAGTTCATCAGCCCCGACGGAGTGGAGACGTCGTCGGATGCGAGGCGAACCTAAACTCAGACAACGATCCTCTTCGTTGGGCGTCACGGCGTGGGATACGTTGTCGTGATGCCGTCACGACGCGCGATCATCGTCGTCGGCTTCACCATCGCGCTTATCGCACTCTATACGTGTATAATAATCATCGTATCATCGTCGTCGTCGTCGTCATGGTGTCTGGGTGGAGTCGTCGTCCAAAACGAAAGCCTCGACAGCAACGAAACGACGTCGACGACGACGACGAGCTGAATAACGTGTACTTCGATCCGAAACGGGTGGGGAGTTACGGAGGCGTCGACGCGTTGCACCGGGCGTCGAAGCTCCGACGTCCGGCCGTCGAGAGGTGGCTAGCGTCGCAGGACGCCTATACCCTACACAAACCGGTTAGACGTCATTTCAAACGACGTCGCGTCATCGTGGGCGGTCGAAACCAGCAGTGGCAAGCCGATCTGGTCGACTTGACTAGAGTAAAAACGCACAACGACGGTATAACATTCCTATTGACGGCGATCGATGTGTTTTCGAAGTGGGCGTGGTGCGTTCCGTTCAAGAATAAGTCCGGTCCGTCGCTCGTCGCGGCCTTCGAGCGCCTGCTGAGCGACGAGACGCCGAACACGCTGCAGACCGATAAGGGGAGCTAGTTTTTGAACCGACCCCTGCAAACGTTGCTAAAGAGTCGCGGCGTTCACCATTTCGTGACGCATAACGAGGAGACTAAAGCGAGCGTCGTGGAACGGTTTAATCGAACTTTGAAAACGCGTATGTGGCGCTATTTTACGAAACACGAAACGCTGCGCTACATAGAGGCGTTACCGGATTTCGTGCGATCGTACAACAACGCCTACCACCGAAGCATCGGTAGGACGCCGGCGAGTGTCGACGCGACGAATCAGGAGGCCGTATGGCAACGACTGTACGGGGGTGGTGACGACGATCAACGACGACGACGACGAAAACCGAAACTACGCGTGGGAGATCGCGTACGTATCAGCAAGACGAGGGGTCAATTCAAAAAAGGATACATGGCTAACTGGAGCGAGGAGCTGTTCACCGTCGTAGAGGTGCACCCGTCCGAACCGCCCGTTTATCGCCTGAAGGACGATGCCGAGACGCCGATAGTGGGCACCTTCTACGACCCGGAACTACAACGCGTAGTCGTTCCGAAAGACAAACTATATCGCGTGGAGGTGGTTCTTCAGCGTCGTCGGCGTCGTGGCGGCGGTTCGGAGGCGCTCGTAAAATGGAGCGGATATCCGGCCTCATTCAACAGCTGGATCGACGCCGAGTCGCTCGTGGACCTATAGTAGCGGCGGCGATGAATCGTTGGATGCGTCACACTGGCTGCTGGCGACTGCACGAGGCGGGAATATGCAACGGATCTTCGTTCTTACCGTATAAAGGTCCCTGCTGCATCGACAGCGCGCAGTGGCGCGACGATGTGCGACGACGACGAAACTACCTCGAGTGGCGATCGTCGAGGAACGAACGGCGACGCCGAGCAATCAGCCGTCGACGAGCACGACGACGCGGACTCCGTCGACGCTACAACCACTGCCGAACCCGTTCCATGGCGAATCTGCGGCTGCGAATGCCCTAAGGCCGAAATCGTATTCCTCTGTCAGGTCGTCGTCCTGTACTTCGTCAACGCCGTTAGTATATACAATCTGACGATAGGTCAAGGTGACTCCAACCTGTGGACGGCGCTGTTGAGCAGCTGTCTCGGTTACCTGCTCCCGAGTCCGTCTATGAGTGTCGGCGGCGGCGGTCAACGCAACACGATGGCGGTCTCGTCTGACTTTTACCTGACGCTGCCGAGCAACGCGTCTATGAAACGTCACCCCGACAATACGTTGACGCACTACGTCACGACGTTGCCGCGACCTTTCGACCTGTCGGGGGAGTGGGATTGCGGCGCGGTGTCGGTACAGTATCCGCACACGTGGTACAACGTGAGAGAGAAGGACGCCTACTTCTATCTGACTTGCGCGGCGGGCGAACCGGGTGTTTACATGCAGATAGACAAAGACGGCTCGACCGTGCTGATATATCGTCAGACGACGATTCCTCACGGTTTCTACAACAACGTTTATACGTTGTTGAACAGGATCAACGAGGCGCTAGATAAATTATCCACCAGGAAGGTCAAGGCCGTGCTAGAATACTGCGCCGTCTCTAACCGATTTACGTTACGTATGTCGGCGGGTGTCGAATTTATCATACCTCATTCGAGCCGTCTGAGGCACGTGCTAGGTTTCCATAGCAACACGATCATGAGTTCGTCCCCGGTCGGTCCCGCGCCGGCGGTGAGGCCCGTCATCAGCACCTCGCCCGCCTCGTACACGTTCGAGTACGAAGGTCGCGATACGGTGAATATGTCGGCGGGCATCGAGAGTCTGTACGTGTACACGGATCTCGTGGAACCGCGCGTCGTCGGTGACGTGTACGCGCCGTTCCTTCGAAACATCGCCGCCCGCGGTGAGAACGGTGACGTTATTCCGGAAACGTTCGATCGCGTGCAATACGTGAAGCTGCTGCGGAATCAATTCGACGAGATAGAAGTCGATATAAGAGACGATCACGGCCAACCGATACCATTCGAGCAGGGGAAGGTGGTGACGACGCTTCACTTCAGACGCTGTAAATCGAAATTGTTTGAATAACATGTCGCCGTCGTCGAAGAACCCGTACGTGGACTACTACGTTCGTCAGGTCGGCGGACAACTGCCGGTCTTCGTCGGTGCTCGGGGTCAACGAGGTCACGGTCTGGGTAATCTCTTCGGGAGTCTGTTTCGAAGCGCCATGCCGCTAATCAAGAGAGGCGCGTTGGCGTTGGGAAAACGCGTGCTGAACACCGGCATGCACGTGGCGCGCGACGTCGTCGCCGGCGGCAATCTGAAACAGTCGATAAAAAGGCGCGCGAAGGAGGCCGGCGCCGATCTTCTCGACGGCCTATTGAATTCGCAGGCACCGCAAAAGAAGAAGCAGAAGAAGCAGAGAAAGAAACAAACGCAGCAGCAGCAGCAGAGCCGTCCCCGCGGCGGCGGCGGCGTCGGCATAAAGAGACCGCGCCTAGCGGCGACGGCCGTCAGTAGGCGGAAGAGAGCGCGTCGACCGGACATATTCGACGAGTAACGACGATGGCGTTCGTGAACGATTCGACGGACCTGTTCAGCGTACAGGTGACGGCGGACGAGCATCGAGAGTAGTCAGTGGATCGTCTACCAGCCGCTGACGACTCTCGACGCCAGCGACCCTATCGAGTTCCTTTCGGGCGAAAACTATACGGACCTTCGAGTGTACGCGCACTTCACAGTGACGCGGGGGGACGGTACCGATCTGGTGGCCGCCGCCGCGGTGACGCCGGTCAACAGTTTCCTGCATACGATGTTCAGTCAACTCGACGCGTCGCTAAACAACGTCCTCGTGTCGCCGTCGACCAATACGTACGCGTACCGCGCCTACGGAAGAAACAAACGCAGTAGCAGCGCCGCGGCAGCGGCGGCATAAAGAGAGCGCGCCTAGCGGCGACGGCCGTCAGTAGGCGGAAGAGAGCGCGTCGAACGGACATATTCGACGATGGCGTTCGTGAACGGCTCGACGTGCGAGGGCGTGAAGGCCGAACTGGAGCTGTTCAGCGGACCGGTGACGCAGACGAGCATCGAGAGTAGTCAGTGGACCGTCTACCAGCCGCTGACGACTCTCGACGCCGGCGGCCCTATCGAGTTCCTCGTGCCGGGTTCGGGCGAAGACTATACCGATCTGGCGGCCGCCGCCGCGGTGGCGCGGGTCAACAATTTCCTGCATTCGATGATCTGTCAAATCGACGTGTCGCTGATCAACACCCTCGTGACGCCGTCGACCAATACGTACGCGTACCGGGCCTACCTCGAGACGCTGTTGAGTTACGGTAGCGACGCGAAACGTTCGCATCTGACGGGTTCGTTGTGGTACAAAGACAACGCCGGACGGATGGACACGCTCGGCAACGCCAACGTCGGTTTCGAGGCACGACGCGTCATGACGGCCGATAGCAACGAGGTGGAGATGATGGGACGCGTGCACGTCGACGCGTTTATGCTAAACAGACACATACCGAACGGCGTCGACACGAAAGTACGCACAGTGCGCTCGAAGGACGCCTTCGCGCTCATGGGTGCGCAAGCCGTACCGGGGTGGCGCATCGTGCTGCAGGCGATTCGACTGCACGTGCGAAAAGTGAAGTTGAACCCGGCCGTCCAGATGGGACATATCAATGCGTGGGGGTTGGGAGCGGCTAAGTTTCCGATGCGCCGCGTCGACTGCAAATCTTTCTCGATAACGGCGGGTACGCTATCGCACACGCACGAGAACCTGTACATGGGTGCGATTCCGAAACGCCTCTTCCTGATGATGATCGATAACGTCGCCTACAACGGCGACTACACTAGAAATCCGTTCGACGCGCGTCACAACGACATAAACTTCCTCACGCTCGTCGTCGACGGACGTCAGGGGCCGAGCAAGCCGCTGCAGCCGGACTTCCCGCACAACCGGTACGTGCGGAGCTACACGAATCTCTTCGAGGCGACCGTAAAGGCGTACGAGGACGAGGGGAACGACGTATCGCGCACGGACTTCGGTGCCGGCTACACCATCTTCGGTTTCGACCTGACCCCCGACTGTTGCGGCGGCGATCATTTCAACGTCGTGCGTCAGGGGAGTGTGAGCGTAGGCGTCGAAATGCACTTCGGGACGGCTCTACCGCTTGCGGTGAACGTCGTCGTGTACGCGGAATTCGAGACGGTGATGGAGATCGACCGGAACCGGAACGTCGTGTACGACTGGTAACTATGGATACGTTTCAACTGATGCGTCGTCTGGAACGCGATACGTACGCTAAACGTATCGTCGTCGGCGTCGTGCCTAAAGACGCGCTACTTACCACCGTCGCCACCGCCGTCGTTTACCCGACGGCCTTCGTGTGCAACACCGACGATGGCGGCGAACCGGTACAGCACTGGGTGGCCGTCTACGTGGACGCCGACCGACGAGGCGAGTACTTCGATTCGTACAGTCTGCCGCCGCAGCACGCCGACTTGCGCGCGTTCCTGCGCCGTCACTGCGGCGACGCGTGGACGTACAACGACAAGCGGCTGCAGAGCGTCATCTCTAACGTGTGCGGACAATATTGCGTCGCCTACCTTCTCCTCCGATGTCGCGGTATGCCGTTGACGACGTTCCAGAACCTATTCGGCACCAATCGGGTGACCAATGACTGTCTCGTATACGATTTATTAAAAAATCATTAATTTCGCCGCTTTTACGTGTATAGTAGTAGTAGAAATAAAAAACAAACAAACGATCATGTACATTGTTGGTGTTTATTATTACATACATACATACATACAGAAACTACCCCTAGGGGGTGGTGGGGGTTAGGTTAGTAGTAGACGAGTTAGACGAGTTTACGAGTAAGACGAGTATCTGCGCCGTGGTGACGCCGTCGTCGAGCACACGGCGTTTAGCGTAGAAGTAGCTCAACGCCGTGCGCTCTTGAACGTACGTCAACAAAGACGAGTCATTCACTTGGAAACCGCGGTTCCAGCCGACGCCGTTGCGACGGTCGAGCAGTACGGCGAGGAAGGTGTGCTCGTCGATGTTGTCGTTCTGTCGCTTGCTCAGTCCCTTCGTGCTGTACTTCGGACCGGCGGCGCCGCCGAAGCAGTAGTAGGTCTTGCTGCACAGCGCCACGATTCCGTCGCCGCTCCACTCTTCTTTGAAGAGGCCCGGCGTTCGACGATCGAACAGGCGTCGGCGCGCGCAGCAGGCCGCCGCGTCGTCCCACGCTAGTCCGGCGGCGCGCCGTCGTACGTAGGCGTCCACGTGCGCATCGCAGCATTCGGCCGGAAACCAGAGCGACCGATTCCGGAAGTAGTGTTCGCGACGTTCTTCCGGTACGAGCGCGTCGACGTCACGTCCGGCTAGGGCGATGTACGCCGAGTCCGTGTCCATAGCGCAGTACTGGAAGAGCGGACGGGGAATGTAGGCGTCGACGAAATCGAAATAAAATTCCAGCATTCTCAATTTTGCGTACTGCAATACGAAATAGCCGATATGTATCGGCAGGCCGTAGACGATTTTACGCTTATTCAGCGCCACCTCGTACAGCGCGTCGTCGACGACGACGTCGAGTTGCCGGAAGCGCCGATTGTTGATCGATATCGCCCTCGCGTCGCGCCTTCGAGACCGCGTCGCCGAAGCGCCGAAAGCACGCGATCGGCGCGTACTTGACGATCTGGTAGACGCGCTCGACGACGAGACCGTGCGCCAGATACCAGCGTAGGAGCGGCGTCGCGAGCACGATCGCGGTGCCGAAGTAGCTACCGACGAGCGTCCGTTGAGGTCGCGCGAGGAGATAGTGCGACTCGGCGTAGTCGCGCATGAACGGGCTGAGATCGTCGCGCACGATATCGACGTTCTTGAATACGGGCTGCATCCCGGCGAACTTGTCGCGCAGCGCTTCCGGCACGGCGATATCGCACTGCACGAGGCCGAACAGAGAGCCGTCGCGCACCGCCTCCGGTATCGTCGAGAGCGTAATGGCGGTCGGTTGCCATCGTGACGGTATCGGGCGGTGTCGGCGCCACCGGCGGTCGCACGGCGTGCCACTGGCACTCCCACATTTCGACGACGTCGTCGACGAAACGGCGCAGGTACGCGGTCACGGCGATCGTCGCGGCGTACAGCGTCGTCATCGGTTGACCGTTGACGGCGTTCGTCGTCACGTGCGCCTGGCACGTCGGGCAGCCGTGAAAATAGCAGCCGTGAAATTGATACGCCGTTCGCGTGGCGGCGCACCAGCCGTCGACTCGGTGCTTTCCGATGCGCTTCTCGCGTCCGTTCAAATGGTGACGTATACGCGCGCCGGTTTCCGCCTCCACGCACGTCAACCACTCCACAGCCATACGAAAGTAGCGGTGCACGCTTTCCGCTCGAAAGGCAGATGATCGACGGGCCGCCGACGATCTGCGCCTGCAGCAGACGGTGCAGATCTTTGTTCGGCTCGTTGAAGAGCGAGAAATGGATCGACGTCGGCAGGTCGTTGAACAGGTACAATAACGTCAACCACGGTACGCTGATGGCGCCGATAGAAGGCGAACTGGCGTTCGACGGCCTCAAGAAACGGCGCCACGTCACGATTGTTATACCACACAAGAAAATCGCGCATCGGCGTCATGCCCTCGTCACGCCGCGCCGTCGCGCAAATGTCGTACGCCTCCGCGGAGATTCCCTCGCGTTTCAGCTGGCTGTAGAAAGCTTCGCGCAACGGCAGGGCGGTTTCGTCCAGACGCGTCAACGCGTCGATATGTTCGTACGGAAAGTAGCCCTTCGTTGCCGAGCAACCGTACGCTTTCAGAAAGCGATGGTAGCTAACGCCGGGCGCGAGGTAATTCGTTATGTCCAGGAACTTCAACGTCGTCGTCGACAGGCACATGTAATTGTTCTGACGTTTAATGGTAAACGCCGACGACGTGCGCTGCACGTCGCCGGTTATGCGCAGGGGGGTCAAGTACTTTTTGACGACATTGAGGTCGTACTTACCCGAATTGAATCCCAATACGGGCATTTGACGAAGGTGCGTCCACAGCCGGTCGGCGAGAGTGGCGTACGGTGACGCGGCGGCGTCGTCGTCGTCGTCGTCGTTGCATCGTCGCCGCCAGTCGGCGTCGAGCGCTTCGAAGGTCGCGTCGTAGCGGGGACGTAGAATCGCTCACGCCGCCGCCCTCACCGCTTCCAGGTCGTCGATGAGGCGACGCGCGAGTTCCGACGAATCACCGGTCGTGACGTAACACCGCGCCGCTTCGTGACCGGGCACGTTCGACGCGACGCTCACGCTGAGCAGTTCGTGTCGCGCTATCCAGCGGCATTTGTCGGTATCCGTCGGCAGTTCGTTATCGGCGAAATCGAACGTCGCGCGGTACGGGTAGTAGCGCAGGTCGTCGTCGCCGACGTCGATGCCTTCGTCGTCGAGCCGCTCGAATACGGACGGCGACGGTCGGTAGACGCCGCCGGGGAACACGTGACGAACGCCACCTTCGCACGTCGCTTCGTGACGTCGTAAATCGCGTGCGCACCGCCAGAGGGCGTTGCCACATTTCCCGCACTTGTGCGTTTTCGTGTACTCCCGCGGATCGCTTATGTACGAGAAGTGCGACTCGTACAGGTTGACGTTCAGCGTCGTGGGGTGTGCTTCGCGCGATCGACGGACTAGTTCGGCGACGTCATTCGTCAGTCGACGATAGACGACGACGTTGATGCCGAAAACCGTCTCCACGCGATCCAGTTCGTTCAGGCGCACGCCGTTCGAGGCCGACGTGCGCGCGGCGCGACAATACTGCGCGTGCAGACATTTAGCGACTTTCGTTAAACGGTTCGTATCGATGTGGCGGATACTTTCGCCTCGTCGGTGACCTTGCAGGTGGAGTCCGATGCATCGGAAGAGACACAGATGGTCGTCGTAGGGCGTGCCTCGATGATCTTTCGTCAACGACACGATGGCCCTGTTGAGGCGCACGTAGGCGGGAAGCGTCTTCACGCCAACGCAGCCGATAGGATGATTGATGATGACGTTCACGAAGTAGGTGGCGTTAGTTACGAGCTCGACGATCCACCCCGAGTCGGGGCGCTGCGCGATGGCGTACTTCAGTACGTCGGTCGTGCGCACGGCGTTGAAGAATCGTTCGAATGAACGGCTATCGGTGACTAGGGCGGGTGTTTCGAGGAGGCGACCGCAACAGTTACACGAAGAATGAAAATATCGGTACCGAACCGACACCTTGTGGCGTAATACAAAACCATAGCTTACGTTAATTTTAAACGCGTTCTTTTGTTCGCGAAACATTTCCCTCAGACGCGGTTCGAGCACGCGAGTACTCGTACAGGCGGTCATACGATAGTTGTAACGCGACTGTACGGCACCGCGCGCTACCGACGTCTCTATGCTACGCCGGTGCTCGTCCACGACACGCTGTAGATCGTCGGGTGACGTCGGCGCCCTAGCGGCTGCCGCCTCCACCACCGCTGATTGATTACTACTACCAGGAGGTGGCGACGTCTGACGGCCACACCGCAGCCTCAGATGTTGTAGCATAGCGTGACGCGCGGTGAACATCGCGCCACATTTTGGACACTCGACGTTTTACGCATAGCGCTTCGTCGCCGCAACTTTTCGAACTCTCTACGTGTCGTTGTAACGTCGACTGTTTCACGAAATAGCGCCCGCATTTCGGACATTGCCGTCTAGTAGGTGGCATTCTCTCTAATGATATCTTTTCGAGCACCGCTATTTATAACAGCGACGGTGCACGGCTCTCCTGCACGGCCCGTTTGCGGCTGCTGATCACCGGAAGAAGTCGGCACCGTAGTCTCGTGTAGAATATGCACTAGTCTCGTGAAACAGGGGATGAGCGATCGACGCAGTAACGTTTCGATGACGCCGTTGAAATAGCGCGTCACAATACAGCCCGGCTTATCGAAACGTTGCATGTATACACGATTTGGCCGCCCCGCGCGATAGCCGGGCATGTGAACGTATGGACAGCCTTCATTCGGTTCACATACCCCGCATTGATCCCGCGCCTTCTCCAGAATCATTTCGCCGAGAGTCTCGGCGACGAGATCCATCGTCAGCCGTTCGTAACGCCCGACCAACTGACTCCGGCTCGGCACGACCAGTTGCCGTTGGCACGTCCCCAGCCCCTCCGATACGCTCCAGTACGGCGAGCACGTCGGTCCCATCGTCCCCAGGCTGTCGTTATACGTCGGTGGAGCGGGACGCATTCGGTTCGAGCCGCCGCCCAGCGCCTCCTCGATGATCGCCTCCAATACGTGGGCGTCACCTAGTATCCACTTTAGTACCAGCTAACTCGAGCACGGTATTGCGGAGATCCTCCTCATTCAATTCCGTCAAGTACTCGGCCGTGTACTCGACGAGATTAGACATTTGGCTATCGAACAACGTAAGCCAAAGCTCGTCTTCCTCCTCCTCGCCGTCCTTCACCATCACACGCAACGCGAAGAAATATTTCGGTACCGCTACTTCACCGTGCGTTCGACATATCAACTCCCCGGCTTTGCCAGTCTGCAATTTCCGGCGACAACGGGAACATCCCAAATAGGTGGCGCCGGGCTCACCTTTGTACGAGACGGCGTCGATCATAACGGGCGACAGGAGTTTATACATACCGTTGACAGCACACTTCAGATGTCTCAGACTCACCACTGTGGCGCGTTTCGACGCCGACGATTCACGCTCCATAGAACCGCTCCGCGACAGGACTGGGGGCTGCTCAGCCTTCTCGTCGGGCTCCAAGGACGCCTCTTCAGCGCTTCGCTTTCGCCCGACAGTCAACGGGGCCGCAATGAGCGCGACGGGGCGCTTAACAGGTGGTGACGCCCCCGTTGACAAGGCTGAAATCAGCGGCGAAGGTTGACTGCTGCTGCTGGCCGCCACCGCCTTCATCGACTGCTTGCGCTGCCTTCGTCTTTTTTGGTTGTTGTTGTTGTTGTTGTTGAATTTCATCCGCCATGTTGTCTGTCGCGGAAGAACGTCTGCTGCTTGCTGCTCTGCTGTTGTACGAAGAATACACGTTAGAACTTCTGCGCCATACAATATAGCTTTTTCTCAACCGTTTTATACTTTTCCAAATAACGCGCATGCGCACTTCACGCTAATACGTCATCTTACTCAATTATCAGCGTGCGTGCCTCGTACATTTCAGACATTTTGTTTTCGGAAAAAAGTTTCCGGTCACGTCAGTACATTCACCGTTAAATCTCTCTTTACATCGAGTTTCTCTAATATCGATGCACCTCACGTTTCCTGGCTCCACAGCGAACCTATACAACGTTTAGTTTCGTGCTTTTAACGTTTCGTTTATTGTTTTTGAAATGTCATTGTCTACAACATAACGCGCATGCGCACTTCACTCTCATACCGTTATCTTATTCAATTATCGGCGTGCATACTTCATCCATCCCAGGCATTTTGTTTTCGGAAAAAAGTTTCTGGTCACGTCAGTACATTCACCGTTAAATCTCTTGATATAAAATTTCTCTAATATTGATGCATCTCCCGTTTCCTGACTCCACAGTGATCGAATACAACGTTTAATTTCACGCTTTTAACGTTTCCTTTATTGTTTGTAAAAATCCTTTGTTCTCCGTTCACATTTCAATCAAGATAAGCCGTAGTGTTATGCGCCGCCGCCACCGCTGTTTGACGGCGCGCATATTTCATACACACTTTTACAGACACGTGCGCACGACGCCTATACATCGCTCCACCACAATCTAACATGGCCACATCATCCACGACAACGAAACGGTAAGACATTTAAATTGTAACTACATTTTATTTAAACAATTGTAAGTACGCGTACATGCATGCACGTTTTTTTTTACTACAGCTGTTGTAAGTACGCAACATGTATTTTATCGTTCAAAGCATGCATGTATTTTACTGTTTAAACAACTACGCCTGCATGCATGCATGCATTTTATTTTACCGTTTAAACAATCTCATTTTATTTTTACTACAACGCATGCATGCATGCATTTTACCGTTTAATGTCTCATTTTATGTCATCATTTTATTTTATTTCACAACCTTATTTTACCATTTAAACAATGCATGGTTCTCATCCTTTGTTTAAAATGTATTGTTTTTTTATATTTCATATGCATGTATTTTATTTAACATTTAAACAATCTCATTTTATTTTTACTACAATTAAGTACGCATGCATTTTAATGTCTCATTTTATGTCATCATTTAAACAATGCATCATCACAACCTTGTAATGTTATTTTACCATTTAAGCTGGTTCTCGTCCTTTTTTTTAAATGTGGTTTTATTTCATAGTCCGATCCAACTGCCTACAACCGGCGCATCGTCGACCAAGCCAACATGCACGGTCGCACCATTCATCCACATGCCTCCGCCTCCTACGCACGCAGACACTGACAGCTCTGACAGCTCTGACGACGACATCGCCGATCTGGCTCGGATATTTCTCGTGAAGCAGGCCAACGGGCTGTGGAAAACAATCGTGCCTCACGAACTATATCGTCGGGAAGGCTTCGGTTCCCCGGAAAGCAGCAGGCAACCCGTTGGCCGAATGCTCGCCTATCATCCACAATAAATATTTCAGTCACTACTCACGTTTTCACGCGTCTGTTTCCAATGCATAAACACCCTACTGAACGTTAGTGTATTTATGCATTTGATTGTCATTGTAATCCCACGACTAGATGTATTTAAACGCATTGGTTTCGTTTTAATCCTTCCACCAGAACGTTGTTTACCGTTAGCCAGCTATGCTGTCATCCAGGGGTCAAAGTCCACTAGAGCAGCAGCCGGCGGCGCCTTATCGCTGCAGCAGCAGTCGTCGCTCTTGCTGTCAACATAGGGTACAGCGCGCCATTCACATAGGGATGACGGGGGTCGACGTTTATACAATGGTTTTATCGTGGTTATATATTAGCGCAATAAACGCATTATTGCTTACGTCAGCACGCACTAGGTTCGGCGTTGATCGCTAGGAGGTAAACTAAAATACTCTCTGCACTCACCGCTAGGTGGCATCTCTAGTGTAGGGGTAATCAATCATCCAATTAGTATCAAATTACAACGCTCATCAATCACGTTTTTTATAATTAGGTTTCCGAAACTAATTAGTGTCAAAAAAAGCCTTTGATCTTTTTTTTATAAGTAGATTGTCGAAAACGTTTAGTGGTCATTAAATTCTTTTTTATAAGTAGGCGTTTGAGGTCGTACATGTCCTCTATACTACTTACATGCGTACGAAAAGTGCATGTGTACGTGCGTGCAGGAGTGTGAACATGTGTGTGGGGTCATGTATGATTGGGGTCAGGGTAATCGTTGGAACCAATCAGAGGACGGACATAAATAGTTAGTGTGAAAAGTCCTTATTAATTAGGTTAAAATTAGTATAAGTTATGATTTTAGTTAGTTATGGTTGGAGTTGGGGTAATCATTGGAACTAGTCAGACGACGAGAATAAAAAGTTAGTGATTTTTTTAATATTCATTAAAAGGTTATGGTTATTATCATAATTAGTTATCAACAAAGATTTAACAAGGTTGCCACCCAGTTAATTAACTCTAGATGGCAGGTGGTCAAGGAAGCCCTTTGGCTTATCTAGAGTCCAACCCTTATATTTACGGTATCCCGCCCTTCTGAGATATGTGTCGATTTTATTTTTAAACTTATTCTCGCTACTACACACAATCAGCGGATAATATGTTCCATTAATTTACAGTCCTTTGTGAAAATGAGAACTTTCTGATATCTATTCTACACTGCTCCTTTACTAATGTAACTTGAGAAAAAAATAGTTCTATCAATATTTTCATAACCATTCAATATTTTAAACACTTCTATCTGATCTCTTAATCACCTGGTCTCTAGTGTTGTTAAACCGCATTATTTTAGGCGGATTTCATAACTAAGATCCCTCAGTTTTGGTATCATTTTAGTCGCTCTCCTCTGTACTCTTTCTAGCACATCTATGTCCTTCTTGCATATGGCCTCCACGCTTGTATACAATATTCGAAATGAGGCCTTACTATTGTTTTGTACAGCGGTATTATTAGTTCTTTTTACTTTTACGCTATATTTCGCCTAATTAATCCAAGTATTTGATTTCCCTTTGAAGCAGGAATTCCGCACTGCTCTGAAACCTTCATATCAGCACTAATGGTTAACACTAAGTCCTTTTCTTTTACAGTAGTACTTAGTACAGTACCCCCCATTATATATTGTACATCTTCGTTCCCATGTTATGGTTAAAGTCAGTTATGTTTAGGATTATGATAGTTACACTGTAATCGCTGTGGATGTCGAGATGCGGCGTGAACTCATCTGTGTCGAAAGACGATGACTGGCGGGGCAGATCGTTGAAATGGCATAAGCGAATCCTACATTATATCGTATGTAGTACGTGTTCGTTGGACGTCCAATTTATGCGATAGATAGATGAGATCAATTTTACAATGTTCTCGCCATTTAGTGGTATCCAATAAAATCGAACGGTACACACCTTTTTTACAAACGATTGGTGCATCCAACCGCATTACAAATTGACAGCTTTGTGATTTTTTCGACAAAGGTAAGTTACGCGAAGCCAATTAATTCTCCAGCTTTTTCTGACGCAGTCTGCTCCTTTACGTCCTACAACGGAGTTAAATGTAGTTACGAACATAAATTTATTGTAATTGGATAAGCTTATTTTAACTTTGATTATAATTTAATTGCAATTAAATACGCTTCTATAAAACACTTCAATCCATCTCGTCTGCTAATGTTTCCCGAAAGCCACAAACAAGTAAAGGTATATAATAAAACAATACGACTTCACGCTTATTACATACAAGAAGATATATGTTACGATTGCTTAATCTTAGTTATTTTACGCGCCACGACCAACCAAAGCGTTAAGTTTGCGCGCCGTAGTTTTCTTTATGACGCAGACGTCACGCTGCACTATCACCGCGTGCAGATTTCGGCAAACCGCAGGATCTGTCCAAAAGTTTGGCTGACAGAAAGAAACTCCTCAAATGTCGTCAAGCATCTTCGAAGATTTGCTCCGTCTCCACGGGCCGGAGTGCTTCCGTCGGAGCGATCGAATTAGCCGGATCAAGAACTCGCTTTATCGCTACATAAAAGCAAGCGGCAACTACAAGAAAGTTGTGAAGACAGTGATTGACGATGCCGTCCGTTTCCATCGACGTTACAGTGTCCACAACGGCACCGAGGCTGATCATGTGTGCATCACACATCCGGTGATCGTCCTAGCGGCGCACATCTGCCAGAAGTACAACATTGACGACGAGCCGGAACTGTTGAGGGACATACTTATGTCGGTGTTCCTCTGCGACGGAGGCTTCGATCGGTTCGTTACTTTCCTCGACCCGCTCATATTCCCGTTTGAGGTCGACCCGATCATATATCCCTTCCAGAACATGCACACGATCGGGACGATCAGTCAACGCCACCTGGAGGTGTTGGAGTATTTCTTGTCGCAAGCAACTCGCATCACAGTGCCGGTTGAGCTGAGTGAGTTTCGCGTCACCGACTGCCAGCAACCGTCATACACAAGTTACTACTCCAAGGTGCCATTTGTTGAGATGCCGATATTCTCGAGCAGGGGTAGTACCCCATTACTCCTCGCCTGTCACTCCATCAACGCCCCTGCCGTGTTGCTTCTTCTCCGGTACGGCGCGGACCCAATGCGAGCTGGGCAAGCTCATCAAATCATTGTCCTCTACTTCCAGGTGAGGTCCAGAAATTACCGGGCTCTTTTGAGTTACACACCAACGATAATATTAACGTGTGCATCGTTTGAATATATCAAGTTATGAAACAGGTCTAGCATTCTGTCATTGCCTACCACCGTTTTACGTCATATTTCAAACTCCTCCCATACGTGAAACACATCGTGACATCGTTTGCTATATTTATTACTTATTCCTTGCGGAATTATCGATTTTGAATAGGGCATGGTATGTTTACTGGGCTTTCTTGTTTCTTCCTGCAGCATCCACTCTACGTAATCGTGACGAAGCTGAACGCGTCTGTCTTCTGGCGCACGCACAACCAGCATCTATCGACGGGTGTGCGACAGCAGTACCTCACAAAGCAAAACCGTAAGGACGTCGAACTAAAGCTGTGCCTACGCTACTTCTGTCGCTCCCTCGAGCGGCTTCCCATCACCATCGGCAACCACGTCACTTCCATCGCGCCGCCATCCGACCGCTGCCACCTCGTCGCGTTCGGCTTGCATCCCCACTACCGACCACTGCTACCGCGAGACCGCCTCGACTCGCCTGCTGAACTCATGCATATATGTCGCTGCGCCATCAGGCGGACGCTAAAGGAAAAACATGCACTGCCTGCAGGCATACAACAGCTTCCGGTGCCGGTCTTTATTAAACAGTATCTGGATCTTATGTTAGACTGAATCGTCTGCCTGTAAGCACAAACAGTGCCTGTGGTCTTTGCCTCAGTTGTCTTTGAGTACTGCGCGGGGTCCTATATGACGTTCATACTGTCTTCTTGACATACGAGGTTCTGTTACTAACCTGGAGAAAAAACAGTCTCCAACTGCAAGACATTTTAAACGTGCCTCCTCAAATCGATGTCATCGTTCATCTCGTGCAGACTCTAACTAGTCATTACGACATACTGGTGGGTTCACAGATATGTTAATTAATTTAGGTTTTATAACATAATCCAACTATTGAATTATTTTTGTCCCGGTCCGGTCAAAATTCTGCAAAAAGGCCAAAGTGGTTCTTCGAGAAAGATGACAAACGTGTGCTCTTTTTATTAAGCCGACTGCACATATATATTAGTGTAGCTACTGACATATTACACATTTAAATATCGCCTAACCTTCTTCGCGACGGGCAAAATTAATTGACGAAGTATATTCAATAATCTGGGATAAAGAAGAATGTTCAGTAACCTAAATTAACGAAGGAGTTTTTTTTTGAAATACAATGGCTTTTCACAGCCGGTTCCGTTGTCATAAAGCGCTTGTTATATGAGTCAGTTCGGAGTTTTGTCTTCATCTTGCCGCAGTTTTAGTGCACCTCTTTTTGTTGACGCCATAACGTTCGATCTGTGTATGCCCTACATATCGTTGCGGAACGACGAAATTTCAATGTTCAACTGCGCATGAGAACATCGCTACACGGCTGTGGCTTTAGTAATTATTATGTGTTTTCGACTCAACTCCGAGGGTAGGCCTGTGTGTCTGACATATCTGTTTACTGACATATACATACGTGCGTGTGTGCGTGCGTGCGTGCGTGCGCGGGCGAAGGAGATTGTGTGCGGTCATTCATGCACGTTCATATTCGACAGATGAACTACTGCCGCAAACGTTATAAAACATACGCCATACAAAGGAGAATACTTCACATACATTGGCATATGTTTTAAACGTTTATTAAAGTTGCTCTTGAACAAAGTAGTCATACGTAAGATGTTCGAGAAACATTGGTCTAAACGTAGTGTGACGCTGCATGATTAGGTAGTATCAATTCCATTTATTGGTTTGACTCTAGGTCAAAATAAATCCACCTTGTAGTTAAAGGAAATAAAAACAAGGCATTAGCTAAAATCCGTTTAACATTGTATGAAACATTCGAGAACTTTAAAAAAAATACAGAAAAATACATTTGTAGCATACATTCGATCTTAAACCCGTCTGTGTAGCGATTCCCGCGGAAAATAAAAAATTAATGAGCTAGGCGATCACGTGGTATCTTAACGTCACATATGACTCACACTCGAGTTATTGTGCAATATTCCGATGTAATACAAACACTAGTCATCATAGAGGAACAAGCAGTTATCTTACGGATCCACATGAATTAAATTTTATTCAAAACAATGAATGCGAATGAGCCTACAAGTCGACTAGGTATGGCCGAGCTTGGGATCGTTTTCAGAATAATTATATCGAATGCAACCAACGGGAGATAACGTACACCAATATACACACATAGCAAACATATATCGTATCCAGCTACAGAAAGTAACGTGTATAAGTATACAATCTTATAATATCAATAGAATGTCGATGTATGAAGGAGGAGTTGTACAATTTATCATAACAACTTAAATCAGTCAGCGAATTTCTGTCGGTCTTGCTAGCTCATTTGGTAAAGGCGTTGATTCCTTGACATTTATTTTGTAATCGGGCGACGCCGGTTCAATTCCGACACCAAACCATTGATTTTTTTAACACTTTTTTGATTATGTTTTCACCAAGTAATAAAAAGCAAATCATTTTTATACTATGATGCACTATGTGTAAATATTTTTGTAGAAATTATTTATTCGCCACAAAAATGAAAATATGGTAATTATATATAACGATGTTTCTAAATTGTATTTATCCAGTCAGATCACCATTTGTTTTCACATATAATTACAATATATTACTGTACAATATATATATATACAGTTAATACATTCTATATCCATTACATTATATTTGTTTGGATATATACAATTTAGAAACATGGTTATATAATTCCCATATTTTAATTTTTGTGGCGAATAAATAATTACTACAAAAATAAAAAAAATATTTACAAACAGTGCATCATAGTATAAAAATGATTTGGTTTATATTACTTGGTGAAAACATAAACAAAATAGTGTTACAAAATCAATGGTTTGGTGTCGGTATCGAACCGGTGTCGCACGATTACAAAATAAATGCCAAGGAACCAACGCCTTTACCAAACGAGCTAGCACGACCGACATAAATTCGCTGACTGATTTAAGTTGTTATGATAAATTGTACAACTCCTCCTTCATACATCGATATTCTAGTGATATTATGAGATTATACACTTATACACGTTACTTTCTGTAGCTGGATACAATATATATTTGTAATGTATGTTTATTGGTGTAGATTATCTCCCGTTGATTGCATCCGATATAATTATTCTAAAAACGAGCCAGAGCTCGGCGAAACCTAATCGACTTGTAAGCCCATTCGCATTCATTGTTTTGAATAAAATTGGATTCATGTGGAACCGTAAGATAACTGCTTGTTCCTCTGTGATGACTAGTGTTTGTATTACACCGGAATATCGCATAATAACTCATTTTGACGTTCGTTTCGATCAGAAAGCTATACTTGTAAACATGCTCTGAATGCATGGAAAGGGTCGGCCTGATGCGACTATGGGTCATATGTGACGTCACATCTCGGCATCCCGAAAAGCGCGCCAAAATATGCATATTCGAAAATGTTCGGATGCACAGCATAAAATGTGGAATTTCTAATTCATTGAATTTTTTTTAATTTTTTGGCTTGGTGGACATGGAAATAGACAGCAGGATGTAATATAATATGAATTCAAGCAATATATGTTTTTATTCCCTTTAAAACGCGTCAAGCTAACGATAAAACGATGCCAGTGACAAACCTTCTGACAGTTGTAAATTGTTAAATTATAAATCGAATCAACGTACAGTCCACGATTCGTAGTATAGGGACGACATCTACGTTCTTACCGTGTTGCAAGATCACCTCCACGCACGTTAAAATATGATAAATAATGAAAGACGTGTTGTCCTGCATTAATCACACATGTTGGCGACCGCCAACGTTATTTTCAAAACTATTCTGCTGCTATGTTTCCTTAATCTTTTTCATTGTCACGGCTTCATTCATTTAAATGATTTAATTTAACAATATCTTGATTATACAGCGGTATAAATGTTCTACTTATTATTCAGATAACTATACAAATGTTTATTTCTTAGCTTTGTTTGTTACGTTGAATCTTGTTTTCCGTTATAATATTTTTTTGCGTAGTGTTTACGTCGTAATTTTATGTTCAGTTATACATGACACATGTTTTATATGCTTTGTATCGTCTTTTTGTTTATAATAACAAGCTCTTAAAATATTACTTCAGGCTTATATCTGCACATACATACACTGTTTTCCTAATTAACTAAATCATTATTAGTTTATACATAAATATATTGTGACTCCTTTCCCTGCAGCTGCACTTAGTCTTGGTCTTTGCAACCTCTTTCTAATTCGTTATTTTCAGGGTCATGTATTAATTATATATCACAGTAAGCCTTTTAAGTCGACATTGATTGAAGTATTTATACAAAATGTGTTTTCTCTTCATGGTCACGATGTGTTCTTTGTGTCTACCTGTATTTTTTCAAGACAAACGTTACTCTAGTGAAGATGAAATTTACCATACCTATAATCAATCTAGAATATTCGTTCAAAATAGTGCACAGATCAGTTTTGCCAAAACCCCTGCTTCACATATTTCCTGTCATGGTCCATGTACGCACAAAAACTTAGTGAAAAAATCAGATTGTAATCCATCTTTTAAAGTATCTATTATTCTCCTTCTGGCAGGTGATGTGTCAGTTAATCCTGGTCTAAAAACGTTTCATAATATACGCTCTGCGACTACCAGACTTAGATCTGTTCGTCACAAATCTGCTGCCCTTTCTGATTTAATAGCATCAAAACGTATTGTTAGTTTACCAATGACTGAGACATGGTTGACAAAATATTATACTGTCTCCAGTCTTGCTGACATTACTCCTCCTGGTTTTTCTCTACACCATCATCCACGCCAGTCAGGCAGGGGTGGTGGTGTCGCATTTCTGGTTTCTGATTTGTTCAAGGTAGAAATCCTTCATTCACCTGTATACCACAGCTTCGAGGCATTATGTATTCTTATAAAAGGTTCATCTGTCTGCTAATTTTATTTATCATCCTCCTAGAAACTCAAATAATTTTGTTGATGAATTTCAAGATTTTCTTGAAATAACATTACAATTACATGAATAATTATATTTTCTATGTGATTTCAATACCCATGTTGATTTACCTATCCTTAATAATAGGTTATTCATGGATGCACTTCAAACAATTGACTTACGACAGCATGTTACATTCCCTACTCATATCCATGGGCATTGGCTCGACTTGTTTATCACTAGGTCAAACTGCAATAACACCAAAGAGGTATCTGTTATTGATGGATTATCAGATCATCATACTGTAATGACTGATCTGTGTCTCAGAGTCGACTCACAACAATTTATTACTTTCCGACCGATACATGACATTAATATAGACATTCTTCGTGAGGACTTGCAAATTCTGATCTCTTAATTCATCCAAAAACTACACTGTGTGAGCTAGTAAACCAGTACAACGTTACACTAAGTAATCTTCTTGATAAACATGCCCCAAAACAAAAACAAACAAAAAAAGTAAATGTTCGTCCACCGTCACCATGGATGTCACTAGACATAGTACAAGCAAAACGTCGCCGTCGATATCTTGAAAGAATTTGGCGACGTACCCGTTCATCCCTTGATCGGGTCCGCTGTACTAATTCAGTGCAACCACATGAATTTAAAAGCAAAATCAGACTATTATACGAATTTAATATTAGAAAATTCTGAACAACCTTGCCAAATGTGGAAAACCACCAATAGTGTCCGTCATCAGGAGAAAAAAAAATTATTGCCTGATACCTCTTCATTGGATACATTATGCAGCATGTTTTCAAAATATTTCACTGATAAGATTGCTTACATTCGATCACGTTTTGTTATTAATGACGTTGATTACAAGTTTACTGAACAGCCGATTGTTGATAATACACTGCAATGTTTTACACCTGCAACTACAAGTGAAGTTCGCACAATCATACACAAATGTCCTAACAAATCGTGTGGTCTTGACCTTTTTCCAACATTTCTAATGAAGAGTTGCATTGATCAACTGGTTTATCCTATTACAAATATTATAAATATGTCAATGCAGGATGGTGTTGTTCCACACGAATTCAAGCAAGCTCTTGTCAATCCTCTTATTAAAAACAAAGTCTGTGCAAAAATGACCTTAACAATTACCGTCCTATCTCAAATCTTAATTTTCTGTCGAAAGTATTGGAGAAGGTTGTTGCAAATCGACTCCATGAACATATTTATTCACAGCATTTATCAAATGATCTACAATCTGCATTTAAGCGATTTCATGCAACTGAGACGGCTCTTCTTAAAATACACAATGACATTGTATGCAATATGGATAATAGCAAATTGACTGCTCTCACCTTACTAGATCTATCAGCTGCTTTTGAAATAATAGATCACGACATTCTTTTACATCGCCTTAAAAGACATTTTGGTATATCTGGCATGGCTCTTCAGTGGTTTAGTTCATATTTTTCAGACCGATACCAAAGCATTAACATATCTGGCTCATTGTCTTGTCCAGAACATCTTCAATTTGGTGTCCCAGAAGGTTCTGTCCTTGGCCCTGTTCTGTTTAGCATATACACTACATCCTTTAGTCGAGTCATAAATAATCATAATATAAATCATCATTTGTATGCTGACGACACACAGGTGTATATATCACTTTCACCAGCTGACACACAGACATCTCTATCAACTTAAATGACTGTCTCAATGACATCTTGCTGTGGATGGAAGGAAGCAAATTGAAATTAAATCCAGATAAAACTGATCTAATTATTATTGGCACAAAACAATAACGAAACATGATTGTTAACTACTTTCCTGTGAAATTGCTTGGTAATGATACATCTCCATCAGATACTGTTCGTAATCTATGTGTTATCTTTGACAGTGATTTCAGCTTTAAGCAGAACATTTCTCAAGTCTGAAAATCCTGTTTCTACCATATACGTGATTTCCGCCGAATTCGGCGTCATTTGTCTTTATCTACTGCTAAAACAATATCAGTATCTCTAATTAGCTGTCGCCTTGACTACTGCAACTCTCTCCTAAAAGATATTGCTAAAAAGAACTTAGCTAAACTCCAACGTGTACAGAATTGTTTAGCACGTGTAGTACTAAAAGCACCTCGTGTCTCACTATCTCTGCCCCTACTTAGACAGTTGCATTGGCTTCCAGTTACATATCGAATACAATTCAAATTAACCACTGTCACATATCGTACCCTTTCTACGCAACACCTATCCTATTTGTTTAGTCTCCTTTGTTTATCCAATATCTCCAGGAATCTCAGATCATCTGTTTCACAACGACTTTTTGTTCCGAAACCCAAGCTTAATATTGGCAAACGTGCTTTTCTGTAGCTGCACCGACAATCTGGAATCAACTATCGCTTTAAAACCATCTGAGACTATAAATAGCTTCCGTAAAAAATAGACTTATTTATTTGAAATTGCATCCCCACCCTAACCTTCGGCAGTCCCTTGCTCTAATGACGACTCTTGCTTGTCCTTGTTAACGATTTTGCCCAATGATTTTTGTACGTTGCAACTCTGAACTCAGATTCCTGGGGATTTAGGCGCTATAGAAGTTTGTCATTATTATTATTATGTTACTGTAAAAAGGTAAGTTCTTATATATCGCAGTATCCAGTCATTAGGACCGTTCAAAGCGCTTCAAATTTTATTCTCTGGCAGATCTGCTCAATCGAACACCGTTTCGATTTATCTGGGAAGCATTCAGCCACGCTGCAATAACAGCGTGAAAACTATTCGCACGTAAATGTTCACCACTGCCTACAGCCAGTTACTCATTCATATAGCTGAGTGAACTGGAGCAACATAGAGTGAACGAGCTTGCAAAATGAGCGAAATCACACAGACAGATGACCGATACACATACATGCATGCAATAACACATACAAATACACGTACACATGCACAAAATAAGAGATAGTCATTAGTCGTCCACCACCCTCCCCTACACGAACACACATGCACGCACTAAAGTTCCCAACACACGCTAGGGGGATGGACGATAATTAAGGGATATTACCTCATCGGATTAAGTAGGCCAATGGCCCCCAGGGGGCGTTTCTAACCGGAAGTGTGTGAGTATATATACTACCTCATTTCCGGGAGCCTCATTTACGTATTGGAGTGGACTAACACACTACTCATCTTGTCCTAAAACACATCCGGTCACTTTGTGTGTTGACTCTCTTACACTTCTTGCACTGTGACACACAGTCACTTATCCTGGTTCTTCCACCGACCGACTCCTTGGGATACGCCGGCACGCTAACAAAAGCGGCAATTCCGTAGAACAGCAAGCAGAACGCTTTCGTCCACGCCGCCTGGCGGCGTTTATGATTTCTCGCGCTAAAGTGACGCAACAATGCTAGCTCGAATACAAATGTCACATCCTGCGAAGTTTGCAAGCGCAAGCCGTTTAAAATGGCGGTTCCGAAATGTACTAAATATATAACTCGCATACTTGCTTGATACTTGATTTAGTAATGCATTTACAGCTAAACTGTGACGTCATTAGACTTGTTTAAACACATGGCAGTAGTAAGTAGTGTTCGTTTTAGTCCCCATATCATTGAGATTGGGTAACTTTACAAACATTTTGCTATATTTTCCTACCTTTTAACATGACACGTTTTTCAATGAATTGTCAGACGAATATTTGGAAACCGGTTGACCTTGGTGTGGGTCACGTGACGTGAGAAGTGTTTTTTGGCAACTGGTTTTGACCGGTGACCTTTGAGGTGTGAGAACTGGAGGTTAGGTGGAGTCCCTTAGCTGTTGGCATGAGCGGTAGATCGACGTGGCTTGTGATGTTTGGGGTTTCGGGAGCAATGGCGTAACGAGGAAGGGCGATGGGGGCAAATGCCCCCAGCGGCACTTTTTTGGTGGCGGCACTTTGGGGAGATTGTTTTTCTTAGACAAAATTCATACATATTTATACGTTGTGATCCACACGAATTTTGAACACATCGCTGTTATATTACATAAATAGTGAAGAAATCAGGCTTGAATACAGCAAATGTAACTCAATTGACACTAACCAATACTGGTGTACGTAACGCACAGGCGCCCGAACTGGTCTACAATACGTCTATTATATGCCTACTGGCGGCCGAACTGTCTACGCACTGTTACTGCTGCGCACCAGTATCCGAACGCGCAGAGTTTGTAAGTATAATATTACTTGAAATAAGGAAATTTCAATATTTTGTGGATATATTATTATCTTACATATTTAATATAGATACAAGTAAGGCTATTGTCAAAAGTTTTACCAAGCAAACAGTGTTCTGCCTATGTCGAATTTCAAGGCGTTACGCCTTGCCATTTTTCATTGACGCAATGGTACCCAAAAAGGCAAATAGAACGCCCTGCCTTTTTATAAGACGCCCTGCTATATTTTGTACGTAACCCTACTCGTCACTACAGACGGTTACACGATTAGGTATGTTAATTTGCGAGCGTCCCGATCTCGAAACGCATCCCGATCGCGCCACACGCGCGGTTAGATTGTTCCGAACTGAGCGGAAGTATTACTTTAGGGTTTTTGAATGAGCCGGCGTGGTGGGGCCAGGACACCCATGGAGTAATTCTAAGATGGTGGCTGTCATGGTGGTCACATGACCTGCCTCCTGGTGGAAAGAAGTGCAAGTAATGCCGTATGGCGGAATGTTATGGAGGTTTTGCCTCCTGCGGGAAGGTGAGATATGAGGGGTATGCAGTGGTAATTAGGGGTAATGAGGTGTTCACTTAGAGAGGTGTGTGTGTAGGAATGCGCGTGTATGAAAGAACGAACGAAACACGAAAGTATACGAGTGCACACGAATTTTATTAACTAAAGATACAAGCGTATGATAATTAATATATGCATGCATATGTGATATCATGCATGAAATTTTATTAACTGAAGACAAGTGGACAATGTGATATGACTTGCGGGTGACTGAACACCACGCCAGCGGCCGTGAGCTTACGGGTCAGTACGACCACGCCAGTGGCTCGTATGGCGGTACGACTTACGGGTGACTGAACAAAAGCCGTGTGCTTACGGGTGTCTGACCACCGCGCCATAGGCTCGAACGATAATGATGATGATGATACCTGCCCGTTAATTAAACATGGTACATGCACGATATGTCAACCACGCCGTCGGTCCTATGATGACCTAGTTATCGACTATGATGACCTAGTTATCGATAGCGCCGAAACGCACATCATATTTCAATTGTTTAAGCCAATCAAATACACGGTAATCGTTTGCTACCAGATCAGTGCCGTAACCGTTCGCGAATTCCTTCATAGGAAGTCCGTGATAGCGAAACATGAGAAAAGCAACACAGTATTATCCGCAAACGTTAGACACGGGACTCTGAAGTCTCTCGGAATTATGAGTCCATTCTACACAATGTTTATTCATGAATCGATGGAACTCTATGTGCTGTGGCGGCAAGCGGTATTAGCAGAATTACTCACCGTGACCTTTGCCGTCCAGGTTCAGCGCTATCCAATCTTCGCCCGGTTTCTTAGTGTTGTGCGTGTTGCACACGAAGGCAGCCGGGAAAGCGTCTGTCGTCATCGCGAGTAGTCTGCCTTTGGGTACGATCGCGAGAACGATGGCCTCGGCGTGTGGATCCAGGGCGAGTAGTCGGGCGATCTGCATGGACTCCATCAGAAGTCGTAGATGAAGTTGCGACTCTTGTCGATCTCCAGCACGGACTCGAACATGGCATAGCCGACGGTCACATTGGTCGTCAGTGCATCGCGGAAATGAATCTCGATGCCCAGGTTGCCCTTTTGTACCAGGTGGAAGCAGCAGTCGTCGCATGCGTCGGGGGTGAGATCCAAGCCGAAGAAGATGTAGCCGTGTTGGAAATCTGCGCGAGACAAGCCGTTCCCTTCGTCCTTCCACACCTTACCGGTCGAGGTGAACAGGTTGTGGTAGCACCTGACGAAGAGGTCGTCGCCGAAATTGGGCTGGAAAGGTTTGGAGGTTATATGTCGTCCGTCCACGTAAACGGCGAGGAAGTTGACGTGGTTCTTTTTGGCGTGGAACCGATTTTTAGCGTAGGTTCCGTAGTATGCATCGTTAACGATGCAGCATAGCACGAGACGTTTTGGAAGAGTGCCAAGGAAGAGATACTCGTACGTGTGCGAGCGGGTACCCGTGGGTATGGAGTAGACCTTGCAGTCGACGGGTCGTATCTGATACTTGGCCGTGTTTTTTTTCGACGGCTTTGATGTGAGCCATCTGCACACCCGGATTCAGTGTGGTCTTCTTGACGAACAGTATGGCGTTGACTATCTATATCTTGTAGTCGGAGTTGGCGCCGCCGGCCATCAGCGCGAACGTATCCTTGCTGCGCACCAGACGTATCTTGACCTCTACGCCGTTGATGAGGAATTAATCCTGGAGGAATAGGACCACGTGTAGACGACCAATCATGTCGACCACGCGACTTCGTGCGATCTTGTTGCGTCTGTTGAAGAAATCCGCGTTGGCTGCATCGCCGGCGGCTATTTCGACGGCTTCCATGCGATTGCCCGTGTCACATCTGACTCGTCAGTTGCGTCTCCTTGGCATCGTCTCCGTAACTCAGCAGCGTCTCTACGTAGGCGCGGGACGGGTACGTGTTGGTCGATGGAGTCACGAGCGTTCCGTACAGGTAGACGTCGACCTGACTGAACAGCGAATTGAGCCAGTTATTCACGGGACCGAAGGGATCGGCGGCGTCGAGGTCGGCTCCGTCGGCACGGGTCACCTTCGCTTAAACGAGTAGCATCATGCTGGCGAGATCCAGGTAATCGTCTCCCGATCCGAGTATTACGAATTCTATCGGCCCGCCCGAGTCGAGCGAGGACATGGGTTGTACCGTGTGACTATCGATGATGCTGGTCTGAGTCGGAGGCACGTTGAAGAGATCGAGCTCGCTCTTGACCCCCTCACACGATTGTTTATGCACGAAAGCCATCGTCGAATATGTCGGGCTAACGTTTCCGCGATGTGCGTGTCTTCGTTAGTCTCCCGGATGTACTGACTCGTTTTATATGCTTACGCGGTTGCACGCCAGGGGTCAAGAGATCGGTCAACATGTCCCTACCAGCAGCAGTGATTCGACGTTTGGCAGCCGTTCTTATGTTCTGTCCCGACAATACGTCATCGGCTATGCGCGTGCCGGTCGATACCGCTCTCTTTCCCAAAGCCATGGCGCCTCTCTTGACGAAGGGCATGACGCTACGCAGCAGACCTCCGAATAAACTTCCTATTCCGTGTCCTCGTTGGTATCGGGCACTCACGAAATAGGGAAGCGCACCTCCCGCTTGACGTGTAGTAATCGTTGTAATTCATCTTTAGAACAGTGCCGTCCGTCGCCGTCGGAAATGAAGTGTCGCCGTCACCTTACCGACCTCGAATGGCACGCGTCGCCCGGTGTCGTCTCTTATATCGATCTCTATCGTCCCGAACTCTTTACACAAGAGAGGGACGAATTGGACGTTATCGAAACTCTTAGACACGGTGGACCCGTTCCGTCTAATAACAGCAACGCTCCGCAACAACGGTGCGAGACTGTCGCCGACGACAAGTGTCTCCACGATATCCATGTAGACGTATATGGTGGTGAATCCTTGATGCATGTCCACCACGGAAGCAGCCTCTTTTTCGTAGGCGTACTCACCACTACCAACACTGTCTCGTTTATCGGAGTCGGTGGTCGACGTCGGTCTGATGTTGTTTCCACGCATGGGTGAGGGGACGTGTGTGCGTGTGTGACTTTGTGTCGGTACTCGTGATCACTGTCGTATGGAAACCTATTATGGTCTTCATGGCACTCTCTAGGGGTATGCGAAACTCGGTTCTGGATGTCATGTGCAAGGTCACCTTGTGAGAGATGTCGCTGTAGCTCAGTTTCGCCATGACCTTATCCGTCGACATTTTCAACAGTGCCCTGTTGATGGCGCTCAACAATTGGGTCACGTTGTAGTAATACCGGCGTTCGATCTTGGCAGATGGAGTGTATCCTGTACTATCGCACTTGTAGAGGTAGTGGTATCCTCCTCACGAACGTTGTACCAAGTGTGCGGGTAGTGAACTCTACCATACGGCAGTCCCGACAGCACGACACATGTCTGTGATGTAATGCGCCACTGTATTATCGGAGTGCGTGCGCATGGAAGCATTGCTAGGCAACGTGAGATAAAAATCACTCGTCGTTATGTTTCAACGTCGGGCTGGGTAGAAGGTAACCCAACGAACTGCTCAACAGGGTCGTCCACAGAGTCGGATTTCCGTGTCCGATCGATAGGTTGTAGATGCTGACCAAGATGACCGTGTACAAAACGACGACCTGACAGAGAAACACGATCTCCTATTTGGGACACGCGGTGCCGAAGGTGTGCCATGGAGTCCTATCTTTCTGCGGCGGAGTGCCGACTTCGTCGTCTTCGTCGGTAGCGGAGACTGTTGTCGTCTCGTCCGTCATGGATGGTCGAATGAAAGCTTGTCGGATGCGTGACTAGTCTTTATAGCCGACGAGGGCGTTGGCATCGATCCAACTATTGAATTTCGAAGAGTAACCGTACCAATTCGCTGTGTAGCCTTTATCGAAGCGTCTCATGATTTTGCTGATACGCACGTGATCCGCCACGTTGTACTTGAGCACACCCTTGCCGTGCCGACCGCCGTTCAGGCGCTGCCACACCTCTTTCTAATTCGATGCATTCACCTGCGAAGGAGGCACACAGATGCTGCGGTGGGGGTGTCGTTGTAAGAGCGTACCAGGTCCTGAAGGATATCTATGTATCGCCAAGTCTCGTGTGTCGTCAGGTATCGCCACATGCGTGTCTTTAACGTGCGATTAAAGCGTTCCGCGATGCTCGCCTTGGTCTCCTCATTGTAGGTGGAGAAGTGATGGATACCGTACTTTTCCAATAGACTCCGACCGCCAAGGTTCAGGAATTCCAGTCCTCTATCGAGCTGCAACGTCAGCGGATGATCACCATCGTCGGTGAACCATCCGTCCAGCGCCCTCACCATCGACGTCAACGACTTTGTCTTCAACGGAACGCATCTGGCGAATTTCGAGAAGACGTCGATCACCGTTAGTAGGAACGTCGTACCGTCGTTGTCTCTTTTCAGACTGGACACGGCGACGAGATCGGCCTACCCCTGTTGATTCCAGCCTCCGACGACAATGCGTCCCCGCTTGATAGGTCGGAAGGTGGCTCGGCGCAGACTCGATTCCTCCGTAACCACCCACCTTGGCGGGGTCAAAGTTGACTCTCTGCAGCGGGTTACGACGCCGAACCATGCTCGATAAATCAGATAGTCGATGGTAATCGCACCCACGATGTGAAGTCCGGCGTAACCGATATTGGCAAAGATACTATGCTGACTGTCCCGTGGATCGAACAGTGTGCTGTCGATTCGTGACGGTGCGCCTCCTTTAAATACTCTCCCATTCCGATGTCTTGCGTCCTTCCGACGGTGGAGTGGGTAGGGCGGACGGGTCCACTCGTCGTCGACGCGCGAGGGGTGTCCACTGCAGCGTTCGTCGTGCTCTACCGAGCGATCGTGTGGCTGCTGCCGCTACTGCACACTTCTTTTGTGCCTGTTGAATGTGTAGATTCCTGGCCTTGTTACCCACCAACTCCATGGGTAGATTCTTGTCGCCGAGTTGGCGCGCAAACACCTGCCATCCCGTCTGATCGCCGACGGTTTTTCTCGCGCGCAACAGATCGTACAAGATCCACCACGTTACTTCCGGATACTGCTACTCCTTTGTGCATGAGCTCTCCGCTCGCACTCCACGCGACGTCTCGTTTGAGACATTCCATCAGTCGTCTGGCTTTGGGCTGAAGCGACTTGGGAAAGCTGTCGACGACTTCCGCTTCTATACCTGCCCCCCCCCGCCTCCGGCGGGGCCGGTACCACTAGCGCCGCCGCCGCCGCCGTTGTACCGTTGCAGCATTTGATAATACATGACATTTTCTCCGTCGGTGAGATCGTGTCTGTCAAGTATGACCTTCATCTCGTCGTCAAGGACCTGCATCTTCCGTCCTAGGGTATCCGTCGGTGGTGAGCGAAGACTGTCCAGCAGACGTGGTTCTACCAAGGCCATCTTCCGAGCGTGTTCCATCATCTACTTGAGTAGCACTTTTTCAGGAAGGGTGGAAAGACCGCACCGGTTAATGGTGTTAGCAAAGCCGACAGGAACCCGTCTGTCCCTCGCTGACCTGGTTACTCTGAAGCAAGATGCGACGTCTTCTTGCCGCCGGCACGCTTCTCCGTCCCAACTCGCGCAGTTTCGTTTTGTACTTCCTCAAACGTCGTCTCTGTACGGCGGTCAAGGGAAAGTTCTTCAATATGTTTTAGGCACAATCGGCTAATGCACACTGAAGATCAGCGTCGGCGTTGTTGATGATGGTTCGTCTCAATTTGGCGCTCTTGTATCTGTTCAGCGCCTGTATGCAGAGTAGGTGTATCTTCACGAACTCAGACATGGTGCTACTGGAGAGACGAGGCGTGTGCACGGTCGTCTTATACCTTGGGTTGGTAAATGTACTGAACACCGTTGTCCGGAAAGACGGCCGTGCGCATACGCATGTATTCGGGCATGTCCTGTTTCATATCGATCAGGCGATACCCGTACGGTGACCACGTGGCGTCTTTGAACGCGTCTTGTAAAAAATTCTGGCGTCCCGGATAAATCTGTCGCGCCACGGGACCTATCTGTAACGCGTCGCGAGGATTCTTGAAGACCACCTTGTGTTGCGCGTTTAGATTGATCGTGCGACTCTCCTTGTTTTTCGGAAACAGGTTCTACACGAGATACAGTACGGATGTGTTCTGGTGATGACTCTTTTTCGAGAACAAGGTGGTGACCCGTTCGTCCGTTTCCGCCATCAGATCGTCTATGTCCACGAGGTTTCGCATCGTGGTTCTTTTAGCTTTCGCCGCTCTTTCGATTGGTTAGAACATGCCGGAACGCCTGCTTGTCGATGGTGTTGAGTTGTTTGTTTAGTCCCTTTGTGTGGTATTTGTGGACGAGACCCGAACAATAGTAGAGTAGATCTTGCTGCACAGACCCAGGAAACAATAGCCGGACCGTTCGACCTTGAAGAATCCCGGTGTTATCATGTCGTACGCTTTGAGCGCCTTGAAACACGTCTCGGTGCCGCTCCATGGACGTCCAGCCAATCGACAGCGCACGTGCTCGGTCTGATGGTTGGCGAAACATTCGGACGGTAGCAATTCGGAGCGTGATGAAAGTTGTGTTCGCGCAGTGTCGGGGTCACGAGGTCATCGACGGACTTTCCGGTCAGAGCTAAGTAGGCTCTGTCCGTATCGGTTTCGCAGTACTCGAACAACGGACGTTTCACATACCTGTCCATGAAATCGTAGTAGATCTCCAACCTGCGCAGTTTGGCCCATTGCGAATCGAAGAAGCTCACGTGCACGGGCAAAGCATATTTGACGCTACGCTTGTGCATCGCGATCTCGTACGTCGAGCTGTCGCAACCGGCGATCGTTGATCATGATGGACGCCTTCTTCTCCGTACGGTAGGTGACGTCACGGTGCCTATCGACGTTAGTGATAAATTTCCCATATGAGTAATTCCCCATCAACTTATTGGTGTCTGTGAGCATTGCATTGTCGGGGTGGACGTCTCCCTCGCGACGTGCAGCGGACACTGCCTCGCCGAGTCGACTGAAGGAGGCGAACGGTGTGTACTCGATGACCTGGTAGACGTGGGTCACGTCGAGTCATTTCTCGAGGTACCATCACGAGAGAGGTGTGGCGAGCAAGATCTTATCTTCACGATAACTTCCGACGAGCATGCGTTGCAGGGTTTCCATGATGTCGTGTTCTTCGGCGTATCGACGCATGAACGGTCCGAGTTCATCGCGGGTCATGTTAATGTTCTTGAAGATGGACTGCATCTCGGTAAAATGTGCGCGGAATTACTCCGGTACACGAATGTCGCACTGAATCATTCCGAACACGGTGCCTTTGCGTACGCCTGTCAGGATCTGTTGTGACGTTATCTTCCATCGCACGTGTCGACGGCGAGGAACGGTGGCGTCCATGAGCAGTTTCTCACACGGATCGCGTCTCTTCTCTTTCCACTCGCATTCCAACAGCTCGACGTCCCTGACAAAGTGAAGAAGGTAGGCCGTGTTTTTTCGCGTTTCGGCGAGCAGTTGAGCCATAGGTTTCCCGTTGACCTCTTTGCCCTCTCATCGGGTACACGGGCATCCGTCCCGTCGTCGCGTGAACCATCCCGCCGGCATGTCTTGCGAATGGGACCAGAGGTAGAGTGCAATCGCGTCATAGCCAACAGTAAACTGACACGTTCGAGCTACTGCGCGGTAGTCGTTCCGACGTATCTTCGACACCCTTTTCTCTTGATGTCTGGTCACGATGAATGACGCTCCTCCGACGACGTTATCTCTGCCCAGCTGATGGAGATCCTTGTTCGTCTTGTTGCAGAGCGTAAAGAAGGTCTTCTCTGGAACATAGTTGAACAGGTAGGTCAAGATCAAACCGGGTATGCTGATGCCTTGTTTGAACATGTCGAGACCGCGTTGCCGGTAGAAAGCAATCTGTTTGTTAATAGCCTCCAAGAACCGTTTGACGTCCTTATTGTTGTACCAGACTAGAAAGTCCCGCAACGTCTTCATGTCGTTGTCTCGCCACGCCACGGGTTTACTCGTCGTCGGATATACCTTCGTTCTTCAGCCGACTGAAGAAAGCCTCTTTGGGAGGCAGAGCTGTGTCGTCGAATCATTCCAAGCTGTCCATGTATTCGTACGGGAAATCGCCTTTCGTGACCCCGCAACTGTACGCTTTGAAGTACTTATCGTACGAGAATCCCGGAGCGATGTAATGAGTCATATCGAGGAATTCAGGTCATCCGCCGAAAGACACATGAAGGTGTTCTTATGTTTAATCACAAAAAAACGCGTCGACACCCTCGTTGTCTTCTTCCTCCTCCTCCTCTTCCTCCTCCTTTGCTTATTTCGTGACAGGACTTAGGGCACCATGAATTGTTTCACGACGTTCAATCGTACCTGCCCGAGTTGAATCCGATGAGAGGCAACTGATGAAGCCAACCGTGGAATTGACCCATTAGCGATTTGTAGGGATTGGTCGGTTGCCGCTGTGGATCTTTGTCCTCCGCCTGGGCATGTGCCTCCGTTCGTCCCAGCTCGCCTTCTCGTCCGCGAGTTAGTGAAACACGCCCTCGTAATCGTTTTCGGTGGCTTCGTAGGCGGCATAGCTCATGGATTGATGGATAGACATTATGTCGGACACCAACCTGTTGCTATCACCATCCGTGATGAGATATCGCAATTATTCGAATCTGGGAACGTTGCGAGCCACCCAGTGGACTTTGGCACTGTCCGATGGAAGCTGTGACGTATCGAACCAGGACTCGAAGTTGAAGATGGCACGACAGGGGTAGTACGTAGCCACTCAGGAATACGAATATTTTATTCGTTCAAACGCTGGAACACTGTCGGAGACGGATGGTAGACGACGCTGGGATAGATTCGTCGCACACCTCCCGTACACGTGCGGTCGTGTCTTTCCAGATGGCATGCGTTTTTCCATAACGAGTCGCCACACTTACTACATCGGTACGAGTGACAATACATGTTCACGTTTAGTATGTAGGAAAAGTGTGTCTCGTGGAGATTGACGTACAACGTGTCGGGATAGTGACATAACGAACGACGGACGAGTTCGGCAGTCGCCTTTCCGCCTTCTTCCTCTGGCTCGATGAGTGTGTAGACGCACACATTGGTCTCAAAGATGGTCTCTACGCGATAGAGGTCGTCCATCGTCACCCCACCAAAGGTTTTCATAGGCACTCCGTCTCGATCGTACTTCTCGTAGGGTACATTCACAGTGAGTTCCAGGTGGTGTAGGTCACACCCACGATGCAGAGCAAGACACCGGAACAAACACAGATTGCCGGTGTACTACTTAGATTCGTTGGCTTCTCTTTCCAGTCCAATGACGGCTTTATTCTTTTTGATGTACCTCGGAAGTGTGACGTCCACACATCCTATCGCATGTTCTACGATGCGGTTGACGAAGAATATGACATCCGGACCACTTCGCATACCCTTTGACTGTCCGGACATTGATTGATCACCCACTGCAACACGTCTGTTTCTCAGATATGCTCCAGAAATATGTCAAAATATGTTATGTTGGTAATAAGACACGGTGCAACTAGGTAACGCCCACAACAGTTGTAGGACGAATAATAATATGTGTATCGGTCCGTGATCTTTTCCTCAACACGAAATCGTAACTGAGGTTAATCTTGAACGCGCTCGTCTGTTCGCGGAACATGATTTTTAGTGAAGGTTCTAGAACATACGTGTCCGTTGTTGACACTCATTAATTGTACCTGGTTTGAACAGGTCTTCTAGTCACGTGGGTTCGGATGGCCGACCAGTTGTCTGGAACGACATCTCGCAGCTCCCTAGACAGAGTGTCGGCGAAGGGGAGTCTTGGTGGAGGACGACTGGGGTCGTCGTCGTTGCTAACACGTGGTCGCTCTTCACGTATCGTTCGCTTGGGTAGCGGCGGGTCGATGGCCTCTTTACGTCTGCTACATACCCATTTTGATGTGTAGTAATAAGCTGTCACATCTCTTGAATTCACGTGCACATGTATCACAGCGGTGCGTATCGCTTGTCTGTGATGGCACCCTACCGGATGACATCCTTATGTGACGTAACAGGTCATATCGTCTCGCGAAGTTTCTTCCACATGTCTGACAGCGGTGCGTAGTGCTTTTGGATGTTACGACAGATGGTGCCACTCGTGCTGGTGGCTTGGTGTAGGCATGTTCGTCAATGTAGGGTGTTGCGTTTGAAGTTGCTACTTGCAATGATTGGATCGACGGTGATGAATGATTTAGTTCTATATGACGTTGTAAGTCATCGTAGGTATCGAGGACGATAGCTCAGTGCCGGCAAATGTGCTGCTTCGTCGTGGATGTATCTACAACTGCAGATGAGACATCTTTGCGCGTTTCTAAATCTGGACAGGTTTTAACCGGTTTTGACCGGTTTTATCCGGTTCTATCAACTGGAAACCAGTTCAAACCGGTTCACAAATGTTCAGTCAGGTTCTATCAGGTTCTGAAGGATTCTAACTGATCCTAACGAATCCCATCTGTTTCTGATAGAACATATATCAAACGTCACGGATCAATGACTACACTGATGGTTGTAAGCGTACGAAAGTGTGGAAGGAGAGGGTTGTGGCTACCTACGTATGAGCCATTGATAATACACGGTTGGAAGTGAGTGATATGTCAGCAGACTCACGTAACAAGGATGTGTGTAAGCGTGAGAACGTGTGGACGGAGGGGTGTGGGTCTACGTGTGACCAATGACTCTACACGGTTGGATGTGAGTGGCATGTCAGCAGACTCAGTTAGACGTGTGACCATAGAGAACTATACAATGCATGCATGCGCGTGTGTCTAAGGTACCGACAAAGGAATAGTGTGTGCGTGACTAAACGACATGTACCTGCATGTGTAAACATACAGAAGAATAGTGCGTGCGTGCGTGTGTGGAATACACTGGAAAGTCACTCTTCAATACGAAAAGTTATACGACCAATTAAGAGTACCATTTCAACAAAGTTTTATTTTAATTACAATAATGTTCATAACACATTGTCGTCTTAATAGAACACACAATATAATGTCAAAGAACAAACAGGTATTGATTTGAACAAAAACAACAACACTAGTATCATATCATATAATACCACACCATCAACTGACTAAGAACAAACTAGTTTTAACTACAACATAGTATTCGACTATTCCACAACAACCATAATATGTGTTCATCTAAAACTACTAAGCACAAGCTACCATTAACTTTGAACCCCTAATTAGTCTCAGTTACTTATAATTACCCTTAATTATCTTTACTTACCACTTAATTACCATTGAGTTACCCTTAGTTTCACCTAGTTACCTCTTATTTACCCTTAATTACATTTAGTTACCTGTAATTACCCCTCAGTTAGCCTTACGTACCCTTAATTACCCTTAAATACCTTTAGTTACCCTCAATTACCCCTTCGCTTCCCCTAATTACCCGCAATTACCCATAATTACCTCTTATTTACCTTTAATTACACATAATTACACTTAGTTACCCCTAATTACCTTTAGTTACACAATTACCTCTAAAACTACTAAACTCAAGCCAGCTTTAACTTTGAACCCCTAATAATCCCATTACCTCTAATTGCCCTTAATTACCCATTAGTTACCCCTTTGTTACCCATAATTACCATAGTTACCCGTGATCACCCAGTATGTCACGAAGTGGTTTGTATAGAATTCTATCAGGCTTTAGAACAGTTTCGCTGAGGCATGTGCCGGCGCCCTCTGGCGATTAAGGCGTGTAATGTTTTAACTACCGACGGGTTAGAATTTAACTCATTTCATTTGTAGCGTTCACCACTAATCTTACGGTTAGTTATACAAAATTTAGTATCAGTAGAAATGATTTAACGTGACCGGTAATATGGTGACCGTGAAACTACTCATGTTGTGGTTATAAGAAGATTTTATTATTAACTTACAATTGTTGTTTACAGAAATGTAGGTGTGAAAAACACCGGGGTCACACCTAGCTTATGAATAGAGTACGTGTTTTATTAAAATTATGGATTGATTCGTGAGAGTTGGAATGTACGAATAACATTATGGTATCCGGCTCGATACAAGGAATCCAGTGATATTAATTTTATAAGTAATTCACGTAAGTGTTAGATCAGTTGAAAATATTACAAAATTCCGTCGTCATTTAAAAACTTATCTTTACAAACATGCTTATCCACGTAGCTCCTTGGCGCCTTGACCCATCCGGACTGGAATGCTACTTACGGATTTTGAGATTGACCAATCCTTTTGTTTTGATGCGCCACTGAGCTTGGTTTCCAGGGATTTAGGCGCAATAGAAGTTATCTTATTATTATTATTTTGTCATCCGTGAATCTAATATACATACCTGGGAGGTCAAGCGCACGTTACGAGGTTCAGTGGGCGATAAAACACATAATTGCCGTCACTTACTTTTTCGACACGTGTAAGATTCATTTTGTCCTCGGGGTATGACTTGTCGTGGGCACTCGCCATGTTCAAGAGTCGGAGAGTAGTTGCATTGTTCGAAGTCGGTAGAAAGTGATATGCTCCAATAGACTTATGGTAGGTTTATATACACACACATCCGTTCGAGACGTCATGTCTTGTCAATCACGAGACTGTACAGACAAAGGAATCACGAGTTGAACTCCGCTCTCTGGACGTGCTCGTTAGAGGGTGCAGTATGCTATAAGCCGTGTGACTAGACACACGCGAGACGCCACTTATCTCTTCCACACGGCCACGTGTTTTTTAATGAACGGCTGATGACATCCGCGTCGCAGCACGTGACGGGGTTTTGTACTCGCTAATTGTTGCCTGTTTTCTGATAAGGTGTATCTGCCCCATGTCACTAGGCAACTAGCCGATATGACTTGTAGTTTGTAACTTCTCTCTACGCAATGTGTCTACATAATCGGACTGGCTATTAACAAATACCTCTCCTATGTGTAAGATTTAACGTATAATTCATACAGACCGTTTTCAAAATTATGATTTATGTTGTAATGTGGCATCGGTGTTGATAGATAATTAAAACTTTGTAAACTTTTAAATATTGTGTTTTTTCAGCCCAACTTATACGCGATAGGACATAGGAATTAATCTTACACTCACCCAGTACACATACCATATTCCATCAGGTGGCAAGAGGCAGGTCATGTGACCACCATGACAGCCACCATCTTAGAATTTCTCCATGTGTGCCCCGGCCCCACCACGGCGGCTCATTCAAAAACCCTAAAGTACTAGTAGCGCATCCCGCAATCGGGAATGGATGCGTCATAAGATAGGGGCGCATGCATACACTCGATCGTCTGCAAGCACCCCGATGTCCACTACGTATCCCGATCGCGTCACGCGGTTATTTCAATTGTTCAAGCGCCCCTATATCGACTTTTATCCCGGTCATCATTAAATTCCTAATCATGTGTGCCAAAATATTAAATACGTTGATTTGAGGAGAAAACGCCGAAAACTCCGGCAACTTCTTGGAGCTGGTGAAGTTTCTCGGTATGTACGTGGTTCGGTTCGGGAACATCTGACTCGCATCCAAGTCCATCCGAACACTGTGTCATATCTCTCGGCAGCCACCCTTAATGACTTCATCGCCATTCTTGGCCGTCGCGTATTGGCAGTTATCCGGGGCGAAATCCGTGAGGCAAAGTACTACTCAATAATATCCGATAGCACTCCAGACCTGGCTCACGTCGACCAGATGTCACAAGTATAATATTCAATAATTGAGGTACGTCAACATCTCAGGAGGAAAGTTCAAGGTTAAAGAGACATTTATCGGCTTTATTGAGCTCGGAGAAAAGAACGCCGAAGCACTGACGAATCAAATATTGGGCAAGTTGAGGGAGGACCACATTGATATTCAGGACATGCGAGGCCAAGGATATGATAATGCAGCTACGATGGCTGGCGTCCACAGTGGCGTGCAGCGAACGATTCTGGACAGCGGGCGTCCACTCTGCGCAAACGTCAGTCAATTCCATTACCTTCTTTGGGATGATGGATCGTCTCTTCGTGTTCTTCTCAGCATCTACCCACCGGTGGGATGTATTCAAGCAACACGTCTCGGGAAAGTCCGTCAAAAGGACATGGGAGACCCGATGGAGCTCGAGACATGATGCCGTAGCTGCAGTGGCGTCGTGTCTGGAGTCTACCACCGTTGCATTGGAGCAACTCTCCGACGGTGATCACGCGACGGCTGACACGCGCTCTGATGCCGCCATCCTCCTGCCATGTGTGATGTCTTACACATCCATTGCCTACCTGGCTTTCTGGTGTCCAGTCCTGAGAGAGATCATTGATGTTCAGATATTCCTCCAAGAGCCTAGGCTCGGGCTGGACAGTTGCGCGACCAAACTGGGTCTCTTGTTCTATTCTGCGAAGGGGTTCGCGAAAACGTCGTTGAAGAGGCAAAGGCGAATGCCACGGCGTTCTGCAAGAAATGGAGGTAGCAACAGAAAGAAGGATGCGGCGGAGAAGACGAATGGCGGGAGAAAACACGGAGGATGCCGGCATGTCCGTATAAGAGGAGGTGAGGCGAGAGCAGCTGCACATCATCGATCGAGTCCACGGAGAGATAAAAAACAGGACAAATCACGTGGTGGATGTGAACGACAAATCCGGGTTTATTACCAATGTGGAGCGCCTGATGGACTCAACCAATGATGAAGATATCGACTCTGCCATCGATCGAGTCACTCACATCTACGTCGACATTGCCGCTGAAGGAATAAAGGGGAAAATACGCCGTGCGTGACGACCTCCATAGTTACGAACAGCAAACAGGAGAGACTACTAGAAACTGGAATGCACTCGATCCTCTTGGGTAATGAAATGGGAACACGAGACATCATTCCAGAATCTGCTCGTGTATCTTAAGACGATGCTCACTATGTGCGTGAGCGTGGGCTCGTGTGAGAAATGCTTCTCAAAGCTTAAACTCATTATGACATACCTTCGCTCAAGCATGGGTCAAGAACGACTGAGCAGTCTTGCACTACTTTTGAGCGAGAGTTAATCGATGTCGTCGATTTCGACGGCATAATTGCCGAGTTCGCCTCACTCAAAGCAAGAAAGGTTAGGCTGTAGGATAATTTGACGAAGCTTCTGCGCTCGAACCAACAAATCAGCCCCGGTTTCATTGGCCTATCATTGTCGTTACGGTGGCAGGACGAGCTCGCAGTGAACATATGTTGTGTTAACAGTTATTAACTTTGACCACTGTATATTCAGCAGTTTGTTAGCTGACCACTGTTGAAGGTTTTGTTGGGAGGTTTATATGGGTTTCATTGGAGATGTTATGAATATTGTGTTGACGTGCATCTCAGTGTGGTGTAGCTGCGCTGAATCATTATATCGCGCCTATTGATACGTTCATATAGTTTTGCTTCTGTTGTGTAGGAGCAACGTTAAGTATATCACTAGCGATACCTATTCCATTACTGCACTCTATTTGTGCTTTTTTTGGGTGGGTGGCAATTTTTACTCTTGGCCCCAGCGGCGCTTGGCCTCGTTACGCCACTGTTCGGGGAAATTCCTTAACATCACGACGCCACTCCGCGGAGCTTGGATATTGGTGGTGTCTCTGCCTAGCATTGACGTCGTTGTTTGTTATGTAATGGTTTTGAGTGGTGCCCGCACGCGTATGTGTTTTGATAGACATGCACACCGGTTGATCTTGGGGGTCACGGGAAGTTTTTTGGACAATTAGTTTTTGGGAGGTGATCTTTGACGTGTGAGAACTCTAGTTTGGGTGCGCCACCCTTAGTTGTCGCGCGACTGTGACGCGGCCTATAGATTTTTGGTGGGTTAAGATTCTGAGGTTTAGCGAAGGTGCGAGGCCGATGGATTGTTTTTTTTTGGTGTCGCCGTATATCGGTGGTGTGATGTTTATTTTATGAGGCTGACGTTTGTGGTGGCATCGCCTTTCGGCGTTGGCCTGTTGAGATTCCGACGAAATTTGAGCAAGAAAGGTAACGGTTTTAGTTGTTGGAGGCGAGGGTAGATATCTATCCGATGTGGTGTATGTGGGAGTTGGTATATATATATAGGGCGATGTTATAGGTGAAGCCGAATCTTTATTTATCCGACGTGGTGTATGTGGGAGTTGGTATATATATAGGACGGTGTTATAGGGGAAGCCGAATTTGTTGTATGTCGGAGTTGGTATATATATAGGGCGGTGTCATAGGGGAAGCCGAATCTTTATCTATCCGATGTGGTGTATGTGGGAGTTGGTATATATATATAGGGCGGTGTTATAGGGGAAGCCGTACCTTTATCTATCCGATATGTGGGAGTTGGTATAGATACAGGGCGGTGTTATAGGGGAAGCCGTATCTTTATCTATCCGATGTGGTGTATGTGGGAGTTAGTATAGATATAGGGCGGTGTTATAGGGGAAGCCGAATCTTTTTCTATCCGATGTGGTGTATGTGGGAGTTGGTATATATATATAGGGCGGTGTTATAGGGGAAGTCGTATCTTTATCTATCCGACATGTGGGAGTTGGTATAGATACAGGGCGGTGTTATAGGGGAAGCCGTATCTTTATCTATCCGATGTGGTGTATGTGGGAGTTGGTATAGATATAGGGCGGTGTTATAGGGGAAGCCGTATCTTTATCTATCCGATGTGGTGTATGTGGGAGTTGGTATAGATATAGGGCGGTGTTATAGGGGAAGCCGAATCTTTTTCTATCCGATGTGGTGTATGTGGGAGTTGGTATATATATAGGGCGGTGTTATAGGGGAAGCCGTATCTTTATCTATCCGATATGTGGGAGTTGGTATAGATACAGGGCGGTGTTATAGGGGAAGCCGTATCTTTATCTATCCGATGTGGTGTATGTGGGAGTTGGTATAGATATAGGGCGGTGTTATAGGGGAAGCCGTATCTTTATCTATCCGATGTGGTGTATGTGGGAGTTGGTATAGATATAGGGCGATGTTATAGGGGAAGCCGTATCTCTTTTATTCCCGTGGGAAGAGTCGATGGTGTAGGTTTTGTAGCGAAAAAATCCGGTAATGATAAGCGAATTTAATGAAACAAGAAAAGTTATATTTGTTTAGTAACAAAATATAGCGAAATCGTTTATTGGATGGTTATTTAGAAGTACGTAGAAGTTCGGCGTGTTTTTTGTGTGAGAGATCAGGAAATGTTGGCTTTCAGTGGAAAATCCCCCGCTAATGTAAAAATCAAAAACAACAAACGACGCTGTTTTTTCGTAGCGTCGTCGATGCGCGTGGCTATGACGTAAGCAAGCGAACGATTTTTAATGGGGAGAGGTTAGGTGAATTATACCGTTTTATATATCGTGTACTGGCGTGAAATATCGAAATCTGCTATTACATTATTATTTTGATGTACGAGGATAATCGGCTCGCGCTGACTAACTCTATAGTGTATATATTATTGCGAAAAAACCGATAATGATATGCGAATTTAACGAAATAAGAAATGTGGTATTTTGTATAGTGTTTTAAGCGCTATTTTATATGTATTATAGGGTTGTTCAAGGAAAAGGTTATGGAGTGTATCACTGGCAGTAACCGGACATTTTTTTTCCTACGAATTACTCGCAATTGATAGTGAGTCTTGTTTTAGTTATTTATTATATTTACTTATTTATACGCAAATTATACATTTAAATTTCGAATTGTGTTGCGTGTAACTTTATTTACCTATTTTTTAGGTGGTTGGGGTGCCTGCGATTTGCAGTGCGATCCCAAGTACAAACATGGCTACTGGTTCGCTTTGCCTTACCCTGTATAAAAAGTGAACCAGTGGTCATCAGTTAAACCGAACCAGGTGGTTCAGTTTTGCTTAACCGAACAAATATCAGTATTTTAACGGCTGCATATCATAATCATATAATCTAGACTTAGACCTATGCTACATTTATGGATAACTGTAGCGAAGGGTACGGAATGTATCTCGCATACTGTGATGTCCTTACACTTGTTTAAACACACGGCACTAATAAGTAGTGTTCGTTTCAGGCCCCATATCATTGAGATTGTGTAAATTTGCATAAATATTGCCATATTTTCCTTCCTATCATTTAACATGACACGATTTTAAACGATTTGCCAGACCTGGTATTTGGACACCGATTGACCTTGGGGTGGGTCACGTGACGTGAAAAGTGTTTTTTGGACAACTGGTTTTTGGACTGTGATCTTTGTGGTGTGAGAACTGGAGATTAGGTGGGCCGCCCTTAGACTGGCTTAGTTGTTGGGGTGAGCGGTAGATCGAAGTGGCTTGTGATGTTGGGGGGGGGTCCTAGGGGAGCGTCGCAGCTCTGACGGGAGCCACTCGCTTTGAGCACGTTCGAATCTTTCACTTGAAAGCCCCGGTTCCGTCCGCTACCGTTCCATCTGTCCGTCAGCACGGGGAAAACACGAAGAAGTATGGGTAAAATTTGACGATACGTCGGATCGATCAGTTCTAAGAGAGTGATAATTATTTCCGCCGTTTACCCGCGCTTCCCATAATTTGCATCAATACATGTTCGTCAACGTCAGATCGGCCTGAATTTTTGGGAGCTCTCCCACAGCAACCATGCGACCATACCGGTGCACCCGTTCCGGCCGAAAGCCGGTCTCTTCGCGGTGGTGCGTGTACCTGCCGGTCGGTCCATTAATTGGACTGGAATCAAATTCCCATATATTTCAACTGGAGTGGTGGGGTAACAGGAGCGGATCCACGACTTTTGAATAGGTCTACAAGGGGCACAGAATATACATGTTGAACCATATATTAAAATTAATAGGCTCGTAATCATGATTTCTTCTGCATTGCCATGGAGAAAAGAAAACAATTAAAGTAGCAAATTCCGAATCTTAAAGATGAAGGCGGCCAGCATGTTAGTGCTCGACATCGCGGGGCTAGCCACAAAGGGGAGAGCATCAACAAGTGGGACCCGGCGGAATTGGCGGTTCATATTCGAAATTTGGCAGCAGCTGAATTTCCTTTGACGAGACTAAAAGTGCGAGGTTTAGCATATGAGTATGCGATTTTAAATGGCCTTAGTGGATTTTCGGTAGAAAACAGTTTTAGAATGTGCAGGGTATTACTGGTTGGTGGGTTTCATTAAGCGGAATCCAGAACTCTCCTTTAAAAAAGGCAGAACATATGTCTGTCACTCGGGCTATGGCCGTGACTTGGTTTCAGAAGTTAGGAGATATGTTGGAAAAACTTGGCAATAAAGATATGCCATCTCATATGTGGAACTGTGATGAAATCGGACGCCAGAACATCCACAAAGCTGATCAGGTCTTTGGAGAAGTGAGCGTTCCTACTTATAACATCACTGCGCTTGAAAAGGGTGAAACACTAACCGCATTGGTAACGATTAACACTGTTGGACAGACATCCCCTCCAACGGTCATACAGAAAGGACGTAAAATTGGCAAGCACTGGAGCCAAGGTGCGAAGCATGACCTGTACAATCTCGAGTTTCTTGAGCTTATGATAACTAATAACATTAGATATTCTCGCCCTGCCTAGTCACACGAGCCATTGGCTTCAACCGTTAGATCGCGGTGTCTTCAAAAGCTTCCAAGCAGCATGGAGAGACGTAATGCGGCTGTTCACCAGAGAAACTGCCGGGCGCAAATTAGAAAGGAAGTACTTCTTCGTTGTATTCAACAAAGCGTGGGACCGGTCCGTGACAATAGATAATGCCCAAGTTGGTTTTAGGGGGTCAGGGTTGTTCCGGTTCAACCCGATGGCAATCTCAGAGGCAGCATTTACGCCAAACAGTACTACTGATCGGCTAATGATCCCTTCAACCAGCCAAGATGCTGACGGAAATCCACCCTTGCCTGCAGCGAATGTCCAGCCACAACATGGAATCGCGGTTATGAATGACGGAACTCCAGAATCCATGATCCCATTAGCCATATCAAACATGACTAATGCTAGCATCGCCCCAGCAGCTGAAAGTCGGACATGGCTCCTGAAGACGCAGAACATGACACAACCATTCCCAGTGCCAATGCAGCTCAAGCAGTTAACGGTGGTCAACAGGACGAAACCTCGCCCACTGTCACCCCATCCACGTCCGAAGTAACCGCTTGTGTTACTATCTCACGAAAGCTTGAAGGAAACAAAAAATATGAGACAGGGAAAATGATGAAAACATCTAAGGATGTGGAGAAGAAGAAAGTGGGCAAAAACACGGAATGTTTCGAAAAGGCCGAAACTTGCCAAGCATGTGGTGAAGCTTCCGCGAAACAATAGCCTTGCATATTGTGCAATTTTTAATATGGTGACCCGGCAGACCCACTGATTGAAGATGAATGGAGAAGTTCCATGTGCACTCTTGACTGTAGGCGACTTATAAACATACATTTTAAATGCGACCAGTGCATCAAACACACCTAGACGACCATGATCAGGTTGATGGTGTGCAGAGGGACCAGATCACATATAATGTGTGCAAAGTCCACAATATCACAGTTTTGATTTAGCGCTAAGTTCAGTTTTCAAAAGTAAGACATGAAGTTACTGTTGAAAATAAATCAAATTGTTGTGTTAATTAGAAGACGTTGTTACGACTTTTTTCATTCAGGTAAACCGAACCACGTGGTACAGTTTATATAACCGGTTAGTTCGCATTACCGACAAAATTTAATAAACCAAACCAACAAGACCAAACGAATGCATTGAGGTTGTTCAGTTAGCCTGAACATTGATTCGGTTTATCTCAATGTCACATGAAACTGGCCTTTTACATCATTCTTTTGACACTTGAGCGGCTGGATGTGGCCAACGGGAGTCGTTAGAAATCAAGATAAGTGCAAAGTGGTTCGGTTAACCTTGAGCGACTCTATACACCGCGTTCTTGTATCTTGCATGCTTTCTAATCGTGAATAAGTTTTTGTAGTCGCTTTTGTGAAACACGTGTCTCACATTATGATATTTTCTGTTATAAATGTCTTTCGTTAAATTCGCTTACCATTATCGTTTTTTTGCAATAAAATCTGCTCCATAGAGTTGGTTAGCGCGAGCTAACTTTGCCGTTTTGTAACTTTCCGCGAGGTACACTCCGGATTTAGCCGTTTTCGTACGAGTAGGACTCTGAAAAAAATTCAAATTTAAAGTCGGCGAATTTGTTTGTTTGTTGAAATACGCGAATAAAGAAGTTGAACACCAACACAATTTCACGTTTTCATTTCTTTTATGTATTGTTGCAAATTATGGGAAGCTCGGGTAAACGGCGGGAGTAGCTATGACGTCCTTAGACTTAGAGGCGGCCGATCCGACGTAGACGAACTGACATGTCTTGGTGCAAATTATAGGAAGCGCGGGTAAGCGGCAGTAGTAAATATGACACTCTTAGAGGTGGCCGATCCGACGTAAACGAACTGGCATATATATTGGTCCTAATTAAATGAAGCGCGGGTAAACGGAGGAAGTACCTATGACACTCGTAGAAGTGGTCTGGCCTTTGACACGGGAGATGCCTGCCAGCTGGTACACGCATCACCGCGAAGAAACCGGCTTTCGGCCGGAACGGGTGCACCGGTACGATCGCATGGCCGCGGAATGGTTGCTGTGGGAGAGCTCCCAAAAATTCAGGCCGATCTGACGTAGACAAACATGTATTGGTGCAAATTATGGGAAGCGCGGGCAAACGGCGGAAATAATTATGACTCTCTTAGAACTGGCCGATCCGACGTATCGTCAAGTTTTACTCATACTTCTTCGTGTTTTCCCCGTGCTGACCACGAGCGCTTGAGTCGTTTCTGCAATGTGTATACTATACAATATAGGTATTATAATAGAAGAGCGCGCAACATTTGTTGGCGTTCGCAATGACCGCTCGCCATTCAACATATGTATCGTTGCAATGCGACGCCAAATCCAACTTCCACGAACACAACCATATGCCCAAATGCCCAAACGTTCACAGTACCTGCCCTTTACTCAACATAACAGTGTACGTATTATCGAAAGTGGTCATTAATCACGGCACAAATCCGATACGACCAAAAAAGAATATACTACCACGCCTGAATTCAGATGATAAATCATGTTACTCACTATAGTGATTGGAAGTTTGCTGTGGTTTGTAGGTTGTTAGACAACTACATGGAAGGGAGTGGCGAAATATAGAGAGATGTTTTAATATGAAGCGCATTTATGTGTGCATCAAATAATGTGTATATTAATTTAATTTATATTTAGGTTTTATTAGTAGGGTTTCAAATGCCATATCCCCAGAATAGTGGCAGAATAATAAGATACTAATTGTGGCCACATAACGGAAGAAGAAAGTTTCATCTGATATGTGTGTTAGTGATCTCGGGAGTTTTTATTGTATGTGTGTGATCATAAGTGATGTTTATTTTTTCTGGCTGATACAGAAGTGAACTGCACGATCACGCTTACCCGCCCGTCGCCGCCGGTAGGAGCTCTCCAACGGGGACGTTGTTGGCATTTCGCTGGGTAGAATATTTTCAGAAAGGCGTGTGTCGCGTCTCGTTTTCGATTAACACCTCACGCGACCATACGCGAGTCTTCTTTTTTGGTCGTATCGGATTTGTGCCGTGATTAATGATCATTTTCGATAATACGTACACTGTTATGTTGAGTAAAGGATAGGTAGTGTGAAAGTTTGTTCATTTGGGCATATGGTTGTGTTCGTGGAAGTTGGATTTGGCGTCGCATTGCAACGATACATATGTAGAATGGCGAGCGGTCATTGCGAACGCCAACAAATGTTGCGCGCTCTTTTATTATAACTATATTATACAGTGTATACTGGACCACTCGGTTTCTGCCTTACGCAAGCATAATATGCAGTTTTCACCAACAATTTTTGAAATCGTTCAGCAACGTATCGATATTATTAATCAGAACCGCTTATTTCATTAATGTCATGCAAACGAAGCGTCAAATAAGTTGTTTTTAGTAAAATACTTACAATATTGGTAAGACGATAATCACTTCACGCGCCAAACGGAAGCACTCGGTTTCTGCCTCATCGTGTTCAAAATCATCACGGTGCGACAAATCGCAACGCATTTACTGTATGAACTCCATGGGTTGTTCGTTAACTTTCCTGTGGTGATTGGGGTGAATAGTTGCTTATAATTTCGTCCGATAAATTTTAATATTACGGTTGTTTACATCACCGTCACCGATATGAAGCACTGTAGTCACGTGGTCTGCGTTCGCTATCAATATCTGTCAAAAATCTGTTTGCCTCATTTTAATTTGAGACAAATAACTTTGTTGCAAGTTTTTAGACGTCCTTTGGTCATTGTGTCCGATATATATCTGACTAAAGATGCATTTAATATGAGATCCAGCTATATAATCGTAATGAGGCAGAAATTCAGATAGGGCAGAAACCGAGTAGGTGACTATACACATTGCATAAACGACTCAAGCGCTCGTGGTGCTGACGGACAGATGGAATGGTAGCGGACGGAACCGGGGCTTTCAAGTGAAAGATTCGATCGTGCTCAAAGCGAGTGGCTCCCGTCGGAGCTGCGACGCTCCCTTGGGCTGGGACCCATGAGCGCTTAAGTCGTTTATGCAATGTGTCTACTGTACAGTAAGTAATATAATAGAAGAGTACGCAACATTTGTCGGCGTTCGCAATGACCGCTCGGCGTTCAACATCTGTATCGTTACAATGCGACGGCAAATCCAACTTTCACGAACACAATCATATCTCCAAATTAATAAACTTTCACAGTACCTGTCCTTTACTCAACATTGTACGTATTGTCGAAAGTGGTCATTAATCACGGCACAAATCCGATACGACCAAAAAAACCGACTCGCCTATGGTCGCGTGAAGTTTTAATCGAAAACGAGACGCGACACACGCCTTTTTGAAAATATTCTACCCAGCGAAATGCCAACAGCGTCCCCCGTTGGAGTGCTCCTACCGCTAGCGTGATTGTGCACTTCACTTCCGTATAAGTCAGAAAACACAACAACAATGAATTCATCAGAATACACAACATTTTGGTGAGTTGTAATAACTATGGAAAAAATAAGTAGTATAGAGGCGGCGTACGGTCTCAAAACCCTACTTATAAAAAACGTTTTAATGACCACTAAACGTTTTCGGGAACCTACTTATAAAAAAAGATCAAAGGCTTTTTTTGACACTAATTAGTTTCGGGAACCTACTTATAAAAAACGTGATTGATGACCCTTGTAATTTGATACTAATTGGACACCTACTTATAAAAAACGTGATTGATTACCCCGAGATGCCACCTAGCGGTGAGTGCAGATACCCTTTTAGTTCGTCCCCTAGCGATCAACGTCGTACCTAGCGCGTGCTGACGTAAGCAATAATGCGTTTATCAGCTACCACCTAGCGGTGAGTGTAGAGATCATTTTGTTTGTCCCCTAGCGACCAACGTCGTATCTAGGGCGTGCTGACGTAAGCACTATATGACGCAACAATATAACCACGATAAAACACTGCTGCTTCTGGAGTGGACTATGGCCCCGGCATGACAGCATTGCTGCCACCTAGCGGTGAGTGTAGAGATCAGTTTGTTTGTCCCCTAGCGACCAACGTCGTACCTAGTGTGTGCTGACCTAAGCAGATTGTCCCCTAGCGATCAACATCGTACCTAGTGCGTGCTGACCTAAGCAGATTGTCCCCTAGCGATCAACGTCGTACCTGCTGAGTAGAATGTACACAAGCACGGATTAGCGCGTGCTGACTTAAGCAGATTGTCCCCTAGCATGAAACCACTGCATAAGCTGAGTAGAATGTACACAAGCACGGACCGCAGAGTAGACCTACCGCAGAGTAGACCTCTCAAAGTACCTCTCAAAGTAGCCTGATTGTGCGAGTATATAGCGGCGAGGACAATGTGCTGACCTAAGCAGATTGTCCCCTAGCGATCAACGTTAGTGCGTGCTGACCTAAGCACTATATGACACGGTTATATAACCGCAATAAAACACCTAGCGGTGAGGACAGTTACCTAGCGCGTGCTGACCTAAGCAGATTGTCAAGCGTGTGCTGACCTAAGCACTATATGACGCAACTATATAACCACGATAAAACCACTGTGTGCAGATTTCCCCCGTCAGCCCTATGTGAATGGCCCACTGTACCCTATGTTGACAGCAGCGATAAGAGCTGCTGCTGCTGGAGTGGACTATGACCCCTGCATGACAGCATAGCTGGCTAACGGTGAACGTTCTGGTCGAAAGATTAAAACGAAACTAATGCGTTGTGCGTTTAAATACATCTAGTCGTGGGATTACAATGAAACCAAATGCATAAATACACTAACGTTCAGTTGGTGAAACTGTTCGTAGGGTGTTTATGCAGTGGATACAGACGCGTGGAAACGTGAGTAGTAGAGAGAGTATTTATTATAGACTGCTGTGTGCATTGTATATTCATCACGGTGACACTTATTCCAGCGTTCGTCGTCGAATTGGGCTTTGTCGCTGCTACTGTTGACAGGGCGGTTGTAGGCAGTCGGATCTCTCTATGAAAATAAACCACAATACATGTAGGTGTGTTTAAACAAAGGGCGCCAAAATAAAATGAGAACTATTCATGCATCAAAGCAGGCTTACTGAAATAAACCACAATACATGTACGCGTGTTTAAACAAGGGGTGCCAAAATAAAATGAGAACCATGCATGCATGGCGAGGGCGGTCACTCCGTGATGTTGGGGCGACCGTGCATACTGGCTTTGTTGCTGCTGTTGACAGGGCGGCCGTACGTGTAGGCAGTTGGATCTCTCTATGAAATAAACCACAATACATGTACGAAGCAGGCTTACGTGCTTACAACTGTTTAAACAAATGTACGCACGTGCACATGCATGCATGTATGCATGCATAAAAGCAGTGTGTTAGGAGACTATGTTTTTCCATTGTGACATGCATGCATGGTAGGCTTACAACTGTTTAAATAAAAGCAGTCTTACCGATGTGTTGGCGAATGATGAGTCGATGATGCGTTGTTCATTGTGGCAAATCGATGAGAGGTTGAAAACCGATCAGGAGTGTTTGACTGAAAAATGGTGAATGAGCAATGAGCGCGCGTTTGCGCGCAACGTCAAACACAGCGGTGGCGCATGACACTACGGCTTATCGTGATCGGAATGTGAACGGAGAACAATGGATTTTTAAAAACAATAAACGAAAAGTTAAAAGCATGAAAATAAACGTTGTACACGATTAGTTTGGGGTCAGGAAACGTGTGGTGCAGTGATATTAGAGAAATTCGATGTAAAGAGACATTTCTCGATGAATGTACTAACGTGATCGCTAACTTTTTTCCTAAAACAAATTCCTCGGTAGACTACATGTATTGTGGTTTATTTTCATAGAGAGATCCGACTGCCTACAATCGCCCAGTCAACAGTAGCAGCGACAAAGCCCAATTCGACGACGAACGCTGGCAGTATGTATTAAGTGCGCATGCGCGTAATTTTGTAATCTGTAGCGCGTGACTTATCGCGATTGGAATGTGAACGGAGAACAATGCATTTTCAAAAACAATAAACGAAAAGCTGAAAGCATGAAAATAAACGTTGTATATGTTCAGTGTGGGGTAGGGAATCGTGCGGTGAAGAGATATTAGAGAAATTTGATGTACAGACACATTTGACGATGAATGTACTGACGTGACCGGTAATTTTTTTCCAAAAACAAATGCCTCGGATGTGTTAAGTATCCATGCACGTAATTGAGTAAGATAACGGTATTAGTGTGAAATGCGCATGCGCGATATGTTGTAGAATAACGGTAGACTAGGCAGTATGTGTTAAGTGCGCATGCGCCTTATTTTGAAAAGTGTTGTAAGCACGCACGCGTACATGTATTGTGGTTTATTTCATAGAGTACTGAAGATCCAACTGCCTACAAGAACGGCCCTGTCAGCAGCAGCAGCAGCAAACCCGGTATGCTCGGTCGCTCCCATATCACGGAATGACCCCCCTCGCCCAATCGCTCCACCATCACCACCACCACCACCACCACCACCTATCAGCCACGACGCCGATGACTTCGATGACGACATCAGCCTCGTGTCTCCGTTCTTAAGAAGAGGAAGCAATGGATCGTGGTACACGCCTATCCCACCGACCGAACTATTACACTACCCTGACAGACATCCACACAAGCTAGTGGTGTTAGTTGACTACACTACCCTGACAGACATCATCACAAGCTAGTGGTGGTAAGTTGACTACACTACCCTGACAGACATCCACACAAGCTAGTGGTGGTAAGTTGCCTACACTACCTTGACAGACATCCTCACAAGCTAGTGGTGGTAGTTGACTACACTACCCTGGCAGACATCCTCACAAGCTAGTGGTGGTAGTTGACTACACTACCCTGACAGACATCCTCACAAGCTAGTGGTGGTAAGTTGACTACACTACCCTGACATACATCCTCACAAGCTAGTGGTGGTAGTTGACTACACTATCCTGGCAGACATCCTCACAAGCTAGTGGTGATAGTTGACTACACTACCCTGGCAGACATCCCCACAAGCTAGTGGTGGTAGTTGACTACACTACCCTGGCAGACATCCTCACAAGTTAGTGGTGGTAGTTGACTACACTACCCTGGCAGACATCCTCACAAGCTAGTGGTGGTAGTTGACTACACTACCCTGGCAGACATACTCATAAGCTAGTGGTGGTAGTTGACTACACTACCCTGACAGACATCCTCACAAGCTAGTGATGGTAGTAGACTACACTACCCTGACAGACATCCTCACAAGCTAGTGGTGGTAGTTGACTACACTACCCTGACAGACATTCTCACAAGCTAGTGATGGTTGTTGACTACACTACTCTGGCAGACATCCTCACAAGCTAGTGATGGTAGTTGACTACACTACCCTGACAGACATCCTCACAAGCTAGTGATGGTAGTTGTCTACACTACCCTGACAGACATCACCCACTCCACTGTCTACTACCTACTGGCCACTGTCTACTCACTCCACTGCCTACTACCTACTGCCCACTGTGCACTCACTCCACTGTCTACTACCTACTGCCCACTGTCTACTCACTCCACTGTCTACTACTTACTGCCCACTGTCCACTCACTCCACTGTCTACTACCTACTGCCCACTGTCTACTCACTCCACTGTCTAATCACTCCATTGTCTACTACCTACTGCCCACTGTCCATTCACTCTACTGTCTACTACCTACTACCCGCTGTCTACTCACTCCACTGTCTACTACCTACTGTCCACTCACTCCACTGTCTACTACCTACTGCCCACTCACTCCACTGCCTACTACCTACTGCCCGCTGCCTACTCACTCCACTGTCTACTACCTACTGCCCACTGTCTACTCACTCCACTGTCTACTGTCTACTGCCCACTGTCTACTCACTCCACTGTCTACTGCCCACTGTCTACTCACTCCACTGTCTACTACTTACTGCCCACTGTCTACTCACTCCACTGTCTACTACCTACTGCCCACTGTCTACTCACTCCACTGTCTACTACCTACTGCCCACTGTCCACTCACTCCACTGCCTACTACCTACTGCCCACTGTCTACTCACTCCACTGTCTACTGCCTACTGCCCACTGTCTACTCACTCTGCTGTCTACTACCTACTGCCCACTGTCCACTCACTCCACTGTCTACTACCTACTACCCACTGTCTACTCACTCCACTGCCTACTACCTACTGCCCACTGTCTACTACCTACTGCCCACTGTCTACTCACTCCACTGTCTACTGTCTACTGCCCACTGTCTACTCACTCCACTGTCTACTACCTACTGCCCACTGTCCACTCACTCCACTGTCTACTGCCCGCTGTCTACTCACTCCACTGTCTACAGTCTACTGCCCACTGTCTACTCACTCTACTGTCTACTACCTACTGTCTGCTAACTCCACTGTCTACTGCCCACTGTCTACTGACTCCACTGTCTACTACCTACTGCCCACTGTCTACTCACTCCACTGTCTACTACCTACTGTCTGCATACTCCACTGTCTACTACCTACTGCCCACTGTCCATTCACTCCACTGTCTACTGTCTACTACCTACTGTCTACTCACTCCACTGTCTACTGCCTACTGCCCACTGTCTACTCACTCCACTGTCTACTACCTACTGCCCACTGCCTACTCACTCCACTGTCTACTACCTACTGCCCACTGTCTACTCACTCCACTGTCTACTACCTACTGCCCTCTGTCTACTCACTCTACTGTGTTGGGACTCTGACAGTGTCCAGTCAATCCATACACATATAACATATATACGGAAGGTTGGGACTCTGACAGGGTCCAGTCACCCCCATACACATATAACATAGAGACGGAAGGTTGGGACTCTGACAGGGTTCAATCACCCTCATACACATATAACATATAGACAGAAGGTTGAGACTCTGACAGTGTCCAGTCACCCCCATACACATATAACATATAGACCGAAGTTTGGGACTCTGACAGTGTACACATATAACATATAGACAGAAGGTTGGGACTCTGACAGTGTCCAGTCTCCCCCATACACATAAAACATATAGACGGAAGGTTGGGACTCTGACAGTGTCCAGTCACCCCCATACACATATAACATATAGACGGAAGGTTGGGACTCTGACAGTGTCCAGTCACCCCCATACACATATAACATATAGACGGAAGGTTGGGACTCTGACAGTGTCCAGTCTCCCCCATACACATATAACATGTAGACGGAAGGTTGGCACTCTGACAGTGTCCAGTCACCCCCATACACATATAACATAGACGGAAGGTTGGGACTCTGACAGTGTCCAGTCACCCGCATTCACATATAACATAGAGACGGGAGGTTGGGACTCTGACAGTGTCCAGTCTCCCCCATACACATATAACATATAGACAGAAGGTTGGCACTCTGACAGTGTCCAGTCACCCCCATACACATATAACATATAGACGGAAGGTTGGGACTCTGACAGGGCCCAGTCACCCTCATACACGTATAGACGGAAGGTTGGGACTCTGACAGTGTCCAGTCACCCCCATACACATATAACATATAGACAGAAGGTTGGGACTCTGACAGTGTCCAGTCTCCCCCATACACATATAACATGTAGACGGAAGGTTGGCACTCTGACAGAGTCCACTCACCCCCATACACATATAACGTATAGACGGAAGGTTGGGTGTAGGATTAGATAGAGAGAACAAGTTGGGGTTAACCTCGCGAAAATTTTCGCGAGGTTAACCCCAACTTTTTCTCTATCTAACCCTACACCCAACCTTCCGTCTATACGTTATATGTGTATGGGGGTGAGTGGACACTGTCAGAGTGCCAACCTTCCGTCTACATGTTATATGTGTATGGGTGTAACTGGACACTGTCCGAGTCCCAACCTTCCGTCTGTATGTTATATGTGTATGGGGGGTGACAGGACACTGTCAGAATCTCAGCCTTCTGTCTATATGTTATATGTGTATGGGGGTGACTGGACACTGTCAGAGTCCCAACCTTCTGTCTATATGTTATATGTGTATGGGGGTGACTGGACACTGTCAGAGTCCCAACCTTCCGTCTATACGTGTATGAGGGTGACTGGGCCCTGTCAGAGTCCCAACCTTCCGTCTATATGTTATATGTGTATGGGGGTGACTGGACACTGTCAGAGTCCCAACCTTCTGTCTATATGT
>CM034543.1:52597897-52648062 GCA_020002185.1 Paraescarpia echinospica
GTCAGATGTGGTACAAGGACACGGCCAATCGTATGGACGCCGTCGTCATTGACGGCGCCGACCCAACAGCCAACGCGGGGTTCGTTGCCAGACGCAACATGATCGATCGGAGTCGCGTGGTCGACATGATGGGTCGTCTCCACGTCGACCTCTTCCTCCAGGATAAACTCCTCGTCAACGGCATCGAGGTCAAGATACGTCTGGTGCGCAGTAAGGATGCGTTCGCACTCATGGCCGGCGGAGCCAACCCCGGCTACAAGACACAGATCGTCAACGCTACTCTGTTCGTCAAGAAGATCACCCTGAATCCGAGTGTGCAGATGGCTCACATCAAAGCCCTCGAAAAAACCACCGTCAAGTATCCGATGCGACCCGTCGAATGCAAGGTCTACTCCATACCTGCAGGTACCCGCTCGCACACGCACGAGAATCTCTTTCTTGGCGCTCTTCCGAAACGTCTCGTGCTGTGCTGCATCGACAACGACGCCTACAACGGAAGCTACGCCAGAAATCCCTTTCGTGCTAAAAACAACCATATCAACTTCCTCGCCGTGTACGTCGACGGACGACAGATACCCTCCAAACCTTTCCAGCCTAATTTCGACGACGACCTCTTTGTCAGGTGCTACCATAACCTGTTCACCTCGACGGGTAAGGTGTGGCAGGACGAAGGCAACGGCTTGTCTCGTGCCGACTTCCGACACGGCTACACCTTCTTCGGCGTGGATCTCACCCCCGATGCGTGCGACGACTGCTGCTTCCATCTGGTACAAAAGGGCAACGTGCGCATCGAGATTCATTTCCGCGACGCGCTGACGACCACTGTGAACGTCATCGCATACGCCGAGTTCGAGAACGTGCTGGAGATCGACAAGAGTCGCAACGTCATCTACGACTACTGAGATGGAAACCCTGCAGCTCGTTCGCCTACTCGGCCTCGATTCACACGCCCGTGCCATCATCCGTGGGATCGTGCCCAGAGACGTACTCCTCGAACTACGGATTGACACTTACCCCGTCGCCTTCGTGTGCAACACGGACGACGCGGGTAAACCCGGTGAACATAGGATAGCGATGTACGTAGACGCCATCGGATGCGGCGAATACTTCTGCTCGTACGGCTTGCCACCACGGCACGTCGAGTTCCGTCGCTTCTTGAATAAACATTGTGTAACGTGGACTCATAATTCTAAGAGACTGCAGAGTCCTGTGTCTAACGTTTGCGGACAATACTGTGTTGCTTATCTCATGTTTCGCTGTCGTGGACTTGTCATGAAGGATTTCGTAAACGGTTTCGGCACTGATCTGGTAGCAAACGATTGCCGTGTATTCGATTGGCTTAAACAATTGCAATAACCGTGTTTCATTAACGAACAGGTATCGTCATCATCATCGTCATTATACGATTGGAGCCTATGGCGCAGTGGTCACATACCCGTAAGCTCACGATCTCTGGCGCAGTGTTCACTCACCCGTAAGTCGTACTACCATCGTCATCCTACGAGCCACTGGCGTGGTCGTATTGACCCCTAAGCTCACGACCTCTGACGCGGTGTTCACTCACCCACAAGTCTTGATATTAGCTTAATAAAACACGGTTTCATGTTATACGCTTGTATCTTTCCTCAATAAAATACGCGTGCACTCGTATACTCTTGTGTTTCGTTAGTTCTTTCATACACGCACATTCATACACATACCTCCATACCCGCCCCCGCACTTACCCGCCCACGCACAATAGACACAACCTCCATATCCACTCCCGCGCTCCTGCCCGCCCGTCCTGCCCGCCCTACCCGCCCGAGTCGCTAGATGGCGCTACGGACGCTTAGGTACACTTCTTTCCGCTAGGGGGCGCGGTACATACGGACACGTGACTACTCACTTTGCTCAGGGGGGCGGCCGTCGAAACTTCCCTAGTATCGCTCAAAAATACTGCGAAACACCACAGGATACCCCTTCAAAAACCCAATGCTACTACTCACGTATATGGTAGAAACAGGATTTTCAGACTTGAGAAATGTTCTGCTTAAAGCTGAAATCACTGTCAAAGATAACACATAGATTACGAACAGTATCTGATGGAGATGTATCATTACCAAGCAATTTCACTGGAAAGTAGTTAACAACCTTGTTTCGTTATTGTTTTGTGCCAATAATAATTAGATCAGTTTTATCTGGATTTAATTTCAATTTGCTTGCTTCCATCCACAGCAAGATGTCATTGAGACAGTCATTTAAAGTTGATAGAGATGTCTGTGTGTCAGTTGGTGAAAGTAATATATACACCTGTGTGTCGTCAGCATACAAATGATGATTTATGTTATGATTATTTATGACTCGACTAAAGGATGTAGTGTATATGCTAAACAGAACAGGGCCAAGGACAGTACCTTCTGGGAAACCAAATGGAATATGTTCTGGACAAGACAGTGAGCCAGATACGTTAATGCTTTGGTATCGGCCTGAAAAATATGAACTAAACCACTGAAGAGCCATGCCAGATATACCAAAATGTCTATTAAGGCGATGTAAAAGAATGTCGTGATCTATTGTATCAAAAGCAGCTGATAGATCTAGTAAGGTGAGAACAGTCAATTTGCTATTATCCATATTGCATACAATGTCATTGTGTATTTTAAGAAGAGCCGTCTCAGTTGCATGAAATCGCTTATATGCATATTGTAGATCATTTAATAAATGCTGTGAATAAATATGTTCATGGGGTCGATTTGCAACAACCTTCTCCAATACTTTCGACAGAAAATTAAGATTTGAGATAGGACGGTAATTGTTAAGGTCATTTTTGCGCAGACTTTGTTTTTAATAAGAGGATTGACAAGAGCTTGCTTGAATTCGTGTGGAACAACACCATCCTGCATTGACATATTTATAATATTTGTAATAGGATAAACCAGTTGATCAATGCAACTCTTCAGTAGAAATGTTGGAAAAGGGTCAAGATCACACGATTTGTTAGGACATTTGTGTATGATAGTGCGAACTTCACTTGTAGTTGCAGGTGTAAAACATTGCAGTGTATTATCAACAATCGGCTGTTCAGTAAACTTGTAATCAACGTCATTAATAACAAAACGTGATCGAATGTAAGCAATCTTATCAGTGAAATATTTTGAAAACATGCTGCATAATGTATCCAATGAAGAGGTATCAGGCAAGAATTTTTGTTTCTCCCGATGACGGACACTATTGATGGTTTTCCACATTTGGCAAGGTTGTTCAGAATTTTCTGATATTAAATTCGTATAATAGTCTGATTTTGCTTTTGAATTCATATGGTTGCACTGATGTAACTGCTTAGTACAGCGGACCCGATCAAGGGATGAACGGGTACGTCGCCAAATTCTTTCAAGATATCGACGGCGACGTTTTGCTTGTACTATGTCTAGTGACATCCATGGTGACGGTGGACGAACGTTTACTTTTTTGTTTGTTTTGGGGCAAGTTTATCAAGAAGATTACTTAGTGTAACGTAGTACTGGTTTACTAGCTCACACAGTGTAGTTTTTGGATGAATTAAGAGATCAGAATTTGCAAGTCCTCACAAAGAATGTCTATATTAATGTCATGTATTGGTCGGAAAGTAATAAATTGTTGTGCTGGTCTTGACTTGACACTGACACACAGATCAATAATTACAGTATGATGATCTGATAATCCATCAGTAACAGATACCGCTTTGATGTTATTGCAGTTTGACCTAGTGATAAACAAGTCGAGCCAATGCCCATGGATATGAGTACGGAATGTAACATGCTGTCGTAAGTCAATTGTTTGAAGTGCATCCATGAATAACCTATTATTAAGGATAGGTAAATCAACATGGGTATTGAAATCACACAGAATATATAATTCTTCATGTAATTGTAATGTTGTTTCAAGAAAATCTTGAAATTCATCAACAAAATTATTTGTGTTTCCAGGAGGATGATAAATAAAATTAGCAGACATAGATTAACCTTTTATAAGAATACATAATGCCTCGAAGCTGTGGTATACAGGTGAATGAATGATTTCTACTTTGAACAAATCAGAAACCAGAAATGCGACACCACCACAGTAGTAAAGGAGGTCCCTTACCGCGTATGGTGGCGCGGCGCGAAGCAAAAGCAAAAGTACCCGGATGTAGGTCAATGTCAAAGGCCAAGGTCAAGTACCCGGATATCGGTCAAGGTCAAAGGTCAAGGTCAAATACCCGGATGTAGGTCAAGGTCACGTGGCGCCCTGACGGAATTTATCTGAGCTGAAATAGCTCCCCCTACCGGAATTTTTCGGAACTAAAATAGCGCCCCTGGCGGATAGTTGGTGAACTAAAATATGTCTCGCCAAAAACCAGAACATCGCCCCCTGGCGGATAGTTGGTTAACTAAAATGTTTTCCATCATAACCGCGACAGCGCCACCTAGCTGATACATCATGAACTTAAACAGCGCCACCTAGCGGTAGCTGGTGAACTAAAATAGAGTCGCCTGGAGGATTTTTTGGGAACTGAAATAGGTTGACCCGCAGCGTCCCCTAGCGGAAATTTTTTGGAACTAAAATATGTTGACCCGCAGCGCCCCCTATCGGAATTTTTTGTACTAATTATACAAGTGGTGTCATCTGACGGACAAGTTGTGAACTAAATGTTCGAGTACTGCAAATATTCGTGTATCTTGCACGCTTGCGTGCAATAGAGCCCCCTGACGGGTACATAACGAACCACAAACATCATCCCCTAGTGGCCAAGTGGGCGAACCACATATGAGTACTGCAAAAATTCGTGTCTGTTGTTTTTTCTCGTTCATAAACTCCTGGTGGATATATCATCATCAATTGAAAGCACCCCTGTTAGATAAGTTGTGAACTAAATATAGGTCCAAACCTGACGAATCGGTAGAGATGCACGAGGTGAGTTGGTTATACAGGTAGTGATTTGGTTAGCCATCATTTTGAGCTCTCGTCACAAAAGAGTATTAGCTATTCTCATAGGTTAGAAATGTCGTGTTCGTTCGGCACGACAACGTGACCTTTATGTTCTGTCGAACTGTTATAAAAGAATACGTTTGTGTTGTAATAAACTGTGCAAACCTCATCTTGTGTCTTTTTCATAGTGTAATGCAAAGCATATGTTGGGAACCATACTAATAGTCTTACACATCACAAGTATGTCTGTGTAGTTCAGCACAGATATGTTAACCACTTATGTATCTGTGTAGTTCAGTACAGATACGTTAACCACTTATGTCTGTGTAGTTCAGTACAGATACGTTAACCACTTATATCTGTGTAGTGCAGTACAGTTATGTTAACCACTTATGTATATGTGTAGTTCAGTACAGATACGGTAACCACTTATGTCTGTGTAGTGCAGTACAGTTATGTTAACCACTTATGTCTATGTGTAGTTCAGTACAGATACGGTAACCACTTATGTCTGTGTAGTGCAGTACAGTTATGTTAACCACTTATGTCTATGTGTAGTTCAGTACAGATACGGTAACCACTTATGTCTGTGTAGTTCAGTACAGTTATGTTAACAACTTATGTCTGTGTAGTTCAGTACAGAGATGTTAATGTACTCAGACCAACTAGTGGTGCAAACGAAACACTATGCTTTGACCAAGACACGGCACGAATCGAACTCAGACCAACTAGTTGCGTAAACGAAACAGAAACTTAACCGATTACGCTGCACGAATTGAACTCAGACCAACTAGTTACGTAAACGAAACAGAAACTTAACCGATTACGCTGCACAAATTGAACTCAGATCAACTAGTCACGCAAACGAAACACTATGCTTTGACCAAAACGCTGAACGACTCGGTCTATAGACACGAGTTGTACAAACGAAACACTACCCTTTGACCAACACGTGTCACAAATTGAACTCAGATCAACTAGTCACGCAAACGAAACACTATGCTTTGACCAAAACGCTGAACGAATCGATCTATAGACACGAGTTGTACAAACGAAACACTACCCTTTGACCAACACGTGTCACAAATTGAACTCAGATATTTTTTTTTCGTACTATAATATTTTAATTCGTGCTTCTTCGGTAAAACCTTCCAAACTTGCTTCTGTCGTAAAACAACTAACCTGGCATGGGTAACCGAAAACGAACTCATAGATTCAACAGTTATGTTAACCACTTATGTCTATGTGTAGTTCAGTACAGATACGTAACCACTTATGTCTGTGTAGTTCAGTACAGTTATGTTAACCACTTTGTCTATGTGTAGTTCAGTACAGATACGGTAACCACTTATGTCTGTGTAGTTCAGTACAGTTATGTTAACCACTTATGTCTGTATAGTTCAGTACAGAGATGTTAATGTACTCAGACCAACTATTGGTGCAAACGAAACACTATGCTTTGACCAACACACGGCACGAATTGAACTCAGACCAACTAGTTGCGTAAACGAAACAGAAACTTAACCGATTACGCTGCACAAATTGAACTCAGATCAACTAGTCACGCAAACGAAACATTATGCTTTGACCAACACGCTGAACGAATCGAACTATAGACACGAGTTGTACAAAGGAAACACTATGCTTTGACCAACATGCGGCACGAATTGAACTCAGACCAACTACGAATTGAACTCAGACCAACTAGTTGCGCAAACGAAACAGAAACTTAACCGATTACGCTGCACAAATTGAACTCAGACCAACTAGTTGTACAAACGAAACACTATGCTTTGACCAACATACGGCACGAATCGAACTCAGATCAACTAGTTGCGTAAACGAAACAGAAACTTAACCGATTACGCTGCACGAATTGAACTCAGACCATATCACATGAGACTACGGATGACACATCACACGAGAGTACCGACGAGACAAGAGACGAGACTATGACCGAGATACGTCACGAGATTACAGATGATACATCACACGAGACTACGGATGACACATCACACGAGACTACGGATGACACATCACACGAGAATACGGACGAGACAAGAGATATGCCACGAGACTACGGATGACACATCACACGAGACTACGGATGACACATCACACGAGAATACGGACGAGACAAGAGATATGCCACGAGACTACGGATGACACATCACACGAGAGTACCGACGAGACAAGAGACGAGACTATGACCGAGATACGTCACGAGATTACAGATGATACATCACACGAGACTACGGATGACACATCACACGAGAGTACCGACGAGACAAGAGACGAGACTATGGACGAGATACACCACAATAGACGGGTTCATCACACGAGATAACACGTCTATTTGCTTTGCTTTGCTTCCTTTTGAAGCAAATCTCACGCGATAACACGTCTATTTGCTTTGCTTTGCTTCCTTTTGAAGCAAATCTCACGCGATAACACGCCTATTTGCTTTGCTTTGCTTCCTTTTGAAGCAAATCTCACGCGATAACACGTCTATTTGCTTTGCTTTGCTTCCTTTTGAAGCAAATCTCACGCGATAACACGTCTATTTGCTTTGCTTTGCTTCCTTTTGAAGCAAATCTCACGCGATAACACGTCTATTTGCTTTGCTTTGCTTTCTTTTGAAGCAAATCTCACGCGATAACACGTCTATTTGCTTTACTTTGCTTCCTTTTGAAGCAAATCTCACGCGATAACACGTCGAATTGACAAACTTGTGCAGCGTGTTGGTCAAAGCATAGTGTTTCGTTTGTCCAACTAGTTGGTCTGAGTTCAATTCGTGCCGTGTGTTGGTCAAAGCACAGTGTTTCGTTTGCACCACTAGTTGGTCTATGTTCAATTCGTGACACGTGTTGGTCAAAGCATAGTGTTTCGCTTGTACAACTCGTGTCTCGTCGGTACTCTCGTGTGATGTGTCATCCGTAGTCTCGTGTGATGTGTCATCCGTAGTTTCGTGACATATCTCGGTCATAGTCTCGTCTCTTGTCTCGTCGGTACTCTCGTGTGAAGTGTCATCCGTAGTCTCGTGTGATGTTTCATCCGTAGTCTCGTGACATGTCTCGGTCATAGTCTCGTCTCTTGTCTCGTCGGCACTCTCGTGTGATGTGTCATCCGTAGTCTCGTGTGATGTATCATCTGTAATCTCGTGACGTATCTCGGTCATAGTCTCGTCTCTTGTCTCGTCGGTACTCTCGTGTGATGTGTCATCCGTAGTCTCGTGGCATATCTCTTGTCTCGTCCGTATTCTCGTGTGATGTGTCATCCGTAGTCTCGTGTGATGTGTCATCCGTAGTCTCATGGCATATATCTTGTCTCGTTCGTATTCTCGTGTGATGTGTCATCCGTAGTCTCGTGTGATGTGTCATCCGTAGTCTCGTGTGATGTATCATCTGTAATCTCGTGACGTATCTCGGTCATAGTCTCGTCTCTTGTCTCGTCGGTACTCTCGTGTGATGTGTCATCCGTAATCTCGTGGCATATCTGTTGTCTCGTCCGTATTCTCGTGTGATGTGTCATCCGTAGTCTCGTGTGATGTGTCATCCGTAGTCTCGTGGCATATCTCTTGTCTCGTCCGTATTCTCGTGTGATGTGTCATCCGTAGTCTCGTGTGATGTGTCATCCGTAGTCTCGTGTGATGTATCATCTGTAATCTCGTGACGTATCTCGGTCATAGTCTCGTCTCTTGTCTCGTCGGTACTCTCGTGTGATGTGTCATCCGTAGTCTCATGTGATATGATCTGAGTTAAATTCGTGCAGCGTAATCGGTTAAGTTTCTGTTTCGTTTACGCAACTAGTTGATCTGAGTTCGATTCGTGCCGTGTGTTGGTCAAAGCATAGTGTTTCGTTTGTACAACTAGTTGGTCTGAGTTCAATTTGTGCAGCGTAATCGGTTAAGTTTCTGTTTCGTTTGCGCAACTAGTTGGTCTGAGTTCAATTCGTAGTTGGTCTGAGTTCAATTCGTGCCGCATGTTGGTCAAAGCATAGTGTTTCCTTTGTACAACTCGTGTCTATAGTTCGATTCGTTCAGCGTGTTGGTCAAAGCATAGTGTTTCGTTTGCGTGACTAGTTGATCTGAGTTCAATTTGTGCAGCGTAATCGGTTAAGTTTCTGTTTCGTTTACGCAACTAGTTGGTCTGAGTTCAATTCGTGCCGTGTGTTGGTCAAAGCATAGTGTTTCGTTTGCACCAATAGTTGGTCTGAGTACATTAACATCTCTGTACTGAACTATACAGACATAAGTTGTTAACATAACTGTACTGAACTACACAGACATAAGTGGTTACCGTATCTGTACTGAACTACACATATACAAAGTGGTTAACATAACTGTACTGAACTACACAGACATAAGTGGTTACGTATCTGTACTGAACTACACATAGACATAAGTGGTTAACATAACTGTTGAATCTATGAGTTCGTTTTCGGTTACCCATGCCAGGTTAGTTGTTTTACGACAGAAGCAAGTTTGGAAGGTTTTACCGAAGAAGCACGAATTTAAATACTATAGTACGAAAAAAAAATATCTTAGTTCAATTTGTGACACGTGTTGGTCAAAGGGTAGTGTTTCGTTTGTACAACTCGTGTCTATAGATCGATTCGTTCAGCGTTTTGGTCAAAGCATAGTGTTTCGTTTGCGTGACTAGTTGATCTGAGTTCAATTTGTGACACGTGTTGGTCAAAGGGTTGTGTTTCGTTTGTACAACTCGTGTCTATAGATCGAGTCGTTCAGCGTTTTGGTCAAAGCATAGTGTTTCGTTTGCGTGACTAGTTGATCTGAGTTCAATTTGTGCAGCGTAATTGGTTATGTTTCTGTTTCGTTTACGTAACTAGTTGGTCTGAGTTCAATTCGTGCAGCGTAATCGGTTAAGTTTCTGTTTCGTTTACGCAACTAGTTGGTCTGAGTTCGATTCGTGCCGTGTCTTTGTCAAAGCATAGTGTTTCGTTTGCACCACTAGTTGGTCTGAGTACATTAACATCTCTGTACTGAGCTACACAGACATAAGTGGTTAACATAACTGTACTGAACTACACAGACATAAGTGGTTACCGTATCTGTACTGAACTACACATAGACATAAGTGGTTAACATAACTGTACTGCTCTACACAGACATAAGTGGTTACCGTATCTGTACTGAACTACACATAGACATAAGTGGTTAACATAACTGTACTGCACTACACAGACATAAGTGGTAACCGTATCTGTACTGAACTACACATAGACATAAGTGGTTAACATAACTGTACTGCACTACACAGACATAAGTGGTTAACGTATCTGTACTGAACTACACAGACATAAGTGGTTAACGTATCTGTACTGAACTACACAGATACATAAGTGGTTAACATATATATACTGAACTACACAGACATACTTGTGATGTGTAAGACTATTAGTATGGTTCCCAACATATGCTTTGCATTACACTATGAAAAAGACACAAGATGAGGTTTGTACAGTTTATTACAACACAAACGTATTCTTTTATAACAGTTCGACAGAACATAAAGGTCACGTGGTCGTGCCGAACGAACACGACATTTCTAACCTATGAGAATAGCTAATACTCTTTTGTGACGAGAGCTCAAAATGATGGCTAACCAGATCACTACCTGTATAACCAACTCACCTCGTGCATCTCTACCGATTCGTCAGGTTTGGACCTATATTTAGTTCACAACTTATCTAACAGGGGTGCTTTCAGTTGATGATGATATATCCACCAGGAGTTTATGAACGAGAAAAAACAACAGACACGAATTTTTGCAGTACTCATATGTGGTTCGCCCACTTGGCCACTAGGGGATGATGTTTGTGGTTCGTGATGTACCCGTCAGGGGGCTCTATTGCACGCAAGCGTGCAAGAGACACAAATATTTGCAGTACTCGAACATTTAGTTCACAACTTGTCCGTCAGATGGCACCACTTGTATAATTAGTCCAGAAAATTCCGATATGGGCGCTGCGGGTTAACATGTTTTAGCCTCCAAAAAATTCCGCTAGGGGGCGCTGCGGATCAACCTATTTCAGTTCCAAAAAATTCCTCCAGGTGGCGTTATTTTAGTTCACCGACTATCCGCTAGGTTACGCTGTTTTAGGTCATGATATATCCGCTAGGTGGCGCTGTCGTGTTTCGGTGGAATTTTTTTAGTTCACCAACTATCCGCCAGGGGGCGCTATCTAGTTTGGGGGGGGGGGGCTTATTTTAGTTCACCAACTATCCGCCAGGGGGCGCTGTTCTAGTTTGACGTGATATATTTTAGTTCACCAACTATCCGCCAGGGGCGCTGTTTTAGTTCCGGGGGAAAATCAGCAGTGGGCGCTATTTTAGTCCCGAAAAATTTCGTCAGGTGGCGCCACGCGACCTTGACCTACATCCTGGTATTTGACCTTGACCTACATCCGGGTATTCTTGACCTTTGACCTTGACCTACGTCCGGGTACTTTTGCTTTTGCTTCGCGCCGCGCCACCATACGCGGTAAGGGACCTCCTTTACTACTCACCACCCCTACCTGACTGGCGTGGATCATGTTGTAGAGAAAAACCAGGAGGAGTAATGTCAGCAAGACTGGAGACAGTATAATATTTTGTCAACCATGTCTCAGTCATTGGTAAACTAACAATATGTTTTGATGCTATTAAATCAGAAAGGGCAGCAGATTTGTGACGAACAGACCTAAGATTGGTAGTCGCACAGCGTATATTATGAAACGTTTTTAGACCAGGATTAACTGACACATCACCTGCCAGAAGGAGAATAATAGATAATTTAAAAGATGGATTACAATCTGATTTTTTCACTAAGTACATGGACCAAGACAGGAAATATGTAAAGCAGGGGTTTTGGCAAAACTGATCTGTGCACTATTTTGAACGAATATTCTAGATTGATTATAGGTATAGTAAATTTCATCTTCACTAGAGTAACGTTTGTCTTGAAAAAATACAGGTAGACACAAAAAACACATCGTGACCATGAAGAGAAAACACATTTTGTATAAATACTTCAATCAATGTCGACTTAAAAGGCTTACTGGGATATATAATTAATACATGACACTGAAAATAACGAATTAGAAAGAGGTTGCAAAGACCAAGACTAAGTGCAGCTGCAGGGAAAGGAGTCACAATATATTTATGTTTGAACTAATAATGATTTAGTTAATTAGGAAAACAGTGTATGTATGTATGTGCAGACATAAGCCTGAAGTAATATTTTAAGAGCTTGTTATAATAAACAAAAAGACGATACGTAGCATATAAAACATGTGTCATGTATAACTGAACATAAAATTACGACGTAAACACTACGCAAAAAAATAACGTTACAATTTTGAATAACGGTCTAAGACTGAGCTCTTCACGTATTGCGAGTGAGCGATATTATAACGGAAAACAAGATTCAACGTAACAAACAAAGCTAAGAAATAAACATTTGTATAGTTATCTGAATAATAAGTAGAACATTTATACCGCTGTATAATCAAGATATTGTTAAATTAAATCATTTAAATGAATGAAGCCGTGACAATGAAAAAAATTAAGGAAACATAGCAGCAGAATAGTTTTGAAAATAACGTTGGCGGTCGCCAACATGTGTGGTTAATGCAGGACAACACGTCTTTCATTATTTATCATATTTTAACGTGCGTGGAGGTGATCTTGCAACACGGTAAGAACGTAGATGTCGTCCCTATACTACGAATCGTGGACTGTACATTGATTCGATTTAAAATTTAACAATTTACAACTGTCAGAAGGTTTGTCACTGGCATCGTTTTATCGTTAACTTGACGCGTTTTAAAGGGAATAAAAACATCTATGGCTTGAATTCATATTATATTAGATCCTGCTGTCTATTTCCATGTCCACCAAGCCAAAAAAATCAAAAAATTCAATGAATTAGAAATTCCACATTTTATGCTGTGCATCCGAACATTTTCGAATATGCATATTTTGGCGCGCTTTTCGGGATGCCGAGATGTGACGTCACATATGACCCATAGTCGCATCAGGCCAACCCTTTCCATGCATTCAGAGCATGTTTACAAGTATAGCTTTCTGAACGAAACGAACGTCAAAATTAGTTATTATGCGATATTCCGATGAAATACAAACACTAGTCATCATAGAGGAACAAGCAGTTATCTTACGGTTCCACATGAATCCAATTTTATTCAAAACAATGAATGCGAATGGGCTTACAAGTCGATTAGGTTTCGCCGAGCTCTGGCTCGTTTTTAGAATAATTATATTGGATGCAATCAACGGGAGATAATCTACACCAATAAACATACATAACAAACATATATTGTATCCAGCTAAAGAAAGTAACGTGTATAAGTGTATAATCTCATAATATCACTAGAATATCGATTTATGAAGGAGGAGTTGTACAATTTATCATAACAACTTAAATCAGTCAGCGAATTTCTGTCGGTCTTGCTAGCTCATTTGGTAAAGGCGTTGGTTCGTTGACATTTATTTTGTAATCGTGCGACACCGGTTCGATACTGACACCAAACCATTGATTTTTTAACACTTTTTTGTTTATGTTTTCACCAAGTAATATAAACCAAATCATGTTTATACAATGATGCACTTTTGTAAATATTTTTATTATTTTTGTAGTAATTATTTATTCGCCACAAAAATTAAAATATGGGAATTATATAACCATGTTTCTAAATTGTAGTTATCCAAACAAATATAATGTAATGGATATAAAATGTATTAACTATATATTGTACAGTAATATATTGTAATTATATGTGAAAACAAATGGTGATCTGTCTGGATAAATACAATTTAGAAACATCGTTATATATAATTACCATATTTCCATTTTTGTGGCGAATAAATAATTTCTACAAAAATATTTACACACAGTGCATCATAGTATAACAATTATTTGCTTTATATTACTTGGTGAAAACATAAACAAAAAAGTGTTAAAAAAATCAATGGTTTGGTGTCGGAATTGAACCGGCGTCGCCCGATTACAAAATAAATGTCAAAGAACCAACGCCTTTACCAAACGAGCTAGCAAGACCGACAGAAATTCGCTGACTGATTTAAGTTGTTATGATAAATTGTACAACTCCTACTTCATACATCGACATTCTATTGATAGTATAAGATTATACACTTATACACGTTACTTTCTGTAGCTGGATACGATATATGTTTGCTATGTATGTATATTGGTGTACGTTATATATAATTATTCTGAAAACGAGCCCAAGCTCGGCCATACCTAGTCGACTTGTAGGCTCATTCGTATTCATTGTTTTGTATAAAATTGAATTCATGTGGATCCGTAAGATAACTGCTTGTTCCTCTATGATGACTAGTGTTTGTATTACATCGGAATATTGCACAATAACTCATTCTGACGCTCGTTTCGACCCCAAAACTATCCATGTAAACATGCTCTGAATGCATAGAAAGGGTCGGCCTGCTGCGAGTGTGAGTCATATGTGACGTTAAGATACCACGTGATCGCCTAGCTCATTAATTTTTTTATTTTCCGCGGGAATCGCTACACAGACGGGTTTAAAATCGAATTTATGCTACAAATGTATTTTTCTGTATTTTGTTAATGTTCTCGAATGTTACATACAATGTTAAACTTTGTGTACACATGGAAAACGGATTTTAGCTAATGCCTTGTTTGTATTTCCTTTAACTACAAGGTGGATTTCTTTTGACCTAGAGTCAAACCAATAAATGGAATTGATACTACCTAATCATGCAGCGTCACACTACGTTTAGACCAATGTTTCTCGAACATCTTACGTATGACTATACTTTGTTCAAGAGCAACTTTAATAAACGTTTAAAACATCTGCCAATGTATGTGAAGTATTCTCCTTTGTATGGCGTATGTTTTATAACATTTGCGGCAGTAGTTCATCTGTCGAATATGAACGTGCATGAATGACCGCACACAACCTCCTTCGCCCGCGCACGCACGCGCGCACGCACGCACGCACGCACGCGCACACACACGCAGGTATGTATATGTCGCTAAACAGATACGTCAGACACACAGGCTTACCCTCGGAGTCGAGTCGAAAACACGTAATAATTACTAAAGCCACAGCCGTGTAGCGATGTTCTCATGCGCAGTTGAACAGTGAAATGTCGGCGTTCCGTAACGATATGTAGGGCCTACACAGATCGAACGTTGTGGCGTCAACAAAAAGAGGTCCACTAAAACTGCGGCAGGATAAAAAAAACTGCGAACTGACTCATATAACAAGCGCTTTATGACAACGGCACCGGCTGTGAAAAGCCATTGTATTTCTAAAAAAACTCCTTTGTTAATTTGGGTTACTGAACATTCTTCTTTATCCCAGATTATTGAATATACTTCGTCAATTAATTTTGCCCGTCGCGAAGAAGGTTAGGCGATATTTAAATTTGTAATATGTCATACCTCCACTAATATATATGTGCAGTCGGCTTAATAAAAAGAGCATACGTTTGTCATCTTTCTCAAAGAACCACTTTGGCCTTTTTGCAGAATTTTGATCGGACCGGGACAAAAATAATTCAATAGTTGGATTATGTTATAAAACCTAAATTAATTAACATATCTGTGAACCCACCAGTATGTCGTAATGACTAGTTAGAGTCTGCACGAGATGAACGATGACATCGATTTGAGGAGGCACATTTAAAATGTCTTGCAGTTGGAGACTGTGTTTTCTCCAGGTTAGTAACAGAGAACCTCGTATGTCATGAAGACAGTATGAACGTCATATAGGACCCCGCGCAGTACTCAAAGACAACTGAGGCAAAGACCATAGGCACTGTTTGTGCTTCCAGGCAGACGATTCAGTCTAACATAAGATCCAGATACTGTTTAATAAAGACCGGCACCGGAAGCTGTTGTATGCCTGCAGGCAGTGCATGTTTTTCCTTTAGCGTCCGCCTGATGGCGCAGCGACATATATGCATGAGTTCAGCAGGCGAGTCGAGGCGGTCTCGCTGTAGCAGTGGTCGGTAATGGGGATGCAAGCCGAACGCGACGACGTGGCAGCGGTCGGATGGCGGCGCGATGGAAGTGACGTGGTTGCCGATGGTGATGGGAAGCCGCTCGAGGGAGCGACAGAAGTAGCGTAGGCACAGCTTTAGTTCGACGTCCTTACGGTTTTGCTTTGTGAGGTACTGCTGTCGCACACCCGTCGATAGATGCTGGTTGTGCGTGCGCCAGAAGACAGACGCGTTCAGCTTCGTCACGATTACGTAGAGTGGATGCTGCAGGAAGAAACAAGAAAGCCCAGGAAACATACCATGCCCTATTCAAAATCGATAATTCCGCAAGGAATAAGTAATAAATATAGCAAACGATGTCACGATGTGCTTCACGTATGGGAGGAGTTTGAAATATGACGTAAAACGGTGGTAGGCAATGACAGAATGCTAGACCTGTTTCATAACTTGATATATTCACACGATGCACACGTTAATATTATCGTTGGTGTGTAACTCAAAAGAGCCCGGTAATTTCTGGACCTCACCTGGAAGTAGAGGCCAATGATTTGATGAGCTTGCCCAGCTCGCATTGGGTCCGCGCCGTACCGGAGAAGAAGCAACACGGCAGGGGCGTTGATGGAGTGACAGGCGAGGAGTAGTGGGGTACTACCCCTGCTCGAGAATATCGGCATCTCAACAAATGGCACCTTGGAGTAGTAACTTGTGTATGACGGTTGATGGCAGTCGGTGACGCGAAACTCACTCAGCTCAACCGGCACTGTGATGCGAGTTGCTTGCGACAAGAAATACTCCAACACCTCCAGGTGGCGTTGACTGATCGTCCCGATCGTGTGCATGTTCTGGAAGGGATATATGATCGGGTCGACCTCAAACGGGAATATGAGCGGGTCGAGGAAAGTAACGAACCGATCGAAGCCTCCATCGCAGAGGAACACCGACATAAGTATGTCCCTCAACAGTTCCGGCTCGTCGTCAATGTTGTACTTCTGGCAGAGGTGCGCCGCTAGGACGATCACCGGATGTGTGGTGCACACGTGATCAGCCTCGGTGCCGTTGTGGACGCTGTGACGTCGATGGAAACGGACGGCATCGTCAATCACTGTCTTCACAACTTTCTTGTAGTTGCCGCTTGCTTTTATGTAGCGATAAAGCGAGTTCTTGATCCGGCTCATTCGATCGCTCCGACGGAAGCACTCCGGCCCGTGGAGACGGAGCAAATCTTCGAAGATGTTTGACGACATTTGAGGAGTTTCTGTCAGCCAAACTTTTGGACAGATCCTGCGGTTTGCCGAAATCTGCACGCGGTGATAATGCAGCGTGACGTCTGCGTCATAATGAAAACTACGGCGCGCAAACTTAACGCTTTGGTTGGTCGTGGCGCGTAAAATAACTAAGATTAAGCAATCGTAACATATCTCTTCTTGTATGTAATAAGCGTGAAGTCGTATTGTTTTATTATATACCTTTACTTGTTTGTGGCTTTCGGGAAACATTAGCAGATGAGATGGATTGACGTGTTTTATAGAAGCGTATTTAATTGCAATTAAATTATAATCAAAGTTAAAATAAGCTTATCCAATTACAATAAATTTATGTTCGTAACTACATTTAACTTCGTTGTAGGACGTAAAGGAGCAGACTGCAACAGAAAAAGCCTGATAATTAATTGGCTTCACGTAACTTACCTTTGTCGAAAAAATCACAAAGCTGTCAATTTGTAATGCGGTTGGATGCACCAATCGTTTGTAAAAGGTGTGTACCGTTCGATTTTATTGGATACCACTAAATGGCAAGAACATTGTAAAATTGATCTCATCTATCTATCGCATAAATTGGACGTCCAAAGAACACGTACTACATACGATATAATGTAGGATTCGCTTATGCCATTTCAACGATCTGCCCCGCCAGTCATCGTCTTTCGACACAGATGAGTTCACGCCGCATCTCGACATCCACAGCGATTACAGTGTAACTATCATAATCCTAAACATAACTGACTTTAACCATAACATGGGAACGAAGATGTACAATGTATAATAGGGGGTACTGTACTAAGTACTACTGTAAAAGAAAAGGACTTAGTGTTAACCATTAGTGCTGATATGAAGGTTTCAGAGCAGTGCGGAATTCCTGCTTCAAAGGGAAATCAAATACTTGGATTAATTAGGCGAAATATAGCGTAAAAGAAAAAAGAACTAATAATACCGCTGTACAAAACAATAGTAAGGCCTCATTTCGAATATTGTATACAAGCGTGGAGGCCATATGCAAGAAGGACATAGATGTGCTGGAAAGAGTACAGAGGAGAGCGACTAAAATGATACCAAAACTTAGGGATTTTAGTTATGAAATACGCCTAAAATAATGCGGTTTAACAACACTAGAGACCAGGAGATTGAGAGATCAGATAGAAGTGTTTACAATATTGAATGGTTATGAAAATATTGATAGAACTATTTTTTTCTCAAGTTACATTAGTAAAGGAGCAGTGTAGAGTAGATATCAGAAAGTTCTCATTTTCACAAAGGATTGTAAATTAATGGAACATATTATCCGCTGATTGTGTGTAGTAGCGAGAATAAGTTTAAAAATAAAATCGACACATATCTCAAAAGGGCGGGATACACGTAAATATAAGGGTTGGACTCTCGATAAGCCAAAGGGCTTCCTTGACCACCTGCCATCTAGAGTTAATTATATGGGTGGCAACCTTGTTAAATCTTTGTTGATAACTAATTATGATAATAACCATAACCTTTTAATGAATAATAAAAAAATCACTAACTTTTTATTCTCGTCGTCTGACTAGTTCCAATGATTACCCCAACTCTAACCATAACTAACTAAAGTCATAACTTATACTAATTTTAACCTAATTAATAAGGACTTTTCACACTAACTATTTATGTCCGTCCTCTGATTTGTTCCAACGATTACCCTGACCCCAATCATACATGACCCCACACACATGTTCACACTCCTGCACGCATGTACACATGCACTTTTCGTACGCATGTACATGCATATAAAATCATATATATTATTAATATGTTCAGTTTAATTTTGTTTTATTTTTTTAAGAAAGAAATTTAATTTTGACCAACTGATTTAGTTTAATGTTGGTTTATTAGGCGGCTCACCGAGAGCCACTATTAAAGTCTTAGAGGAGTCTCGTGACACGTATTTTTTTGCAATTAGAGGAGTCTCCTGACCCCTACTTTTTGCAATTAGAGGAGTCTCGTGACACGTATTTTTGCAATTAGAGGAGTCTCGTGACACGTATTTTTTGCAATTAGAGGAGTCTCCTGACCCCTACTTTTTGCAATTAGAGGAGTCTCGTGACACGTATTTTTGCAATTAGAGGAGTCTCGTGACACGTATTTTTTGCAATTAGAGGAGTCTCGTGACCCCTACTTTTTCAATTAGAGGAGTCTCGTGACACAATTTTTTTTGTAATGACTAAAAAATCATGTTTATAATAAGTATATAACTTGTACTATTTAAAATTATAATTTGGCATAACTGACAGTTCAAATAAAAGAAACTCAGACTCCAACCATAACTAATAATAACCTTAACCTTAATTAATACAATAATGATTTATTCCTATCGTCCAATTGGGCCGCCCCCAATAAGTTTTACCTGTGCGATTTTATAACGATTTTCCTTTCGGGACTAACAATGAGCAAGATAATGTTTCTGTAAACCTCAGATAATCCAGATGCGTGTACGAAAATACGCACAAATTATATTCAGAGAACAAAACAACATACATCGACATTAAAATAGTTTAACATTGCATTAGGTTTTTAATGAAATCCTTATTGGTATCAAAATATGCACGACAAACTCTGGAATTACTTGTCAACTTCGTTTCCTATATAACATGATTATGTTCAGCAACATATCGATTAAACCTATATGAAACAACTAATAAACACGCGTTCACTCAAAATTACATTATTGATTGTTCAAGTATATCGGCGCATCCTAATAAATGTTCCGTGTAATAATTATTTTTAAATTAGAATGTTATCTATGCTCGGATGTCATATCGCAGGAAAGGAGAAGTGTAAACTTAACGTTTGAAAGGTTATTAAAATCTGGATGGAAGTGTTTTTTTCACTTAAGATAACTTATCGAAGTAGAGAAAACAAAGTACGGTTCGCGAAGGAATCGTTTGGATTAGGCGCTAGATTTCTGAAGGTATTTATTCTCTTAGAGGATTGTAACTTCATGAAAAACTGTATCTACGGATTCCTAAATGTTAGCTGCGTGGACATGTTTATATAATATTTGTTATTAACAGGTAAAGGTAAGTTCTCATATAATTATTATGTGGTTACTGGTTATGGTAGATTTATGACAGGCATGTTTAATTTTTAACACATATTTCAGAAGGACGCATTATATACATATAATTTTTTTACTCTCAAAAGTCGATGTTTTCCTTGTTAGGTTTTTCTGCCTTGATATGTTGAATGGCAAACCAGCTTAACCTAATCGGTGCTAATTGCGCGTAATCCTTTGTTTCTGCGGGAAAATTATACTGCACCGATACCAACATAAGTTTCATTGTTTAGCCAAAAGACAATTGTATTGGAAATTGCAGACATTGTAACACTGGGTTGAATAGTATTTATAATACACCAATCGGTTAAACAAAACGTGTTATCGCCGTGATATTTTACTTCGTAAAGTTGTCGAAATACACGATTTGGCGATGAATTAATTGTGGAAAAACCACCAAACTACATCTAAGGTGTGGCCAGGCTGTAAAGCAGGCTGCAGTTAGGGACAGGTGGAAGACCATTGTTTCCGCCCTATGCAGGGGCTGATCCAGAAATCGAGTCTGGGGGGCACAAAAACCCTCTCTGACGGCTGAACCAAATGGTGTAGTCGAAATTAAGTTGCTACCGCGCCGCCGTAACTTCAGCACCTGACCCCCCCCCCCACCACTCGGCCGGAGTGGTGGGGGTCAGGTGCTGGTGAAACTTGTTCGCCGCCGCGTCGCCGTTACTTCAGCTTATTATTTTAACTTGAACTTGGGTACATTTCAAACGATCTAGGGGGCACGGTCGCGTGGGCCCATTATAAAAGGTATGCGGAAACGCCGAAATCATAAGGTCTAGGGGGCACATGCCCTCAGGCCCCCACATAGAAGACTAAGTAAGTTAATAAGTAATGATTAAAACATGATGTAGATGGGTCTGTATCATTGATAATGTCAATGTACTTTGAGATATGAAAAGTCATTGCATTTGTACATATTCATTACACGAACTGAACCCCTAACCAGGTATCACGTGTTTATCAGTTCACCAATGGCCATCGTTCTACATTCAATTATACCTATACAGAGTATTAGTTAGCTTAGCAAAACGTTATATACAAAATGACGTACAGATATTAAGGGGATTAAACTGTTTTTTTTTAATTATATGGTAATGAAAATATTGAGAGAAGTACACTGTATATCTGTTTCATAGGACACAGTATAACGTTTGTGAAGGAAAAGAGTAGATTGTACATCAGAAGGTATTCATACTCATACGGGATCATGGCGGAATGGAACAAAGTATCGGATGATTGTGTGTAGATTATATCAGCGTGAATATGTTTATAAGCAGCAGTTTAAAAGTCTCAGAAGGACGGATTACTTGTTGGACTGCCATAAGCTAAAGACTTCCTTGTTCACTCGCTAGCAAAACTGTTCAATCTTCCTAACCCCGATGCGGATAACAGCAAGAACGTGGACCGACAAGTCCGACCCTATCTCCTGACGCCGCCTAGCATTGTGTGAGGCCGGCTCCCGGGCATGAACCAGCCGCGTAGCCGAGGCCATCGGAGTGGACGACGCCGGTCTCCGTGACAGTCATCCCATCGTTGGCGATGCTGGTGACGTACGTGCCGGCCGACATGTCCGCCAGGGCCGGCAGTGTGCCTTCGATGTTGACGATAGAGTGTGTGTAAGTACCGGGCGAGACTGTGCAAGTCGAACTCAGAGCCTCCTTTGCAGCAGGCTGTCTCCGCCGATGACGGCATCGCTCGCCGCATCAGCACCAGCAGCAGCGAGAGCCTTGTCACCGATATGTCGTGGTCGACGATGCTCCTGCAGTTCTCGTTGGTTCTGCCTGAAGCAGGATATCAGTTTACTTGTTCGCGTTGTCGCGGACTAGCTCTCGTAGGATAGCCTACATACCGAGAGCTTGTCCGGTCTTGACGAGACGACAGGTGCGTCTTTCTTGTTTACTACCAACCATATCCTTAACTTTCTGTTTGCTCTGAGCATATGCACAAAAACTCTTGCTGTCTTTTGTTATATTACAAGCTAATTTTTGTTCGTGGCTTCTCTTCGAATTTCAAATTTCAATTGTAGCTTGGTTTAATGCTACATTATAAATGTAGTCTTCGTCATTTCCAGTACGTCTTTATGATTTCCACATCATTTGTTTGTACTTAATTTTTCTAATGGTTTCTTTCGATAAATATTTATTTCTGGACCGTTTCCCTTGTTTTCTCAAGGGAACAAATTTATCGACAATTTAATCAATTTCACTCTTTAAGATATTCCAGCATTATGTTGCTGTTTTAGTCTTCAGTGTGTTGTTCTAATTAATTTTTTTGCTAAATATTTCCTCATTTCCTTATATCTATCGCCATGTTTATTTCGGTTTGAAGTAAATAAGTGACTTGAATATAATAAGTCTAAATAACTAATAACACTTGAGATTCCATTTTTTCTGGAAACATTCACATTTCCTTTTCACCTTTAAATATTTACCTGTTTAATTGACAATTAATAGTGTGATTGTTTTCTTTTACTGTGCACGGACAAACCACTACGTTCATGACAATGTTGTATACTCTAATCTCCATGCTTCGTTCTGATAATGTTAAAGTAACTACCAATAGACTAGTATAATGCATACTCGCCAGGACAGACAGATAAAACATAACAACATAATGTATCTAGGTTAATAATTTGTGTATAAAATACGCATTATGTGGTGCTACATCAATGAAGTCCTTTTAAATTATATTACAGGTCCATCATTAAAACTTTATAAATGTTAATTAGTATAACGTAACCACGGAGTATTTAACTAAAGTTCGGATTTCATTATAATTTATATCAAATGAACTATACTTTTTTAAACTACTATAGTTCGATACACAGCCATCAGTATTACCACTGTCTGGGTTATACATGTTGTTAAGCGCCACGAACAATTTATAATTGGATCTGGCGCTATATTAAATAAAATATAGTATTATTATTACACGAACAAATTAATTGCAATTGACACAAGCGTCAGACGTTCCTTACCCTAGTAACCAATCACGAGCTCGCTGGGCGTGGATTAAAAGCGCCTGTTAGTTATTCATAAGTGAATCGCACAGGCGCGTCCCGTACCGTAGGCCTGCTGCATCCGGGCGGCGCCCGGGTGTAACGTTGTAAGAGGGTGCCGGAATGTTGTGCTAATTCTACATCTTCGCTTCGATGTCAAATGGACTCGATATATTGAAATGTCGACGATCGACGGTATTGAAGATCGACGAATTATCGAAATATGGACAGTGGCCAGTCGATACCCGATATATCTAAATATCGAAATACCACTAGGTATCGGTTTCGAACTTTCACAAGTATCCCAGTACTTCAATATATCGGGTATCGAACCAGCACTAATCCCCAGTTATAAGTTTAATCCTTGGGTTTAACAATTAATTCCGTATAATGGTGAATGTTCTTATGAGTTCATTATCTTGGCAAAAAGGGTTCCCCTGGTGTAACGGGCTCACAGTAGATCCATGCCAAACGTTTGTGCCGGCTAGGCTTCTAAGATGACTTGTGCTAATTTTGATATATTTACTATTTTAATTTTTAGAGTGTAAGAACCTGTGCAGTCATTAGCAGGAAAAAATAACAAATAAATAAAACAAGAAAAACACGGCAACTACAACTGTGCTACTTCTGGCATTGCGGCACAGTTTGAGATCAAACGTCAGGTCATAGATCAAAGGGCGAGGTCACGTCATTCACTGCACTTGCCAATTTCTGGCATGGGGCTAAACTTTGTTGCCTTAGTTAATTGCCTTGAGTCACTATTATTAGTACTTTGCGATTCTTATTGTTTCTGCTGAGTTCACAACTTCCCAGTGTAAATATAATTTATTTATGCTATTTTTGTATTTGGATACATTTTACTTCCGTCTTAAGAGCTACAGTACATTAAGTTTACAATTTGTGCATTCATTTACATTGAACACAAGTTTCTATTCAAGTTTTAAAATGTGTTGTACCATTTTTGACGAGGCTAACGTCCTTTGAAGCGCTACAGATCGGGAGCACGTTTCATGTAATGTTCTTAAAATTTCGCACTTACTTACCTTTCTGTTTTACATTCCTGTATTTGCATAAACTCATACGTTTGCTTAATGAAAATCCGTAATTTACCAAGGCAATCATCTTAGCGTTAAGAACGTGCTTAGCCGCTTCATGAAACCGACCTCAGGAATGCTAATAGTGCAGATGTGTGCGAAACACGATTGACTGATCACTAAAGTACAAAATTCACTTGCCTGTAACTATCTCTGTCTATCAGTGTCACCACACCATTACTAAAGTGGTACTAAAAAGAAGTCATCTGTGGGATCCACAATCTTAGAACCAGGCCTTGTAAAAGGGGGGCCTTGTAAAAGGGGGCCCCCTCATGGACAAAGTATCTCACGGAAAAACACCCCTAATGTATTTAATATTTTCTGCAATTTGTTTATTTACAATTATTAATATATTGTATTGCCACATCACATGTATTTATTATGAGAAATGCTAAAGAACTAGCTGGTTGTGTATGATTCTATCTTTAAAAAGGTGAATGGATTTATCTTTGAGGGGTTTTATCCATGAGTTGTTATGTTCAGAATGGTTGTATTCTTCAGGGGTTATGCCCACGAATGGCTTTGTCCAGAAGAGGTTGTACCCATCCGCATAGCTATCTAGAGACCCATCCACCCATAATTTGGACGGGTAAAGTCTGTTTTGGACAGGTAAAAATCTGAATTTAGACGTGTACAAATTTTAGGAGCAAAAAGAACTTATACATTATTGCCTCTGTCCATTATGCTTTGAAAATAAGTGTCACACGTTTACATGTGTGGTATTTATGTATATATCTGCACATCTGGACTGGGATATATATATCCATGCATAGACGCGACTATCTACCACAACATGTTTGGACTCTGTACAATTTCATCGTGCATACAGGCCTGTATATTCATGATTGATTTTGTCCAGAATGGTTTTGTTCGTGATGAATTATGTGCATGAGGACATATGATCATGAAGGGTTTGCCCGGAACGGTTATATCCTGAGGGTTTACACACAAAAAGGTTGAAGATTGTAACTGAGACCGTGAGTATTCTCTGCTTCAAGTTGACGTGTTCTATTCCAGTTCTACGCTCTGCTGCTCTACAACTTCCCGGCGCTCCTCGACGGCTGCATGACCTTAACGCAGGAGCAGGACATCGGGCTGCTCTCGTGTAAACTCCAGCTGTCTTGCCAAGCACCCCGTGCTGACCTTTCGACCTTCACTTGTTCTTGCCGTGCTCAGCCTGGAGCTGGAGATGTTCCGCTCCGACCGACTCTCAACCACCCTCGTCCAACAATGCATGGCTCATGTAAGTCTCGACTCTAAGTTAGGATTCCATATGCACGGAAACGGCATGCAGATGCGGCATGCGGCGAAACAATTAATATAGTGCCGTGTGGAAGTTATTAGAAGTAGTTCCGTAAGTACATAGATGGATGAGTTTTGACTTAGGATAGAACATATATGTTCCATTTTATATTTAAATACCATACTGGAATGAAATACAACAGAAATAGTCAATGCCACATAACTTGGTTGATTGTATTACTGTCTAATTAAACCACATTGCTCTACTGCTGCTTGGTGCTTGGTGGACAGTTCATTATTGGCTCAAGTACAAATGCATCAGGATGTTTTTCGCACCCGCTGTAGTTTAGGCTCAATTGTGTACACCCTGGAAGCAGTCAGTAAACCTATAGGCTTACTTGAAAAGGGTAAATGGCACCTTGTCAAAGCAGTGAAGCCCAGTTTAATTCCTTTAGTCAACGCAGCAGTCACACTGTACCAGTGTATCTTGCCATGTAAAAGCTCATAAAACTCTAGGGTAAAACTTCATGAGGGCCATGCTGAAGTTGACAAGGGGAGCAACCATAACACCTAGAGAAACTAGTTGAATCTACAACCTAATCAAATGGAATTGTTATGTAGTTGGAATTCGGTTGAAATGTTGAATAGTAATATAAAAATAATAAGTCAATTACGATTGCATTGCTTCCTATTACTATTACATTGAGTTTTTTCTCAACCTATTACTATTACTTCAATATTTGTAATCATTACTATTACATATTACTATTACCCCATGCCTGTTGTGTGGCTCTGTACAAGAGATTTTGCAGTTAGGAATGAGAGAAATGGACTAACATTGCAAGTATTATCCTACTGAGAGATCGCTCCTGTAGCAAGCCTGTTGTCCACGACGGTGCTGGTTGATGGCTGTGACATTAGCTAAAGTGAACTGAACAGTATTTATCGCACGCCACAAAGCCATTACTTTTAATTCTCTGGACACCAGACGAGAAGGGTGGGGAGTTTGTGTGTAGATTTGTAAATGTAATTTTGTTGGTTAACTAGTGGAAGTGTAACCTAGTTGTATGTCAGAAATGCATGATATGTATATTAGTTGTAAGTATGCACAACTGGGAAAACGCGCATAAAAACTATAAATATGAAATGTAAAATATATATGTGTATATTTCTATGTATGTATAGACTACGTGACGATGTTTATAAATAATTATGTATAAGTTAGAAAGTGCTTGCTGTGCAAGTACATAAGGTTCTCTTGTGGAAATCCTTCTTCCACATGTTCATGTAGTCACGAGGAGCTGTGTTTGTGAATGTTTGTAAACATTGTGATTGACAGCGAGGCAGATTCTATGTTATTGGCCGTGTGATTGATAGCAAGATTCTAGGTGATTGGCTGTGTGAGCAAGAATCTAGGTGATTGGCCGCGCGATTAACAGCAAGAGTCTAGGTGATTGGCCGTGTGATTGACAGGAAGGGTCCATGTGATTGGCCGCGTGGTTGACAGCAAACGTCTAGGTGATTGGCCGCGTGATTGACAGAGAGTCTAGGTGATTGGCCGTGTGGTTGACAGGAAGGGTTGATTGGCCGCGTGGTTGACAGCAAACGTCTAAGTGATTGGCCGAGTGATTGACAGGAAGGGTCTAGGTGATTGGCCGCGTGGTTGACAGCAAACGTCTAGGTGATTGGCTGTGTGATTGACAGCACGAGTCTATGCGATTATCAGCATCTCTTTGTCCGCAATATGACACACCACAGTGTTAATTGCTGCGTGTAATTATATATGTGTAGTGATAATATGTGTGTGTATGTATGTGTGCGTGTGTGTGTGTGTGTGTGTGTGTGTGTGTGTGTGTGTGTGTGTGTGTGTGTGTGTGTGTGTGTGTGTGTGTGTGTGTGTGTGTGTGTGTGTGTGTGTGTCATGGCGTCTGTGTGGTGATAATATGTGTTTGTTTTGCATATATATGCTTTTCTCTACTTCGTGTTTGGATCCCTATGGTTCCAGAGTCAGTAAAAAATCGTCTTAGCAATGCAGGCGGTACTAAAGGGGATTTTAGTTACGGTTTCCAAAGGAACTTGCCAAATGGGGTATACCCTTCTGGAGTTTTGAAAATAAAAGTCGACCTGGATGCTTGCAGATTCAGTTTTTGAATAAAAAAAAATTGTCTCAGGAAAGTATATTTGACTTTGACATTGTTTCATTTAACCACCTTTTGTCTTACCGCTACACACCTTCGTTGAACTACTGAAGAGTCATTTAAGTTCCTGATCCACTTTTCCACGGCCAAACGCCATATTGATCTAAATATGGTGAAACCATCAGCAAAATCAACCCGTAAATCCTTCCGTCCATTTTCTTAACGAAAATGCCCTTACAGGCGCGGATTGTTTCACTTCTCTTGGTACTAAAAATTAACGGTATGTTCTTATCTAGCACAATGTCCAGTCCCTGGGACTGCTCAGGGCGCTTACACTTTATTCCCTGGAAGGCCTGTTCAACTGAACACCACCTCGACTTATCTGGGAAGCATCCAGCCACGCTGCAAGTAATACGTGAAGACTATGTGTACACAAATATCCACCACTGTCTATAGCCAGGTACTCATTCATACAGTTGAGTGAACTGTAGCAATGCAGTGTGAATGAATTGCCCACTGCGCTCCACAGTGCAACGATGTCATCATCCGCGACAGCGCGTTGAAAGCGGAGTCTTGCTGAGGCTCCGGCTCAGACCATTCAGTATTAATTTGGTTCGGCCGAGAATGGAGGTTTTGAGGCCCCCTGGACTACCCTCTCTGGAACTGCCCCTCGAGTGGGTATGTGGGAGTCATCACCGACACAGCTAGAAATTACATTTCAAAGAAGACCTTTTGTGGCAGAGTCAGGTAAGTCTATATTTAATACAAGGATATTGTTCTCCATTCACTGCATAACACTGGTGAATGACCATTAGTCTATCTCAAGGATCAAGTTATTTTCTCTTACAGAGTTGCCGTGTAGAGAGTCAGGGGTGTCGTGCAGCGCTTGGCAGTAGCTCCCACGACAGCTGTCTTATTGTTACAAGTTTGACTTACTTCATTTCAAGGAACGTTTTAATATTTCTCATGTTCAAGTATAGAGGTACAGACATTACTTCGGACGTTTACATTTTACTTGAAAATGATTACTGGTGCCGGACTGTTATGATTTTAATCGACATTCGTCTACGCTTGCCTTGAGAACCGGTTGTGAACTTGTCAAGCAGAACGCTAGATGTGCGTCTATTCCTGGATAACACCGGACCACGAACAACGTTTGTGCAACCGCCGATGATACGGAGTGACGCAAGACGCACTTAAGCACGCGTATGTGTCAACAATGGCATCTGTAGTGCGTTATTCTAGGACACAGTTGTTGTCAATGGCCGACAGTGCAACCAGGTATACCAGATCTGCTGTGTGAATCTTCTACTTAACCAACTGTGCATCTTCAAGCGTTCGTCTACGAGACGTAAATACCCTGGTGGTCGTAAAGTCGCAAAACAGATCGGGACAATAATTCATTACGCAAGAGTACCGACGTTGCCAGAACCAAGTCGAAATGTACCAAATTTAATAACTTTACCACTGTATAAACAGGTACAGCGCGATCAAGGCGTACGGGTATGCTACGTTAAAGCACAATCTTGTCGGAACAAAACACTCGCCATTGCGGATCATATACTTGAAAACCATCTCGATATGATGGCGATATCCGAAACGTGGTTGAAGCCTTCGAGCGACGCCAGTGTGATTACATTACATTGTACCAAATGGATATTCCATCAACCACACGCCTCGCCCTACCGGCAAAGGGGGCGGTGTCGCTATTATTCATAAATCCGAAATCGTTTTACACAAACAGGATACCGATGCGTTTCGATCCTTTGAACACATCGAGTGCCGGCTGAAAACACCAACGTCATCCATGTGAATTGTTGTCATTTACCGCCCGCCGCCATCAGCGAAAAGGGGCTTCTCAACTACTGTGTTTTTTTAAGAATGGGACCGTGGACATCTGATTATCATGGGAGATTTGAACTTTCATATTGACAACGCTGCAAATGTTGATGCACGGCGACTGATCAATGATGTGAATGCCACAGGAATGGTGTTGCATGTTCCCCGGCCAACCCACAGGAAAGGACACACGTTGGATGTACTCATGACCCGCAGTACGGACGAACTTCTTGTTCGAAATGTTACCGTTACGGACATGGGCCTTTCTGACCACTTTGCGGTGAGTTTAAACATATACATTGTTCAACGTCGCACTGGTTTGACGAAAATCAAATATCGCAAGTTACGCACCATTGATACAATGTCTTTTCGACAAGACATTCCACTATTCCGCTCGGATGATCTTGACTTGCTGAACGTACAAGAACTGGTTGATCAGTACGATCATATGCTGGTCAGCTTAGTTGATTCGCATGCGCCTATGCAAAAAAGCATGTCCGATTACGGCAAGATACAGCGTGGTATACCGACGACCTACGGGCTGCGAAACGAGAGAAACGGCAGAGAGAACGATCCTGGAGAAAATCCAAACTAGAGGTGCATAGGCAATTGTACGCTGATCAGTGCAAGAGAGTGAATGCACTACTTACCCAAACAAAATCTGCCTACTATTCCAACATAATCCGCGACACAGGCAAGAACCAGCAACGACTGTTCCGAATTATAAACTGTCTACTGCATCACAATGTGGGAGTTGTACTTCCTACCCATACGTCAGAAGCTGAAATGGCGTATATTTTCAGACTATTTTTTTTGAAAAGATCAGCAACACTTGTCCTGAGTTGTCTACCAGCTCTGACAGAGCAAATGGTGACAAAAATGTGGATACCAACAACCTCTGCTGCACATCGAAGCTGTCTTCCTTCTCCCTACCAACGCCAGGCGAAATCAAGAATATCATCATGGAGGCACCCCCTAAATCGTGCGACCTAGACCCAGCTCCTACCTGGCTAATGACATAATCGATCGATGAACTTCTGCCCATTTTGTCGCACATAGTTGTGGCATCTCTGCAGTCGTCAGTTGTTCCAGATAAAGCAAAACAGCTGAATTCAGCAAAACAGCTGAATCTCCACATGCAAGAGAACAACTTGCACGACCAATTTCAATCGGCATATCGCCATGATCACTCAACTGAAACGGCTCTGCTTAAAGTACACAATGACATTCTGTCTGCAGTAGACCGTGGCTGTGTTGTTGTGTTGGTTATGCTTGACTTGACCGCCGCTTTCGACACCATTGACCACGGCATTCTATTGAGCAGACTCACTCACAGATTCGGTGTCACTGGCGCTGCGCTTGAGTGGTTCAGATCTTTCTTGTCCGGTCGGCATCAAGTCGTTCGTATTGGAAGTGTCAAATCATCCCCAACTGATGTGTCGTTTGGTGTACCGCAAGGGCTTCGTACTTGGCGACATCATCAAGAAATTCGGCTTAGAATATCACCTATATGCCGACGACACGCAACTTTATGTTTCGTGTTATCCTGGTGGAGATGGCCAACTGAACTCAATGGATTCTGTGCTGTTGCCTAGAAGAAATTGGTGAATGGTCTCGGACCAATTTACTGAAGTTAAATGATCAGAAGACGGATGTCATGGTGTTTGACACTAAACAGAAGTTGCCACTGCTAAAGGAGATACGCATTTTTTGACTCGACTTTGACTTCCTCTTCAAGTACGCGCAACCTGGGCGTTGTATTTGATCAATCCCTCAACATGACTAACCACATAAGTGTCATTTGCCGAACAGCGTATGTGCACCTCCACAACACCAGTCGTATCAGGCGATACCTCACTAAAGATGCGACTAAATCATTTGTGCATGCTTTCGTCATATTTAGATTGGACTACGGGAACGCGTTACTGGGTGGACTACAACGTGATCACATTCACATACTCCAGCGAATCCAAAACATGGCAGCCAGAATCATCACGTTCTCACCTCGCCGTGACCACATACCTCCGGTTCTAAAATAATTACACTGGCTGCCAATCAAATGCCGAATCGAGTTTAAAATACTCCTTTATGTGTTCAGAAGTCTGAACGGGACGGCGCGGCTGTATGTTGCCAACCTGTGAACCAGGCACTGTCCGGGACGCACACGTTCATCTGAACAACTTTTGCTTGAAGTCCCACGAACGAACCTGGTCAGTTTCGGGGACAGGTCCTTTCGTGTGATTGGACCTCGACCATGGAATGCACTGCCCATTGCTATCAAGTGCAGCAGAACTCTGTCGGCGTTCAGAAAGACACTAAATATGCACATATTCAAAGCTCAATACTGCTGACATTTTTAACATTTCATTTGAGGAAATTTTACTGCATATCTTACTTTTTTGCATATAGATATATTATTTTGAGTGCACGTATCAGTATTTATTTATCTATGCGTGCGTGCGTGCATGTGGGTGGGTATGTATGTGTAGGTATGTATATATGTAAATACAATAATAACAGGTCTAATTTATAATTTATCTAATTTTATTTATTTATGTAATTAATAGTTTTAATATAACTAACTTAATTTGTTCTACATTTTATCTGAAGTTTCTTTTTTTGCAGTTTTTATAAGTATACATTTAATCGCTTGATTGGATTTTATTGTACAGTGCTTTGAGCATATTATGGATATTGCGCTCTATAAATATTAAATATTATTATTAAATATTACAGAGATGATGCTTGCGAGTGTCCTCCTGCTGTTCGCCTTCCTGGCGTTGGTGTTTGCTTACGCAGCTGATGAAATAAGTGTCTTGACTGGTCGAGTCACCAAAACACCTGATTTCTATTGGATATTCTCTATATCCGTATCTTAGTCGTTCGCGGATGAATTCCAAGACGTCCTATCGGACCTTCGGAAATCTAATTTTGACAGATGATACACAAGGAATAGTATATTTAGTATATCTCCTCCTTTCCACGTGGCTCTACAGCTGAGCCACCATATAGCAACAAGTACATGCGCCCCACGTCCATGCAGAGTACACAGTACTAAACACCAACACCAACACCAACACCTGTTTACCACAACTTCTATTCATCTCGGTGGATTAGGGGTGTATTTTATGTTCCTGTTGACCCAGTGTTGTTGTCACCATTAAACTTAATGATGTGGGTGATATACAGGGCATCAACTAGTCGGAAAACATTTTTACAGTTTCACGTTTACATCGTTATTGTTATTATATTTTATTTAAAGAAATTCAAATTCATATTTCTAGTTTATATAACAAAGTTGGCACTGGGGTGATTCAGGTTTGCATTCTAAAAAAATAGCTAAAATAGTGTCATATGGTGGATACTACCTCATGTGATTGTTTACCGGGTTCTTGGCATAGCACGAGCCATTGTAGGAAAATATTAGATCTACACCTAAACGGCAGTTTTTTTAATATTTACTAAACATGATTTTTCCACATATTCCAACAGATGTTTGTCTTTCCTGTCAAGAAAGTAAATTTTTCTAACGATGGCATACCTTAAAATCACATTTATTCGTGGACTATCTATGCGTCTAGCACATAATAAATACCATTGTTCTATCTTTGGCGGTCATTTAAAGGAAATGACATTTGTTGGATTTGCTTTCAATATATCTCAGGTAATATTGATGCCAGGGCAACAACGTATATATAATATTTTCTGAATTACTTTCTCCTTATAATTACAAAGACAAATTTGTAAATAGATGCATAATTTGTTTGTGATTTAGGTATTTATAACAAACAAAACATTGTTTTCTTTAATTCAAAAATGAAGTATGTAACTTACAAATATGTAACAAGTGCGGTTATAGTTACATAACATCACATAAACTAGATACGACAGAGACAGAAGTGTGATTTTATCTGTTTTGATAATGACCGTGCGCAAAGTATGCTACATTTTCCCAGTGCGACAGCCATTTTGTTTGTATGCATGGCAACGGGTGATGCGGGAGAAAACCGCTCCGCATATTTTTTACTCCCATTGATCTATGCTCCCTGACTTGGTTTCCGACTAACGGTTATGCTTATATATACTGCTGTTTTCCCTTGGGCGATGGACAAGCAGAAAATACGACATGAACAGTTGTTAACACAACACATATATTAACTAAATGAATTAATGACTTATTTAAATTGCCGAGTAACTCGGTAGTTCTCTGGAATCCCCACGCGCTTATTATGAGAACCACCTATAACACTGTACAGCAATAATTGTCAAAGAAACATGGCGAATTTGTAAACTACGTTCATATAGGTTAAATATGATGTCATTATCTAACAGCATCCAACAACGTGAGACACAGAGATAAATGATTTTTTTTAATTATATGATAATTACTAAAGACGTATTAGAGATAAACAAGATAATATTGTGAATGTTCAATGTAGTATACATATACAACTTAAAAGCAGAACATATGTTCCCAGTTCCATGGTTGATTGTATAAATAATAATAATAATCTTTATTGATACATAATGTTAAGTATAGCACATATGTAGCAGTAATATGAAACATGTATACATTACGTAACAAATCCTTATTCATGTCATATTTGAAATGAAAACTATAATTGGTGTCAAAAAACAACATAATAAATAAACATAAACATCTTCATAATAAACTAACTAATTATTTAATAATGCATTATACTAGTACCGTAACATTGAACACCAGGTACATCTTAACATGACAAAATTACATTAAAGCAGAACTTAGCATATGTTTGCTAGAATTAGACGCTTGGTCATTTGTTTGAACATATGAAGAGATGTACAATATTGTAAATAGTTGTTTGTAATAAATGTAGTCCAGATTTTAGGACCAACATAAGCCAAAGACAATTCTCTGCAATTAGTCTTGCTGTATGGTATTTTATATGTTACTTCCTGCCTTGTATTATATTTATGTGTGGATACTTGCAGGACAAATAGTCACCTTTTTATAATACCAATATTCTTAGAAATGTTATTTGATATATATTTAATGTGTGTGCTCCAATTCAATTTATTATTTATCAGCAGACCCAAAAACTTTATCTCATGTACAGTGTTAATTTGTATGCCGTCTATGCAAATGCTGTTACACCTCTCTCTTATACCGATCGTACTGTGTGAGTTTTCTGTATATTCAAAGAAAGTTTATTCATTTTAAGCCATGAAGATAGATTTTTTATTTTAGAGTTCAGAGCATTTTCCATTTCATCTATATTGTTGCCTTGTGTCACGGATTAGCGAGGTCTCCGTACACTAGATGGCTCAGTTTAGTAGGGTTCTTATATATATCAAGGTCAACGCATATGAGAAAGAACGGTTATCGTGAACAAGCAACAAAGAACGAGGCAAATTTAACAAACTTTATTACAAGATATCTTCCTTTTGGTAAATATCTCGATTAACAAACTAAACAGAATAAAGAAATCCCGTAACCAAATCTTAATAGAACATAATAAACAATAACACTGAATCTTTCGATTATCAAATTCCACTTCCTTTCTAAGATGGATTATACCGTTACGCGACCATACACTAGGCGCCAAGTGTTATCTAAGAATAACTCCCATAATATAAATACACAGTATAAGCTAGTCCTCGCGGACTCGTATCACAGTAATATGTTACAACACACACACGCACGCGCGTGCGTGCGTGCGTGCGTGCGTGAATACTTCAAGGGAAATAATACCTCACTTCAAAACCACAGATAACTACTAATCATAATATAGCAAATAATAGATACGTTCAATCAGAAAACAGACATTTACACTGGGTTAGTCCCATCTCGAATATATACGAACGTTTGTTGAAGTCAACACGCCGAGCTCAGAACACAATTAGAACGGTGTATCTCGGCCGCACGAGTGATGATGCCGGGCACTTGACGATTGCCGTCGTACGCCGCGAATTCTCGAGTCGCGTCCGTTCAATGATCGCACGGTCGCAAACGATTGCGAAGTCAGCTGAATACGTACGTTAACTGAAAGACGAAGCCGGGCTGTAGACGCTTACCGCCGGCCGCTACGAATTCGATCGAGAGGTCTTGCCCTGTCGCAAACGATCAAGAAGTCGGATGAACGGGTTCGCGCGAAGGACGACGCCTGGCAGTATACGTTTACCGCCGGCCGCTGCGAGTCGCATTCGGTCAAGCTTTCTGATGATGTCGCTGTGAGACCGCTGTTCGAGGATGGCCCGAGCTGGGTGAGCGCGTCGCGATTATCGCTCATCGACGCAAATACGTTGGGGCTGACCGGAACGTTGTCTCAATATACGGCTGACGTTGCGGCATGGATTCTTCGAAGCTCGATCGAACAGTCATTCTGGACACTGAATATTACACACACACAAAAGCTTGGGAACGTAATCCACGTTAACGAATTCCACCACGCTTTACGACTTGACTTGCCATTCTCTTGGCAGCAGGGCAACCTGTCTCCTTCAACCCTGGATCTGTCCCAGTCCTTCGCCAGCACCCAGATGGCGAAATGCATACAACAGACGTTTATATAAGCGGACCTAATTACACATCATATGACAGGTTTCCATCATTTCTATTGGCTAATGCAATATACAATTCAAACTAGGTATTGTGGAACACCCTCTAAGATTACAGTGAAACCACCTGCTGGCCTAGAAACGCTAGCAACATAATACCATGCCCCACTGAGCGCATCTGCAACCGAGTTGCTGTAATTACGTAACTAAGGCGGTTGGTTAACAATATGTCTATCTACTGGCTTGACCTTCCTCATTTATAAAATTAAACCTCAGGAAAGTAGATTTAAACATCCAGAAACAGCAGAAATGCTACACCTTGCATAAAGATGCTCGTGTCATCAGCAAACATAATGGTAAACGTTGTGTCAGATAAAGTAGATAAATCATTTATATAGATAAGAAAGAGTAAAGGTCCCAGAATTGAACCATGCGGAACACCACATGTTATGTTTTTAAGGGAAGATTTTGTTCCGTAAAATTTTACTCGTTGTTGTCTGTTACTTAAAAAGTTACGAATCCATTGGAGTATATTCCCTCTGATTCCATAATGTGCTAATTTTCTCAATAATATGTTACGATTAACGGTATCAAAGGCTTTGGCTAAATCCAGAAATAACCCAATTACGTGCTCTTTTGTATCGATTGCCTCATCAGTGGAATATCCTTTCCTAAATCCAAATTGGGAATTAGACAAGATGTTTCATTATGTAATTCATTAATCTATTGTAGAATAATCTTTCAAACACCTTTGAAAATACAGGCAAGACAGAAATAGGCCTGTAATTATTAATTAATGATGTATCGCCATTTTTAAAAACGGGAACTATATCAGCTATTTTTAGTTGATCAGGAACATATCCTTGATTAAATGATAAGTTTACAATGTAACTTAAAGGATCAAGTAGGTCGGAGAAGGCCTGTTTGACAATAATAGGTTTTATGCCATCCCATCCAGGACTAGAGTTTTTAAAATTCTTAATAATTCCCTTTATCTCATCTGGTGTGGTTGGCGACAGATACATTGAATTGTTATAGACTCCTTGGAGGTAGTCATCAGGTCTCTCTGATATGACTGATATTTTATCAGCTAGTTCTGTACCTACATTGGTAAAATATTCATGAAATGTATCAGCTATGCATTTTTTTTTTTTTTGTTAATTTACCGTCAATTAGTAATTTGTCATTAGATAAAAATGCTTCCTTCCTTCCTACAATACTTTTTAAAAATATCCAAGTTTTTGGCAAATTACCCTTGTGCTGTTGAAGCTCACGTCGATAGTATTCTCTTTCTGCTACAGTAATAAGACAATTTAATTTATTTCTATATCTTTTATAATTAGTTTCATTGAAGACAGTCGGTTTTTTCAAGTAGTACATAAACAATTTGTGTTTAGTTCTAATGGAGTGTCGTAGTCCCATAGTAATCCACGGTTTAATGTTTTCTTGTCATAATATTTGTCTTAGCTAACGGAAATGAATTATTGTATGCAACTAATATCTCATTAATGAAGACAGTGCACGCACGTTCTGAATTTAGCAAACACGAGCTCGGAAAAGGTTATTTATTTATGTTTACGTTCATACCGTTTCGTTTGTACGTTGGCGCGAGCGCCATCTCTCCAACGCCAACACCTGTGACACTGTATGACATTTTGAAACGTGCTGATTGTGGGCTTCACAATTTACATATTACTACTCTTACTGTGGGGGCAATGTGGTTGTATCCCCCCAGATGCTGAGGTTCACTCTACTTTTTCAATGTCCATTCGCTGTATTGGACCATTAGTCTCTGATCTACCAATTGGCGATACTTATCAAACACACAAAGGTAGTTATTCGGAGTTATTTACTTGGTCCATTGATACATTCACCAAAGGCCACCACAAAGACGCTACGTTCAACTTAACCTGGACATTATTATCAGCTGCTTGGATGCCGTATTTGAAGAGAGGAGAAATTAGGTGGTTAGCGGGAATTAATCTTAGACACAAATGTTGTAATTGTGATAACCGCAGCCATGCGTTTATTGTTCCATGGGTGTGTATAAGCTTTGGCCACGTTCGTTCACTCTACATTCACTCAACTGTATGACAATGGTTGATATTTGTGTACGGATATGCGTGGCTGAATGTTTCCCAGGAAATTCGATTGAACAGTAACGTGTAAAGCAATATGAGTAGTTCTAGTTTAAATAATTATTAAAAATTGCGTGATTTTTCAAAGCTACAGATGCCGAGTGTCCAGCGATCTACCAAGAGGCTTGTGTATTTTGATTAAACGATACTACATGTACATGCTCCCATCTACATAAGCTAACAGATTCAGTAACTCGATACCGTTATAGGCCTATCACTTGTAGATAGTAAGGCAAATGACCGGCAAAATAACACAATGTTTAAGGTATATTGGTTGGTAAGTTGTAGTTAGATTTCAGTGTATATATACAGTTTCAATTAAGATGCGAATCGTGGGCTTTAAAAGTAAATTGCAGCGTGATTTGGCATCGTTCATATGTCGATGGGTATTACTGGTAGTAGTGAAAGTTTCGTTATTACGGCGGTTTTTGTGTGAATCCGATATGCGACAGTATTTCCATACTTATATTTACTTTACCTACCTCATCCACTTAGCGTGGTGACATGATGAGTTGTTGCCACAGTTCTCTCTATTTTCTGCACTGAATATTATGTTGAGAATTGGTGAGGTATTTGATCCCCATCTAAGGTGTGTTGATTAAGATTTTGTTTACCTGGATAGATGTACATTTACTTGGTTTTGCTTAAATTGAGAAATAATCCGGTAGCTTCAGAAGCACTTTCAAGTTCACGGAGAAGGAGTTCTGCTTCGCGTAGTGTGTCAGCAAACAGAGCGATGTCATCAGCAAAATCCAAATCAGAAGTATGACGGGCTGGATATCTGGTGCTTCGACGCCTGTTAGTTCTTCCCTCTCATCAATTGCATTTCTAATGGCATAGTCCAAGAAAATGATGAACAGGAGTGGGGCGAGAGGTTTTAGAGAGAATCGGTCATGTGAAACCGTATTGCTTAAGCTGACCGACTATTTTCTGAGCAACATTAATAAAGGCAACTTGTGTGGCATATTATTAGTCGATCTGGGAAATACTTTTTTGACATGGTTGACCATGATCTGATTATACTCAAACTGGAGTTGTATGGTTACCATGAAAACGAGCTAGCCTGGTTCCGATTTTATCTTAGCGAACGCTACCAATGCTTGAAATATGACAGCGTGTTGTCAGACCCTCTTCCGGTAACGATAGGTGTGCCGCAAGGCTCAATACTTGGACCCTTGCTTTTTATTATTTTCATGAACGTTGCCATTCTCGAAGTAGCAAACACGCGGATTTACATTTATGCCGATGGCTCGACATTATATACGGCCGGCAAATGTGTTGCAGATATAAACCGGTCACTTGTAACTCACTCAAAACCACTGTACAACTGAATAAACGAAAATCGAATGATCCAAAAACGCCAATAAAACAGAGTGCAAGTCCGAACTTCTGCGTACATGGCAATAACTGTATCGTGACACCCGTTCAGACCCACAAATTACTTGGCTTATACGTCGAGAGTAACCTAACCTGGAATGAACATGTGACAAAGCTATGCTCCAAGCTGAGCTGTCGGTTGTATTTGTTCAACCAAGTGAAACGCTTAATGCCGCTACGTGCAAGGAAACCGTATTTTTTTAGGGATGGTGCAACCGTTGATTGACTACGGCTGCGTCACATGGGGTAGTTGCGGACACGTTTTGCTGTCGAACGTTCATAAGATGATGAAGCAGTATGCACGTGCAATTTTGAATGTGAAAGACCGGTGACAAGTTTCAACAGTGGCACTATTTCGTTCTCTAGGATGGTTGCCAATCGATGTTCGTTACTTCACTGCCATATAATATCATGCATGGGCAAGCCCCCGGCTTACCTTATAGACCTATTTATATTAAACAGTAGTGTACATGATCAACACACCCGCGGCTGTACAAACATTCGTGTTCACAAGTACAACCTGGCCATAGGCCAACGCATATTTGCGTATAGGGGTGCAAAACTATGGGACGCTATCCCGTTTATTAGTATTTATATTTGTATTGTTGTAAATTGTGTATTTTATCAAAAGCTGTGTAATTTTGATGCAAGAATGTAGTGTGAGATGACACAAAATCACGATATAACACGTGACATGGTCACCATCATTAAATGAAGCTTTTACTTACTAGCGGGTCTCCTTGCAGTGCTCTTGCATTATTCCAGTAGCAAAATATGTTATATCATTCTATAGATATTTTTAGAAATCTAAAACATTTCTGTAAAATTCTGTAACCATTTATGTGGCCACAAAAAGTGTTTTTTATCAAACATACTATATCATTCTATACATATATTATGGTAACTTCAATTTCTATAACATTTTCCAACGAATTATTCTACTGAATTGTATAGAATTTGCTATGGCCATATCAATTTTTATAGTATCCTCGGAAATGCTATGCAATTCCACTGTACAAAATATGTTATGGAAAATATACCACAAAACCCTTACATAATATACTATATGGAACAAATTCTAAATTAGTTATTGCTAATGCTTAACTACTTATATCGCTGCCCATTTATCAGTCGGGTGACGTTGCTAATTATTTTAATTACTTTTCTGATCGAAATCTATTCTTAGTGAGATTTGTTTCCACCATAGACATTTTACTCAAACAGATTTCAGTTAAATTATTTTGTGGGAAAAAACAGCAGCGTTTCAAAATATGCCTCGCCGAGGGTTAGCAAGACAACTGCATCAAAATAGTCCGGGGAGACCGAGAGATGTACCATAATAGCACCTGCGCTGGTGCGCTTGCGTGCAGTTTCACGATTAATAATACGACGATATTGTCGTACGAAAGACAACACTGTGGAGCGTATATTTTTTGACGTAACTTAGTTATTATAACGTCCCCGGTGCAAAGTTTAAGTCACTCGCTGAAACATGAATCTTTGTAGTCAATTCACAAATGTGTTTCGTCTCAACAAGCAAAACGACTTGTTACCGAACAGCGGCCGGCTCCTGCAGTTAGCCTAACATTATTTTTCATTAAAAACTATTCTTAGCAATGTTCTAGTTTACGACGACATTGTCAACGAAATTGTGGTTCCTAGTAAGATGCCTAGACATCACATAGATATTCAGTCAGCGGACGGATACGTGTCTGGGAAACGTGAAGGAACTACGCGCTACATCGTCTACATGTGCGACGTTTCACAAAATGAAAGCGCGTTGTACGCGTTCACTACCATTTGCACGTTCGTTTACATTATGTGGTGAGTCTAGACTTAATACACTAAGTTTGTACAACTTAAAGCAAAAGCAAGATGATACTTTAAATCAACCTTTCTTGCGTTATTCTGAGAGAGCAGAAGGAGATAGATCAGGTCTAATGCCTCAAATAAAATCTAAAGTTAATCGGTAATCATTCACGTCACCAACCAACTGTTATTTCATTCAAATACTTGTTTCTACATTCTAAGCATTTTATGTATTATCAGTCGCAATTGGTACATACCCAAATCGGTTAAACTTAAAAGCCAATGAGATTAATAGATAAAGGACTCAGCCATAGTTGTGCGTGTTCATAATTATTATGATACGTAAGTTGCACGCACTAGCCATAGCACTAGAGTTGAAGTTATATGTCAATTGCACCATGTACTGCAATAATAATACAAAACTACAAAATCACATTAGAGTCCATCCATAAAGTATGTGTTTTAAAGTGTGTGACTTTGTTTGAAACCAATCCGGCCCTTGAAACGCTTCGTAACACGTGAAAGGTAAATTGTATATGCAGTACAAAATCTCTCTTGGCGCGAATTAGAAAGAATTAAATTAGATACAAGGTACAAGATATTTATTCTCAGACTACATTCAGTTACAACTGTTTTGGTAGTGGTGACATGCATACATTATGATAACACCATAAGACATACATAACACACATCAATTTCCATTTAAGTGTTGAGCCGTGTTGTTTCTGTTAAACCCTCGACAACATATGGTCGATTCTCACGAAAGGTCGAAAAAAGCAGTGTGTACATACTGTTTTTTTGTAATGTAAAAATATACAATATCCATACAGCATGCGATTTGTAAGCTAGGATTTCATACAATACATATATATATAAAATATGACACATTCCACTTGATCTTATGAAAGACCATTGACAATGGAAAACATTATTGTTGGGACGGTAACTCCGCGAATGGGTAACATATCATATTTTTTATAAAATGGTAATTAAAATGCGTATCCATACGACTACTCTTAAAATGTCAACACTGTCAACAGTTACGTAGATTAGAGAAACATATTCAGTAGACATATAGTATAAGGTAGATGGATATGTATTGTTTTTCTTGGTATTGCGTCGGTCGATGTACAACCACTCGAAAGTGTTCCCATATCCATACGAATAATATCCATACAACATGCACGGTATTAAAATGGGAATGAGGAATAGTGATGCCACGTGGTGTTGTTGACTTGTACTATACTGGTACAGTGGTTAGAGCCCCTCTGCGAATCGAACGAAATCGACCAGTACGAAATAAGTTTTTATAATTTTCTGACAACTTTTGAGCTTAGATGAATTTGTAATTTTGACAGGTATTACTTATAGGTAATGCGGGTTTATAAAATACAAAGCATTCAGGCGTTAATCGCAAGCAGCCTTGTTTTGAAACAAATATGCTTCGCGTGAGCGGTAAATGCAGCCAGTCTACTTTCACCGATACCTGCGTTAATGCCGATCTGAAGATGATTGTTGTATGGATACGGAGCGATATGTTTGTTGTATGGATACTCGGTTGTGCAAAAACGTTGCAACGGTGTGCCTCATAATGACTTTGTGTAACATGTAAAGGTTTTATATTAATGATAATTACGTATGGTTTATATTTAGTGGGATATGTTCAATTATAATTTATTTGAATTTGGGAATTTTGCGTAAACAACGCAAACGTTACGTGTTATTTTGAGTTACTCAAACATGTTGTCTTGTCTATGGCAGTTGTTTGCATGCATTATTGCATACATTCTACATTCTCAAGTCGCACATAATACGTGTGGTCAGAATTATTAATTTGTGTGTGAAATAGTGTACATTATTGACTCTTTTTGTATGGATACTCGACATCACATCTTGTTGTATGGATACAAGCTGATTTTCTGAAATTGTCTTTGTGCCTGTATATCTGGTCGGATTGAAGTCAGGTTGGTCAACTTAGTAGCTCCATTGTTATAGTTCATATTGATAAGCATTTCCCACAATTGTATCTGTATTGGTACAAAATTGATAAGAAACAGTGTGTTTAGATGAAGAAGAAAATACATAATTCCTAATGTCTATGCTTTGAGTGTACGCTAGCTATTTGTGTGTAGTATATTGCAAGGGTACTGTGTTTCTGGTACATCTTGCTTATTTTCACCGTACACTTAAAGAATGCCACCGAAACGAGTGTCCACTGCTGAGCAGAGGAAGAAGGGTGCGGCTGCATCAAAACGTTGGCGGGAAAAGATGCATCAGGTGAACCAGGAATACGGAAAGAAGGAGACGATGTTTTATAAATGTGTAATCAGAAGTGGTGAAAAAAATCAACATCACATTAATTATGATAATTATTCGTATGTGTATATTCTTCAGATGATTTTAATCAGTGTATGTTTTGTATTTATTTCAGCCATTTCAGTGTAATTATAAATGTGTAGTGTAGTCCTACGGTTAGTTAATTTAGGTTTTTTTACTTTTTTCACAGAAATACAGAAAGAGAGTCTCAGTGGTGTCGAAGGAGGCAATCGCGCACCAACGCTTTCGTAAGTCAATAACGACCCACAAACGTCGAGGCAGACTTAGACAGGAGAAGCTGGTGTCAAATATACAACAAACACAGAGAGTGTCACACCGCCTGGACAACATCCCTGCACCAAACATTGCCCTCAGTCCCAAGCGTCGAAGACAACAAGTCAATCCAAGCCAACGACTGGTCGTTGCTGTACCAAGTATTGTGCGTTGCCTCAAACGTAAACTTAAACAGACCCAAGGGAAGCGAGATCAGTTGCTGGAGACGGGCCACGGAAAAGGACCTTGTGATAGCGTCGGCGGTGCAGTAAAAAGATGGCAGAAAACGCAGTGAAGAAAGGTACCGTAATATCGGAAGCAGACTCCTTCTGTAATTACTTTCGGTTGGCTGAATGCAAAATGGAATTCATTCGTGTGACGTCAGCGCATGTCACAGAGTGTCGTTATATCATCGGCTCATGGAAAATAACACCAGTAGATGGTAGTCGTTATTAGTCGTCAGTTATGGACGAGGGAGACATCCTGCTTCAAGGATTGCTGTTTTAAAGATGGCCAGTTCTCCGCTACGTGTCCAGGATGGATACAGTCAAAGGTGTCCGTCACTGCAACTGGTCATCAGTCAACAACAGCAAACATTGACGACACACCCGCTGATTCACTACCAATGACTCAGAATGAGGATGACGAAGTCCCCCTCATTATGCCATCACCCGGAGACTACATAGCCATTGCGTATTGCAAGAAATAGTACATGTCCAAGGTAATTAAGAAAGAGGATGACGAATTCTTCATCACCAGTTTTACTCCAACACGTGGCAAGTGGCGCTGGGGGAAGACCGATGAGATATACATTGGCAAGGAGGACATCCTATATAAAGTGTATGTCAACAAGACATTCATGGACATTTCCCCATCTGATCGGGCAAAGGTTGAACGTGTATTTAAACGTTTAGTGAAGTCTAGTTCTTCATCGATGGTGTCGATTGTTTCTTAGGTATTCATGTTTTGGTGACATCATATAATTGATGAACTATACAACAGCAATTGCTAATTCCAAAGTGTAATCTTCCATTACTTGCTAGTTTGTGTTGTTTATTAATTACTGTGTAATTGTTGGTTTTAAGTTCAGTTACATGTATTGATATGTCTAGTAATATGTTGATCATGTTCTGTGTGCTCTAGACAAGTTTGCAGGTGAGAATAGCCCATATATTAGCTTCAGTAGGTGACATGGTATCCATACAACAAATGCCTCTTATTGGACTTGTCCATTAATGCAGCCGCTTACACAATGTTTCCAATTGCATTACGTTAAATTAGTGGTGCTATTTGTTTATTACGCACACATACTTGTTTGGTAAGGAGTCGCTGCTGTGTGACCTTGAAAAATTCAAGTTTGGCATAAGCATAAAGAATAATACTGATTTGTATGCTCACTGTGAAGCATTTGTATGTTTACGTTGAGTTCTTTATGGCTTAAGCTAGTGATACGAGTATTGATGCAGTAGGACGTCGAGTATCCAATGTGCGGGTGTACTGTATCCATACAAAACCATAGTATCCATACAACATTCACTGTTCTCAGAAGTATTTAGGCATTTTCGCAACTTGTTGACGTTTTTTGTTTCGGTACATATGACGATATTTGGTGTGCCAAGTCATAGATTTATGTATGGTTTACATTAAATGTGTTTGCTTTAACAATGACGTAACATTGGGCAGTAACATGTACTTTCTTTGTAACTGTCAACTGACAAGCAAAATAAATAGTAGTTTTAAAACGATATATGATGTTTATAATGCAGAAATGAGTAATTAACTAAAAATTATCTACACCAAATGTTCCTAGAAAGTTTTGTTAGTTAACCAGGCCCTGTTCTTAACTATGACGTTCATTCAACCAAAGCAGATGTTGTGTCTCCATATAACATACGTCTATCTAGTGAGATAACACACACAGTCAGTCATTAGTAAATTGTAGCAGTGTGCCACTGGGATATTCAACATCTCAACTAAAACGTTAGCTGAATATTTAGTTAATGACGGCTTCTTCTTTTTGACGTGCTATCATGTATAAATAAAACGTGAAAAAAGAAAATGTAACAACTTTGTAAGTGTGACAAATACAACAAACACAGCAAGTTAGGCCAAAAATCTTGAATGCCTCTCGTGCATTAACGTATCGGTCATATTTACCAACCAAAACAAAATATATCATATAAAATAAGTTACACGACACGTCGGAGTTATCTCATGCAAACCTACGTGCATTTGTATGGATACATTTCACTGTGTCACCCAAATCTGACATGCTACTGTGGCCACAGGCATAGCTATTAAGGTGTCCCATTTTGGTTTTTCCAATGTCCGATATGTCTATTTTCTTGAGACAAAAGTAAGTAAGTAACTTTATTTACAACGTAACAACGTAACATACAGTTAACATATATATGTCATACAAATGGAAATGAGTTACATTGCATGGATGTCACTTGGCTAAAAGCCGTCTTCCAGTGACACCATTTGATTATCATTACTCTATGATTACAAACATAACAATCATCAAAATCATGTTAAACAACTTACTCAAGTTTCATTACATTCTGAACATCTAGGATTTATACAATTCACTTGACGAAGATATGCGTTTAAGTAGATGTCACACAACACGCGTCTAAACTTTAACCTGTGTTTAGTGTTTCTTATTTTTTCGTTTATATTGTTCCAGATTCTTGTGAAATTATGTTTTGGTAGCTTAGACGAAAAATGTGTTCTAGGTGTCTCTTTAACAAGAAGGTTGCATTATCTGGTTATTCTTATACTTTTGTCTAAAGTCTTTTTGATCGCAAAATTTGTAAATGACTTGGGTAATAAATCATGTTTAAAGTCATACATAAATAATGAGACCTGTAGTTTATATACATCTGACATTTTTAGTATTTTGTCAGACTTAAATAAAGGATCAGTATGACTCCTATATCCTTTTTTATTAATTATTCTTAAAGCACGTTTTTGTAAAATTTCTATTTTCTTTGTGTTTCCATTGCCCCATGCTTGTATACCATATGTTATATGACTGTGAATTAAAGTGTAATATAATGATTTTAATTACTTATATGGTAAGAAATATTTCACACTATTTATTGCAAAAATAGCTCTAGATATTTTGGAACTAATTATGTTGATGTGTTCTTTCCAGGTTAGGTGCTTATCTATATACAATCCCAGGAATTTTACAGATTCGTCATTTTTATACTTGCCAACCTGGTTGATGACTTCATTATTTATTTTAATGCTATTGTTTACCTCGTAGTTTGAATTTACAGGACTAAAAACACAGAATTGTGTCTTTTTGACGTTCAAGCACAATGTGTTAGCACACAACCAATTGTATAATTGTTTTAGTTCTTGATTCACTTTTATAACTAAATGTTCAATATCATATCCTGAACGGTAAACAGTAGTATCATCTGCAAAGGATAGCAAGTTTAGAGAACTAGAATTCACTATGTCATTAATATATATATTAGAAAAAGCACAGGTCCTAGTATGGATCCTTGTGGTACTCCATATGTCATATTGATCAGTGGAGATTTGCAATTATTTATTTCAATATATTGTTTACGATTAGAAAGGTAACTGGCAAACCATCTATTACTTATTCCTCTGATTCCATAATGATTTAACTTATACAACAAAATATCATGGTTAATTGTATCAAACGCCTTAGATAAGTCGAGAAACACAGCCAATGTAATATCTTTGGTAGTTTTGTCATTTGCATCTGCTATGTCTTTAAGTAAGTGCGATATAGGGTGTATAGTGGAATGTTTCGAGCGAAATCCATATTGATGTTTATACAGTATATTATATTTCTCTAAATATATTACTAATCTGTTACATACTATTTTTTCCATTATTTTAGAAAGTGTTGGTAAAATACTTATTGGCCTGTAGTTATTAAACACATTAATATTTCCTGATTTATAAATTGGAATTATTTTAGCGATTTTTTTATTATCAGGTACAACACCTGTAACAAAGGAATTATTTATGATGTGCACAAGTGGGATTGCTATTTCCTCAATGGTCTGTTGTACAAGTTTTGTAGATAAACTATCGAAGCCTTCAGTGCATTTAGTTTTTAGTTTTTGCACTATTCTTTTGATTTCGTTTACATCAGTAGGTTGCATGAAAAGGTTTACAGGATAGTTATCTTTTAGGTGCGCATGAAATGAGGTTGTGGGAGGAGGTATTGAATCACTCACTGATTTACCTATATCAGCAAAGAAACGGTTAAACTATTCAGCAATAAAAGCCGAATTTGATACTTTTTCTCCTTTTACAATGAAAGTTTGAGGTAACTGGAAACTCTTTTTTTGATTAAATATTGCCTTCCCCAGTATGGTACATGTTTCTTTGATGCTATGTTTACGTTCGTCCAGTATTTCAGTATAATACTAAATTTTTGCTGCTCTTTTGATCTTATTAAATAGTCTACAATATACCTTACAAGCATCCTCTCTCGCTGTATTGAGTTTATTTAGCTTTCTGCGGAGAAATTTGTTTTTGTTTATTGAAGACACTATAATGCCTGATGTTACCCAGGGCTCTCTTTTAATATATTTACTATTTACTCTGATAGTTTTAACTGGCAAGATATTTCATAAAGTGATGTATATGTTAACATTAAGTTGTTGTATGCTTCATTTGCATTGCTAGCAGATAGGACAGAGGAATAGTCAGCCGTAGCAAAAAGACTCCTAAAATTTTAAAATGTTGGTCAAGTTTAACTGGCGTTTTTGTTTATATGCTATGTTTTGTGTAGCAGGTTTACCATATATTAAATGAAATAATCCAAAATGGTCAGTCATGTCTGTAACGATAATCCCCGATTCATAGTTGGGGTGAGTATGATTAGAATATAAATGGTCTATAAGAGTTGCTGTAGCAGGTGTTATCCGTGTTGGTTTTGTTATGTGTGGAATATATCCTTGTGCTATTACATTATCTATAAAATCATTAGTTTTGTTGTGAGTAACAAAGTTTAGTAAATTAATATTATAATCCCCCATCAGGTACGCTACTTTATTTTCATTTGAGATTTTATCTTGGATGTCTAATATGGTACCCATAAATAGATCAAGATCTGCACGTGGATGAGAGTTGGGACGATAGATTACACCCACAATTATAGGTTTACATTTCTTAGTTTGAACCTCTACAAAAATGGACTCAAATACATGAGGAATAAATATTGACAAGTCTTCACATTTAAAATAGGTGTATTTTTCACTGATGTATAGGCAAACTCCACCATGCCCATCGTCTGTATATAGTCTTGTATTGAATAGTAAATTGTGATACCCATTTATTTTATAACGTAAAACATGTTGAACTTTAAAAACTTCAGTTAGTCCAATGAGATCTAGAGTCAGGCCTTTTGACGACATATTAGAAAGTAATTATTGAAGAGAATTCCCTTGAGTCTCCAAACTACGGCAATTGATACAGAACATTGATAAAGACTGCAGTAAAATATTTACAATCATGTGTGTTAAGAGAAAATGGAGAATCATCGTACTTTTCATTTTCAATGTGTTTAGCTTCATTGAATATTGTTTTTAAGTCAAAGTTTTTATTTGTTTGGATCCGGCTAATATTAATAGATTCTGCCATTTACAAATGTATTAGAGCACATCATAGTGATCCTTTCAGAGTTCGTTGAATTTTTTTTACAAAAACAGTCAAAAACAAATAAGTACATAAATATAACTAGTGTATGAATGCATATCATAATATACATCATCAGTACATATCCGTTGAACAGTTGTATACATACAAGTAATGATAAACACATTGATGTTGACGATTAACCAAAAGAATACAAATTCAATTGTTAGTATCAAAGAGTAAGTAGAGATAGACATCGCATGGATTTCTATCAGAGAACGTAACAAAATAAGAAAAGAAAGGCCAACTAGGCTTAGAGTCAATAACACCATGATATGTACTTGGGAGAGAAATAATACCAAAAATTGGGGGAGACTTAAAAAGAAAAGAAAAAAATCACTTTTTAGGCCGGTTTGCAAGTTAGCATATAAAACATACTAAACACCACTGACTGCA
>CM034543.1:52649062-52675274 GCA_020002185.1 Paraescarpia echinospica
CTTGATTGGATTTTATTGTACAGTGCTTTGAGCATATTATGGATATTGCGCTCTATAAATATTAAATATTATTATTAAATATTACAGAGATGATGCTTGCGAGTGTCCTCCTGCTGTTCGCCTTCCTGGCGTTGGTGTTTGCTTACGCAGCTGATGAAATAAGTGTCTTGACTGGTCGAGTCACCAAAACACCTGATTTCTATTGGATATTCTCTATATCCGTATCTTAGTCGTTCGCGGATGAATTCCAAGACGTCCTATCGGACCTTCGGAAATCTAATTTTGACAGATGATACACAAGGAATAGTATATTTAGTATATCTCCTCCTTTCCACGTGGCTCTACAGCTGAGCCACCATATAGCAACAAGTACATGCGCCCCACGTCCATGCAGAGTACACAGTACTAAACACCAACACCAACACCAACACCTGTTTACCACAACTTCTATTCATCTCGGTGGATTAGGGGTGTATTTTATGTTCCTGTTGACCCAGTGTTGTTGTCACCATTAAACTTAATGATGTGGGTGATATACAGGGCATCAACTAGTCGGAAAACATTTTTACAGTTTCACGTTTACATCGTTATTGTTATTATATTTTATTTAAAGAAATTCAAATTCATATTTCTAGTTTATATAACAAAGTTGGCACTGGGGTGATTCAGGTTTGCATTCTAAAAAAATAGCTAAAATAGTGTCATATGGTGGATACTACCTCATGTGATTGTTTACCGGGTTCTTGGCATAGCACGAGCCATTGTAGGAAAATATTAGATCTACACCTAAACGGCAGTTTTTTTAATATTTACTAAACATGATTTTTCCACATATTCCAACAGATGTTTGTCTTTCCTGTCAAGAAAGTAAATTTTTCTAACGATGGCATACCTTAAAATCACATTTATTCGTGGACTATCTATGCGTCTAGCACATAATAAATACCATTGTTCTATCTTTGGCGGTCATTTAAAGGAAATGACATTTGTTGGATTTGCTTTCAATATATCTCAGGTAATATTGATGCCAGGGCAACAACGTATATATAATATTTTCTGAATTACTTTCTCCTTATAATTACAAAGACAAATTTGTAAATAGATGCATAATTTGTTTGTGATTTAGGTATTTATAACAAACAAAACATTGTTTTCTTTAATTCAAAAATGAAGTATGTAACTTACAAATATGTAACAAGTGCGGTTATAGTTACATAACATCACATAAACTAGATACGACAGAGACAGAAGTGTGATTTTATCTGTTTTGATAATGACCGTGCGCAAAGTATGCTACATTTTCCCAGTGCGACAGCCATTTTGTTTGTATGCATGGCAACGGGTGATGCGAGAGAAAACCGCTCCGCATATTTGTTACTCCCATTGATCTATGCTCCCTGACTTGGTTTCCGACTAACGGTTATGCTTATATATACTGCTGTTTTCCCTTGGGCGATGGACAAGCAGAAAATACGACATGAACAGTTGTTAACACAACACATATATTAACTAAATGAATTAATGACTTATTTAAATTGCCGAGTAACTCGGTAGTTCTTTGGAATCCCCACGGGCTTATTATGAGAACCACCTATAACACTGTACAGCAATAATTGTCAAAGAAACATGGCGAATTTGTAAACTACGTTCATATAGGTTAAATATGATGTCATTATCTAACAGCATCCAACAACGTGAGACACAGAGATAAATGATTTTTTTTAATTATATGATAATTACTAAAGACGTATTAGAGATAAACAAGATAATATTGTGAATGTTCAATGTAGTATACATATACAACTTAAAAGCAGAACATATGTTCCCACTTCCATGGTTGATTATATAAATAATAATAATAATCTTTATTGATACATAATGTTAAGTATAGCACATATGTAGCAGTAATATGAAACATGTATACATTACGTAACAAATCCTTATTCATGTCATATTTGAAATGAAAACTATAATTGGTGTCAAAAAACAACATAATAAATAAACATAAACATCTTCATAATAAACTAACTAATTATTTAATAATGCATTATACTAGTACCGTAACATTGAACACCAGGTACATCTTAACATGACAAAATTACATTAAAGCAGAATTTAGCATATGTTTGCTAGTATTAGACGCTTGGTCATTTGTTTGAACATATGAAGAGATGTACAATATTGTAAATAGTTGTTTGTAATAAATGTATTCCAGATTTTAGGACCAACATAAGCAAAAGACAATTCTCTGCAATTAGTCTTGCAGTACGGTATTTTATATGTTACTTCCTGCCTTGTATTATATTTATGTGTGGATACTTGCAGGACAAATATTCACCTTTTTATAATACCAATATTCTTAGAAATGTTATTTGATATATATTTAATGTGTGTGCTCCAATTCAATTTATTATTTATCAGCAGACCCAAAAACTTTATCTCATGTACAGTGTTAATTTGTATGCCGTCTATGCAAATGCTGTTACACCTCTCTCTTATACCGATCGTACTGTGTGAGTTTTCTGTATATTCAAAGAAAGTTTATTCATTTTAAGCCATGAAGATAGTTTTTTATTTTAGAGTTCAGAGCATTTTCCATTTCATCTATATTGTTGCCTTGTGTCACGGATTAGCGAGGTCTCCGTACACTAGATGGTTCAGTCTAGTAGGGTTCTTATATATCAAGATCAACGCATATGAGAAAGAACGGTTATCGTGAACAAGCAACAAAGAATGAGGAACATTTAACAAACTTTATTACAAGATATCTTCCTTTTGGTAAATATCTCGATTAACAAACTAAACAGAATAAAGAAATCCCGTAACCAAATCTTAATAGAACATAATAAACAATAACACTGAATCTTTCGATTATCAAATTCCACTTCCTTTCTAAGATGGATTATACCGTTACGCGACCATACACTAGGCGCCAAGTGTTATCTAAGAATAACTCCCATAATATAAATACACAGTATAAGCTAGTCCTCGCGGACTCTTATCACAGTAATCTGTTACAACACACACACGCACGCGCGTGCGTGCGTGCGTGCGTGAATACTTCAAGGGAAATAATACCTCATTTCAAAACCACAGATAACTACTAATCATAATATAGCAAATAATAGATACGTTCAATCAGAAAACAGACATTTACACTGGGTTAGTCCCATCTCGAATATATACGAACGTTTGTTGAAGTCAACACGCCGAGCTCAGAACACAATTAGAACGGTGTATCTCGGCCGCACGAGTGATGATGCCGGGCACTTGACGATTGCCGTCGTACGCCGCGAATTCTCGAGTCGCGTCCGTTCAATGATCGCACGGTCGCAAACGATTGCGAAGTCAGCTGAATACGTACGTTAACTGAAAGACGAAGCCGGGCTGTAGACGCTTACCGCCGGCCGCTGCGAGTCGCATTCGGTCAAGCTTTCTGATGATGTCGCTGTGAGACCGCTGTTCGAGGATGGCCCGAGCTGGGTGAGCGCGTCGCGATTATCGCTCATCGACGCAAATACGTTGGGGCTGACCGGAACGTTGTCTCAATATACGGCTGACGTTGCGGCATGGATTCTTCGAAGCTCGATCGAACAGTCATTCTGGACACTGAATATTACACACACACAAAAGCTTGGGAACGTAATCCACGTTAACGAATTCCACCACGCTTTACGACTTGACTTGCCATTCTCTTGGCAGCAGGGCAACCTGTCTCCTTCAACCCTGGATCTGTCCCAGTCCTTCGCCAGCACCCAGATGGCGAAATGCGTACAACAGACGTTTATATAAGCGGACCTAATTACACATCATATGACAGGTTTCCATCATTTCTATTGGCTAATGCAATATACAATTCAAACTAGGTATTGTGGAACACCCTCTAAGATTACAGTGAAACCACCTGCTGGCCTAGAAACGCTAGCAACATAATACCATGCCCCATTGAGCGCATCTGCAACCGAGTTGCTGTAATTACGTAACTAAGGCGGTTGGTTAACAATATGTCTATCTACTGGCTTGACCTTCCTCATTTATAAAATTAAACCTCAGGAAAGTAGATTTAAACATCCAGAAATAGCAGAAATGCTACACCTTGCATAAAGATGCTCGTGTCATCAGCAAACATAATGGTAAACGTTGTGTCAGATAAAGTAGATAAATTATTTATATAGATAAGAAAGAGTAAAGGTCCCAGAATTGAACCCTGCGGAACACCACATGTTATGTTTTTAAGGGAAGATTTTGTTCCGTAAAATTTTACTCGTTGTTGTCTGTTACTTAAAAAGTTACGAATCCATTGGAGTATATTCCCTCTGATTCCATAATGTGTTAATTTTCTCAATAACGTATTATCATTAACGGTATCAAAGGCTTTGGCTAAATCCAGAAATAACCCAATTACGTGCTCTTTTGTATCGATTGCCTCATCAGTGGAATATCCTTTTCTAAATCCAAATTGGGAATTAGACAAGATGTTTCATTATGTAATTCATTAATCTATTGTACATTAATCTTTCAAACACCTTTGAAAATACAGGCAAGACAGAAATAGGCCTGTAATTATTAATTAATGATGTATCGCCATTTTTTTAAACGGGAACTATATCAGCTATTTTTAGTTGATCAGAAACATATCCTTGATCAAATGATAAGTTTACAATGTGACTTAAAGGATCAAGTAGGTTGGAGAAGGCCTGCTTGACAATAATAGGTTTTATGCCATCCCATCCAGGACTAGAGTTTTTAAAATTCTTAATAATTCCCTTTATCTCATCTGGTGTGGTTGGCGACATATACATTGAATTGTTATAGACTCCTTGGAGGTAGTCATCAGGTCTCTCTGATATGACTGATATTTTATCAGCTAGTTCTGGACCTATACTTGTAAAATATTCATTAAATGTATCAGCTATGCATTTTGTTGTTGTTAATTTACCGTCAATTAGTAATTTGTCATTAGATAAAAATGCTTCCTTCCTTCCTACAATACTTTTTAAAACTATCCAAGTTTTTGGCAAATTACCCTTGTGCTGTTGAAGCTCACGTCGATAGTATTCTCTTTCTGCTACAGTAATAAGACAATTTAATTTATTTCTATATCTTTTATAATTAGTTTCATTGAAGACAGTCGGTTTTTTCAAGTAGTACATAAACAATTTGTGTTTAGTTCTAATGGAGTGTCGTAGTCCCATAGTAATCCACGGTTTATGTTTTCTTGTCATAATATTTGTCTTAGCTAACGGAAATGAATTATTGTATGCAACTAATATCTCATTAATGAATACAGTGCACACACGTTCTGAATTTAGCAAACACGAGCTCGGAAAAGGTTATTTATTGATGTTTACGTTCATACAGTTTTGTTTGTACGTTGGCGCGAGCGCCATCTCTCCAACGCCAACACCTGTGACACTGTATGACATTTTGAAACGTGCTGATTGTGGGTTTCACAATTTACATATTACTACTCTTACTGTGGGGGCAGTGTGGTTGTATCCCCCCAGATGCTGAGGTTCACTCTACTTTTTCAATGTCCATTCGCTGTATTGGACCATTAGTCTCTGATCTACCAATTGGCGATACTTATCAAACACACAAAGGTAGTTATTCGGAGTTATTTACTTGGTCCATTGATACATTCACCAAAGGCCACCACAAAGACGCTACGTTCAACTTAACCTGGACATTATTATCAGCTGCTTGGATGCCGTATTTGAAGAGAGGAGAAATTAGGTGGTTAGCGGGAATTAATCTTAGACACAAATGTTGTAATTGTGATAACCGCGGCCATGCGTTTATTGTTCCATGGGTGTGTATAAGCTTTGGCCACGTTCGTTCACTCTACATTCACTCAACTGTATGACAATGGTTGATATTTGGGTACGGATATGCGTGGCTGAATGTTTCCAAGGAAATTCGACACGGTGTTCGATTGAACAGTAAAGTGTAAAGCAATATGAGTAGTTCTAGTTTAAATAATTATTAAAAATTGCGTGATTTTTCAAAGCTACAGACGCCGAGTGTCCAACGATCTACCGTTATAGGCCTATCACTTGTAGATAGTAAGGCAAATGACCGGCAAAATAACACAATGTTTAAGGTATATTGGTTGGAAGTTGTAGTTAGATTTCTGTGTATATATACAGTTTCAATTAAGATGCGAATCGTGGGCTTTAAAAGTAAATTGCAGCGTGATTTGGCATCGTTCATATGTCGATGGGTATTACTGGTAGTAGTGAAAGTTTCGTTATTACGGTGGTTTTTGTGTGAATCCGGTATGCGATAGTATTTCCATACTTATATTTACTTTACCTACCTCATCCACTTAGCGTGGTGACATGATGAGCTGTTGCCACAGTTCTCTCTATTTTCTGCACTGAATATCATGTTGAGAATTGGTGAGGTATTTGATCCCCATCTAAGGTGTGTTGATTAAGATTTTGTTTACCTGGATAGATGTACATGTACTTGGTTTTGCTGAAATTGAGAAATAATCCGGTAGCTTCAGAAGCACTTTCAAGTTCACGGAGAAGGAGTTCTGCTTCGCGTAGTGTGTCAGCAAACAGAGCGATGTCATCAGCAAAATCCAAATCAGAAGTATGACGGGCTGGATATCTGGTGCATCGACGCCTGTTAGTTCTTCCCTCTCATCAATTGCATTTCTAATGGCATAGTCCAAGAAAATGATGAACAGGAGTGGGGCGAGAGGTTTTAGAGAGAATCGGTCATGTGAAACCGTATTGCTTAAGCTGACCGACTATTTTCTGAGCAACATTAATAAAGGCAACTTGTGTGGCATATTATTAGTCGATCTGGGAAATACTTTTTTGACATGGTTGACCATGATCTGATTATACTCAAACTGGAGTTGTATGGTTACCATGAAAACGAGCTAGCCTGGTTCCGATTTTATCTTAGCGAACGCTACCAATGCTTGAAATATGACAGCGTGTTGTCAGACCCTCTTCCGGTAACGATAGGTGTGCCGCAAGGCTCAATACTTGGACCGTTGCTTTTTATTATTTTCATGAACGTTGCCATTCTCGAAGTAGCAAACACGCGGATTTACATTTATGCCGATGACTCGACACTATATACGGCCGGCAAATGTGTTGCAGATATAAACCGGTCACTTGTAACTCACTCAAAACCACTGTACAACTGAATAAACGAAAATCGAATGATCCAAAAACGCCAATAAAACAGAGTGCAAGTCCGAACTTCTGCGTACATGGCAATAACTGTATCGTGACACCCGTTCAGACCCACAAATTACTTGGCTTATACGTCGAGAGTAACCTAACCTGGAATGCACATGTGACAAAGCTATGCTCCAAGCTGAGCTGTCGATTGTATTTGTTCAACCAAGTGAAACGCTTAATGCCGCTACGTGCAAGGAAACCGTATTTTTTTAGGGATGGTGCAACCGTTGATTGACTACGGCTGCGTCACATGGGGTAGTTGCGGACACGTTTTGCTGTCGAACGTTCATAAGATGATGAAGCAGTATGCACGTGCAATTTTGAATGTGAAAGACCGGTGACAAGTTTCAACAGTGGCACTATTTCGTTCTCTAGGATGGTTGCCAATCGATGTTCGCGTACGTTACTTCACTGCCATATAATATTATGCATGGGCAAGCCCCGGCTTACCTTATAGACCTATTTATATTAAACAGTAGTGTACATGATCAACACACCCGCGGCTGTACAAACATTCGTGTTCACAAGTACAACCTGGCCATAGGCCAACGCACATTTGCGTATAGGGGTGCGAAACTATGGGACGCTATCCCGTTTATTAGTATTTATATTTGTATTGTTGTAAATTGTGTATTTTATCAAAAGCTGTGTAATTTTGATGCAAGAATGTAGTGTGAGATGACACAAAATCACGATATAACACGTGACATGGTCACCATCATTAAATGAAGCTTTTACTTACTAGCGGGTCTCCTTGCAGTGCTCTTGCATTATTCCAGTAGCAAAATATGTTATATCATTCTATAGATATTGTTAGAAATCTAAAACATTTCTGTAAAATTCTGTAACCATTTATGTGGCCACAAAAAGTGTTTTTTATCAAACATACTATATCATTCTATACATATATTATGGTAACTTCAATTTCTATAACATTTTCCAACGAATTATTCTACTGAATTGTATAGAATTTGCTATGGCCATATCAATTTTTATAGTATCCTCGGAAATGCTATGCAATTCCACTGTACAAAATATGTTATGGAAAATATACCACAAAACCCTTACATAATATACTATATGGAACAAATTCTAAATTAGTTATTGCTAATGCTTAACTACTTATATCGCTGCCCATTTATCAGTCGGGTGACGTTGCTAATTATTTTAATTCATTTTCTGATCGAAATCTATTCTTAGTGAGATTTGTTTCCACCCTAGACATTTTACTCAAACAGATTTCAGTTAAATTATTTTGTGGGAAAAAACAGCAGCGTTTCAAAATATGCCTCGCCGAGGGTTTGCAAGACAACTGCATCAAAATAGTCCGGGGAGACCGAGAGATGTACCATAATAGCACCTGCGCTGGTGGGCTTGCGTGCAGTTTCACGATTAATAATACGACGATATTGTCGTACGAAAAACAACACTGTGGAGCGTATATTTTTTGACGTAACTTAGTTATTATAATGTCCCCGGTGCAAAGTTTAAGTCACTCGCTGAAACATGAATCTTTGTAGTCAATTCACAAATGTGTTTCGTCTCAACAAGCAAAACGACTTGTTACCGAACAGCGGCCGGCTCCTGCAGTTAGCCTAACATTATTTTTCATTAAAAACTATTCTTTGCAATGTTCTAGTTTACGACGGCATTGTCAACGAAATTGTGGTTCCTAGTAAGACGCCTAGACATCACATAGATATTCAGTCAGCGGACGGATACGTGTCTGGGAAACGTGAAGGAACTACGCGCTACATCGTCTACATGTGCGACGTTTCACAAAATGAAAGCGCGTTGTACGCGTTCACTACCATTTGCACGTTCGTTTACATTATGTGGTGAGTCTAGACTTAATGCACTAAGTTTGTACAACTTAAAGCAAAAGCAAGATGATACTTTAAATCAACCTTTCTTGCGTTATTCTGAGAGAGCAGAAGGAGATAGATCAGGTCTAATGCCTCAAATAAAATCTAACGTTAATCGGTAATCATTCACGTCACCAACCAACTGTTGTTTCATTCCAATACTTGTTTCTACATTCTAAGCATTTTATGTATTATCAGTCGCAATTGGTACATACCCAAATCGGTTAAACATAAAAGCCAATGAGATTAATAGATAAAGGAATCAGCCATAGTTGTGCGTGTTCATAATTATTATGATACGTAAGTTGCACGCACTAGCCATAGCACTAGAGTTGAAGTTATATGTCAATTGCACCATGTACTGCAATAATAATACAAAACTACAAAATCACATTAGAGTCCATCCATAAAGTATGTGTTTTAAAGTGTGTGACTTTGTTTGAAACCAATCCGGCCCTTGAAACGCTTCGTAACACGTGAAAGGTAAATTGTATATGCAGTACAAAATCTCTCTTGGCGCGAATTAGAAAGAATTAAATTAGATACAAGGTACAATATATTTATTCTCAGACTACATTCAGTTACAACTGTTTTGGTAGTGGTGACATGCATACATTATGATAACACCATAAGACATACATAACACACATCAATTTCCATTTAAGTGTTGAGCCATATTGTTTCTGTTAAACCCTCGACAACATATGGTCGATTCTCACGAAAGGTCGAAAAAAGCAGTGTGTACATACTGTTTTTTTGTAATGTAAAAATATACAATATCCATACAGCATGCGATTTGTAAGCTAGGATTTCATACAATACATATATATATATATATAAGTAGACTTGATTACACCTGACACATTCCACTTGATCTTATGAAAGACCATTGACAATGGAAAACATTATTGTTGGGACGGTAACTCCGCGAATGGGTAACATATCATATTTTTTATAAAATGGTAAATAAAATGCGTATCCATACGACTACTCTTAAAATGTCAACACTGTCAACAGTTACGTAGATTAGCGAAACATATTCAGTAGACATATAGTATAAGGTAGATGGATATGTATTGTTTTTCTTGGTATTGCGTCGGTCGATGTATAACCACTCGAAAGTGTTCCCATATCCATACGAATAATATCCATACAACATGCACGGTATTAAAATGGGAATGAGGAATAGTGATGCCACGTGGTGTTGTTGACTTGTACTACACTGGTACAGTGGTTAGAGCCCCTCTGCGAATCGAACGAAATCGACCAGTACGAAATAAGTTTTTATAATTTTCTGACAACTTTTGAGCTTAGATGAATTTGTAATTTTGACAGGTATTACTTATAGGTAATGCGGGTTTATAAAATACAAAGCATTCAGGCGTTAATCGCACGCAGCCTTGTTTTGAAACAAATATGCTTCGCGTGAGCGGTAAATACAGCCAGTCTACCTTCACCGATACCTGCGTTAATGCCGATCTGAAGATGATTGTTGTATGGATACGGAGCGATATGTTTGTTGTCTGGATACTCGGTTGTACAAAAACGTTGCAATTGTGTGCCTCATAATGACTTTGTGTAACATGTAAAGGTTTTATATTAATGATAATTACGTATGGTTTATATTTAGTGGGATATGTTCAATTATAATTTATTTGAATTTGGGAATTTTGCGTAAACAACGCAAACGTTACGTGTTATTTTGAGTTACTCAAACATGTTGTCTTGTCTATGGCAGTTGTTTGCATGTATTATTGCCTACATTCTACATTCTCAAGTCGCACATAATACGTGTGGTCAGAATTATTAATGTGTGTGTGAAATAGTGTACATTATTGACTCTTTTTGTATGGATACTCGATATCACATCTTGTTGTATGGATACAAGCTGATTTTCTGAAATTGTCTTTGTGCCTGTATATCTGGTCGGATTGAAGTCAGGTTGGTCAACTTAGTTGCTCCATTGTTATAGTTCATATTGTTAAGCATTTCCCACAATTGTATCTGTATTGGTACAAAATTGATAAGAAACAGTGTGTTTAGATGAAGAAGAAAAGTGTACGCTAGCTATTTGTGTGTAGTATATTGCAAGGGTACTGTGTTTCTGGTACATCTTGCTTATTTTCACCGTACACTTAAAGAATGCCACCGAAACGAGTGTCCACTGCTGAGCAGAGGAAGAAGGGTGCGGCTGCATCAAAACGTTGGCGGGAAAAGATGCATCAGGTGAACCAGGAATACGGAAAGAAGGAGACGATGTTTTATAAATGTGTAATCAGAAGTGGTGAAAAAAATCAACATCACATTAATTATGATAATTATTCATATGTGTATACTCTACAGATGATTTTAATCAGTGTATGTTTTGTATTTATTTCAGCCATTTCAGTGTAATTATAAATGTGTAGTGTAGTCCTACGGTTAGTTAATTTAGGGTTTTTTCCTTTTTTCACAGAAATACAGAAAGAGAGTCTCAGTGGTGTCGAAGGAGGCAATCGCGCACCAACGCTTTCGTAAGTCAATAACGACCCACAAACGTCGAGGCAGACTTAGACAGGAGAAGCTGGTGTCAAATATACAACAAACACAGAGAGTGTCACACCGCCTGGACAACATCCCTGCACCAAACATTGCCCTCAGTCCCAAGCGTCGAAGACAACAAGTCAATCCAAGCCAACGACTGGTCGTTGCTGTACCAAGTATTGTGCGCAGCCTCAAACGTAAACTTAAACAGACCCAAGGGAAGAGAGATCAGTTACTGGAGGCGGGCCACGGAAAAGGACATTGTGATAGTGTCGGCGGTGCAGTAAAAAGATGGCAGAAAACGCAGTGAAGAAAGGTACCGTAATATCGGAAGCAGACTCCTTCTGTAATTACTTTCGGTTGGCTGAATGCAAAATGGAATTCATTCGTGTGACGTCAGCGCATGTCACAGAGGGTCTTTATATCATCGGCTCATGGAAAATAACACCAGTAGATGGTAGTCGTTATTAGTCGTCAGTTATGGACGAGGGAGACATCCTGCTTCAAGGATTGCTGTTTTAAAGATGGCCAGTTCTCCGCTACGTGTCCAGGATGGATACAGTCAAAGGTGTCCGTCACTGCAACTGGTCATCAGTCAACAACAGCAAACATTGACGACACACCCGCTGATTCACTACCAATGACTCAGAATGAGGATGACGAAGTCCCCCTCATTATGTCATCACCCGGAGACTACATAGCCATTGCGTATTGCAAGAAATAGTACATGTCCAAGGTAATTAAGAAAGAGGATGACGAATTCTTCATCACCAGTTTTACTCCAACACGTGGCAAGTGGCGCTGGGGGAAGACCGATGAGATATACATTGGCAAGGAGGACATCCTATATAAAGTGTATGTCAACAAGACATTCATGGACATTTCCCCATCTGATCGGGCAAAGGTTGAACGTGTATTTAAACGTTTAGTGCAGTCTAGTTCTTCATCGATGGTGTCGATTGTTTCTTAGGTATTCATGTTTTGGTGACATCATATAATTGATGAACTATACAACAGCAATTGCTAATTCCAAAGTGTAATCTTCCATTACTTGCTAGTTTGTGTTGTTTATTAATTACTGTGTAATTGTTGGTTTATGTTCAGTTACATGTACTGATATGTCTAGTAATATGTTGATCATGTTCTATGTGCTCTAGACAAGTTTGCAGGTGAGAATAGCCCATATATTAGCTTCAGTAGGTGACATGGTATCCATACAACAAATGCCTCTTATTGGACTTGTCCATTAATACAGCCGCTTACACAATGTTTCCAATTGCATTACGTTAAATTAGTGGTGCTATTTGTTTATTACGCACACATACTTGTTTGGTAAGGAGTCGCTGCTGTGTGACCTTGAAAAATTCAAGTTTGGCATAAGCATAAAGAATAATACTGATTTGTATGCTCACTGTGAAGCATTTGTATGTTTACGTTGAGTTCTTTATGGGTTAAGCTAGTGATACGAGTATTGATGCAGTAGGACGTCGAGTATCCAATGTGCGGGTTTACTGTATCCATACAAAACAATAGTATCCATACAACATTCACTGTTCTCAGAAGTATTTAGGCATTTTCGCAACTTGTTGACGTTTTTTGTTTCGGTACATATGACGATATTTGGTGTGCCAAGTCATAGATTTATGTATGGTTTACATTAAATGTGTTTGCTTTAACAATGACGTAACATTGGGCAATAACATGTACTTTCTTTGTAACTGTCAACTGACAAGCAAAATAAATAGTAGTTTTAAAACGATATATGATGTTTATAATGCAGAAATGAGTAATTAACTAAAAATTATCTACACCAAATGTTCCTAGAAAGTTTTGTTAGTTAACCAGGCCCTGTTCTTAACTATGACGTTCATTCAACCAAAGCAGATGTTGAGTCTCCATACAACATACGTCTATCTAGTGAGATAACACACCCAGTCAGTCATTAGTAAATTGTAGCAGTGTGCCACTGGGATATTCAACATCTCAACTAAAACGTGAGCTGAATATTTAGTTAATGACGGCTTCTTCTTATTGACGTGCTATCATGTAAAAATAAAACGTGAAAAAAACAAATGTAACAACTTAGTAAGTGTGACAAATACAACAAACACAGCAAGTTAGGCCAACAATCTTGAATGCCTCTCGTGCATTAACGTATCGGTCATATTTACCAACCAAAACAATATATGATATAAAATAAGTTACACGACACGTCGGAGTTTTCTCATGCAAACCTACGTGCATTTGTATGGATACATTTCACTATGTCACCCAAATCTGACATGCTACTGTGGCCACAGGCATAGCTATTAAGGTGTCCCATTTTGGTTTTTCCAATGTCCGATATGTCTATTTTCTTGAGACAAAAGTAAGTAAGTAACTTTATTTACAACGTAACAACGTAACATACAGTTAACATATATATGTCATACAAATGGAAATGTGTTACATTGCATGGATGTCACTTGGCTAAAAGCCGTCTTCCAGTGACACCATTTAATTATCATTACTCTATGATTACAAACATAACAATCATCAAAATCATGTTAAACAACTTACTCAAATTCATCACCAACTCCTCCGGAGTATTATTTAACATATAGTATGTGCTGTTGTTGGTGATATATGACAACGAACTGAGAAGTATGATCAATTGAAGTATATGTAAGTGAATAGAAAGGCGATCCAAACATTTGTACTTGGTTAACAACGTAGTTTAAGAACGGTAATAGACTTACAAACAAAGGTAGAGTTTCATTTAATCAGTTTCATTACATTCTGAACATCTAGGATTTATACAATTCACTTGACGAAGATATGCGTTTAAGTAGAAGTCACACAATACGCGTCTAAACTTTAACTTGTTTAGTGTTTCTTATTTTTTCGTTTATATTGTTCCAGATTCTTGTGAAATTATGTTTTGGTAGCTTGTGTTCTAGGTGTCTTTTTAACAAGAAGGTTGCATTGTCGGGTTATTCTTATACTTTTGTCTAAAGTCTTTTTGATCGCAAAATTTGTAAATGACTTGGGTAATAAATCATGTTTAAAGTCATACATAAATAATGAGACCTGTAGTTTATATACATCTGACATTTTTAGTATTTTGTCAGACTTAAATAAAGGATCAGTATGACTCCTATATCCTTTTTTATTAATTATTCTTAAAGCACGTTTTTGTAAAATTTCTATTTTCTTTGTGTTTCCATTGCCCCATGCTTGTATACCATATGTTATATGACTGTGAATTAAAGTGTAATATAATGATTTTAATTACTTATATGGTAAGAAATATTTCACACTATTTATTGCAAAAATAGCTCTAGATATGTTGGAACTAATTATGTTGATGTGTTCTTTCCAGGTTAGGTGCTTATCTATATACAATCCCAGGAATTTTACAGATTCGTCATTTTTATACTTGCCAACCTGGTTGATGACTTCATTATTTATTTTAATGCTATTGTTTACCTCGTAGTTTGAATTTACAGGACTAAAAACACAGAATTGTGTCTTTTTGACGTTCAAGCACAATTTGTTAGCACACAACCAATTGTATAATTGTTTTAGTTCTTGATTCACTTTTATAACTAAATGTTCAATATCACATCCTGAATGGTAAACAGTGGTATCATCTGCAAAAGATAGCAAGTTTAGAGAACTAGAATTCACTATGTCATTAATATATATATTAGAAAAAGCACAGGTCCTAGTATGGATCCTTGTGGTACTCCATATGTCATATTGATCAGTGGAGATTTGCAATTATTAATTTCAATATATTGTTTACGATTAGAAAGGTAACTGGCAAACTATCTATTACTTATTCCTCTGATTCCATAATGATTTAACTTTTACAACAAAATATCATGGTTAATTGTATCAAACGCCTTAGATAAGTCGAGAAACACAGCCAATGTAATATCTTTGGTAGTTTTGTCATTTGCATCTGCTATGTCTTTAAGTAAGTGCAATATAGGGTGTATAGTGGAATGTTTCGAGCGAAATCCATATTGATGTTTATACAGTATATTATATTTCTCTAAATATATTACTAATCTGTTACATACTATTTTTTCCATTATTTTAGAAAGTGTTGATAAAATACTTATTGGCCTGTAGTTATTAAACACATTAATATTTCCTGATTTATAAATTGGAATTATTTTAGCGATTTTTTAATTATCAGGTACAACACCTATAACAAAGGAATTATTTATGCTGTGCACAAGTGGGATTGATATTTCCTCAATGGTCTGTTGTACAAGTTTTGTAGATAAACTATCGAAGCCTTCAGTGCATTTAGTTTTTAGTTTTTGCACTATTCTTTTGATTTCGTTTACATCAGTAGGTTGCATGAAAAGGTTTACAGGATAGTTATCTTTTAGGTGCGCATGAAATGAGGTTGTGGGAGGAGGTATTGAATCACTCACTGATTTACCTATATCAGCAAAGAAACGGTTAAACTATTCAGCAATAAAAGCCGAATTTGATACTTTTTTTCCTTTTACAATGAAAGTTTGAGGTAACTGGAAACTCTTTTTTTGATTAAATATTGCCTTCCTCAGTATGGTCCATGTTTCTTTGATGCTATGTTTACGTTCGTCCAGTATTTCAGTATAATACTTAATTTTTGCTGCTCTTTTGATCTTATTAAATAGTCTACAATATACCTTACAAGCATCCTCTCTCGCTGTATTGGGCTTATTTAGCTTTCTGCGGAGAAATTTGTCTTTGTTTATTGAAGACACTATAATGCCTGATGTTACCCAGGGCTCTCTTTTAATATATTTACTATTTACTCTGATAGTTTTATCTGCGCAAGATATTTCATAAAGTGATGTATATGTTAACATTAAGTTGTTGTATGCTTCATTTGCATTGCTAGCAGATAGGACAGAGGAATAGTCAGCTGTAGCCAAAAGACTCCTAAATTTTAAAATGTTGGTCAAGTTTAACTGGCGTTTTTGTTTATATGCTATGTTTTGTGTAGCAAGTTTACCATATATTAAATGAAATAATCCAAAATGGTCAGTCATGTCTGTAACGATAATCCCCGATTCATAGTTGGGGTGACTATGATTAGAATATAAATGGTCTATAAGAGTTGCTGTAGCAGGTGTTATCCGTGTTGGTTTTGTTATGTGTGGAATATATCCTTGTGCTATTACATTATCTATAAAATCATTAGTTTTGTTGTGAGTAACAAAGTTTAGTAAATTAATATTATAATCCCCCATCAGGTACGCTACTTTATTTTCATTTGAGATTTTATCTTGGATGTCTAATATGGTACCCATAAATATATCAAGATCTGCACGTGGATGAGAGTTGGGACGATAGATTACACCCACAATTATAGATTTACATTTCTTAGTTTGAACCTCTACAAAAATGGACTCAAATACATGAGGAATAAATATTGACAAGTCTTCACATTTAAAATAGGTGTATTTTTCACTGATGTATAGGCAAACTCCACCATGCCCATCGTCTGTATCTAGTCTTGTATTGAATAGTAAATTGTGATACCCATTTATTTTATAACGTAAAACATGTTGAACTTTAAAAACTTCAGTTAGTCCAATGAGATCTAGAGTCAGGCCTTTTGACGACATATTAGAAAGTAATTCTTGAAGAGAATCCCATTGAGTCTCCAAACTACGGCTTGATAAAGACTGCAGTAAAATATTTACAATCATGTGTGTTAAGAGAAAATGGAGAATCATCATACTTTTCATTTTCAATGTGTTTGGCTTCATTGAATATTGTTTTTAAGTCAAAGTTTTTATTTGTTTGGATCCGGCTAATCTTAATAGATTCTGCCATTTACAAATGTATTAGAGCACATCATAGTGATCCTTTCAGAGTTCGTTGAAAAAATTGACAAAAACATTCAAAAACAAATAAGTACATAAATATAACTAGTGTATGAATGCATATCATAATATACATCATCAGTACATATCCGTTGAACAGTTGTATACATACAAGTAATGATAAACACATTGATGTTGACGATTAACCAAAAGAATACAAATTCAATTGTTAGTATCAAAGAGTAAGTAGAGATAGAAATCGCATGGATTTCTATCAGAGAACATAACAAAATAAGAAAAGAAAGGCCAACTAGGCTTAGAGTCAATAACATCATGATATGTACTTGGGAGAGAAATAATACAAAAAATTGGGGGAGACTTAAAAAGAAAAGAAAAAATTCACTTTTTAGGCCGGTTTGCAAGTTAGCATATAAAACATACTAAACACCACTGACTGCAAGTGAATGAGTAATCACTGCCATTGACAGTGCTAACATAATATAACGTATATAAATCTCTGACCACCTGACAATCATACTATCATATGCCACTTTGAAAGTTTAAAGGCAGCTTTGAGTGATAAAACAAAACCTTATAATTATAGAATCAAGCAATTTTACAGTAGTAACATATGTTGAATTGCAGTATATGGCCCGATAATCACAATATCACATGCCAACTTAGAAACTTGAAAGGCACAGTAATAGCAAATTTAATTGAAAAAATGTCAAAGTATCAAAATAAAAAATAAAATGATCCTTAATTATAGAAAAATAATCCAATATTACAATGGTAACATAATATGTACATTACAGTCTCTGGCCCGATGATCATTTAGAAGTTCAAAGGCACAATAGTAACAACTTTGAAATATCAAAAATTATTTCGGGGAGATTTAAAATACCCTCATGATTATAGAATAATGCGATAAAACAGTGACAGCATAATATATTGGAACTAACATGTTGCAATATTTGGCTCAATAATCATAAATATCACGTGTCACTAAAAGGGTAAAAAGCACAGTAGTAGCGACTTTGAATGTTGTTTTCGGGAAGACTTAAAAGCCATAATAATTATATAATAATAATAATTATATAATAAGTATATAATAATAGTAATACAATAATATAATATTAATATAATAATACAGTGATGACATAGTAGGTTGTACAAATATATGTTGCAGTCTCTGCCACGATAATCATAGTATCTTACTTGGACAGTTCAGAGGCACAGTAGTAGCGGAATGATCCGAAAAATGTTTCAAAATAACGTCCGGAGACGCTCAATATGTATTTAAATCTGTTTGTCCCAATAATGGCGTTACACAAAGATCCGTCTAATACATGTCCAGGTCCTTTGCAGAAAGGATTTCTTTTACTGTTCCCACGTTTGTTTTGACAAGAACCTTTCCTACATATGTCCAGCAATCATTGATTTTCTTTTCCTTCTTAAGGAATCTTGCTTTGGAAGCAAGTGCTGCTGTCTTAGACGTCAAATCTTCGTTTATATATATCTGTTCGTCCCGGTGGTGCTGGTTATGGTTCTTCAGTTTGGTGCGTTGGCGGTACACTTCGTCTCTCACCGCTTCACTACGAAAACGTACAATTATTGTTCGTTTTCGAGGGCGTCCACGTTCGTCGGTCTTTTTACCTAGGCGGTGACTTCTTTCCAGGTCACTGATACCAATGTCTTCTAACCCCAGTTTCTTTATTGTGTCGATGACTAAGTTGTTTGTGACTTCGTCTGATGTCTCTGGAATGCCGGAGATGCGGAGGTTCGGACGACGCGTGTATTGTTCACATTTGTCCGCCTCCGTCTCCAGCATTTCCACCTTCTCCTCCAGCGTTTGCACTTTTTTGGTGAGTACAGAAGCCTCTTTTTCTAGTTGTTAAAGGCGCGCGCTCAGTTTCAGGGCGAGAATGTCTGCGATTTGATCCGCGACGTTCGCGACAAAATGTTCATCTGTCAAAATGTCCATTAGCTTAGCCGTAATAGGGTCGTCGCTAGCTGAGCTGTCTTTGTGCGGCCTCGACCCCGTACACGTCTTCGGCGACTTCCGTCCCATCAGTGATTGTTTGTTGTTTGCGCGCGTGAGGCTGTATAGCCATGCTGGACTTTGGCTACGCGGCTTTGACAATGGGGCTAGCCGACACGCATCAGTTGTCTAGGCGTTGTCTGGGCGTTGTCTGGGCGATAATTCACCACGACATACGGACACTTTTGAATAAATATCTCTTCGGGACTTCGTGCAACGTCTTCACGGCGTTTTAATCACATTACATAGGTGCACTAGACGCTTACCCAAATGTATCTGTCCATGTTGAGAGCGAGTCAATTCAACTGCCGTGTTAAAACGTGTATTTCCTCAACCCAAAACAATCCACGTTACCAGCTAGTGACCATTGCGTAATAGTTAAAAGTTGGAAGAGATACATTGAAGTTATTTATTCAACCATGTGCCGACCTTTCGTGAGAATCGACCATATACACAGCTTGACGTCCTCGTAGACTGTCTGAGAAAGCTGCAACATGTTGCTTCCACGAACAGTGTCGACGCAGTTCCGTAGCATGGACACGAATACGGTTCCTCTTGTTCTTGAGATAGGGACTTTGGAATATACGTTCTCACAGTCCCATTTCATTATAAATAATAATGTTTTTAAACAACTCACTTGATTACCCTGTGGAAATAATAAATATTACTTTGCGATTCACAATACATATTAATTATGCACAGGTGTAAATATTATAAACTCTATAAACAAATGCCGAAACCTTTCCTTTTTCTAAAGAAAAATCATATTGGAAACTGCTTCCTTGTGAAACAGTTGTAACTTGTAATGTTTGATACGGAAAGCCATTGCTTTATAGCTCTACTTTTATTTCTAATAGTTGTGTTATCTACCCGTGTCACCACAGATGTGATAGATTGCCCGATGAGTTCATAAACATTGAATAACACATTTGCACACACAAGCTAGCAGATCGCATTAGATACTAAATTGTTTTGCTTTAAGCAAACATATTAAACAATAACACTAGCGAAACATTGAGTTGGGGAAGGAGCTTGGGAATATTTTCATAGACATAATTGTAACATGCTGAGGCCATTGAGCGGTCTTTCTGTCATTGTTGACCGACTCCACCACTCGAGGCGTCTGTATAATCTCCATCGTCGTCGTCATAATCACCTTCACCGTTGTTATTACATTACTGGTCGTTGTTATTACATTACTGGTCGTTGTTGTTACATTACTGGTCGTTGTTATTACATCACTGGTCGTTGTTATTACATTACATGTCGTTGTTATTTCATTACTGGTCGTTTTTATTATTTTACTGGTCGTTGTTATTACATTACTGGTTGATTATTATATTACTGGTTGATTATTATATTACTGGTTGATTATTACATTACTGGTCGTTGTTATTACATTACTGGTCGTTGTTATTACATTACTGGTTGGTTATTATATTACTGGTTGGTTATTATTTTACTGGTCGTTGTTATTACATTACTGGTCGATTGTTACGTTATGATTGATTATTACATTACTGGTTGAGTATTACATTACTGGTCGATTATTACATTGCTGGTCGATTATAACATTACTGGTCGATTATTACATTATGGTTGATTATTCCATTACTGATTGATTATTACATTATTGGTCGATTATTACATTACTGGTCGATTATTACATTACTAGTCGATTATTACATTGCTAGTCGATTATAACATTACTGGTCGATTATTACATTATGGTCGATTATTACATTATGGTTGGTTATTACATTACTGGTTGATTATTACATTACTGGTCGATTATTACATTACTGGTCGATGATTACATTGCTGGTCGATTATAACATTACTGGTCGATTATTACATTATGGTCGATTATTACATTATGGTTGATTATTACATTACTGGTTGATTATTATATTACTGGTCGATTATTACATTACTGGTCGATTATTACATTACTGGTTGAATATTACATTACTGGTCGATTATTACATTGCTGGTCGATTATAACATTACTGGTCAATTATTACATTATGGTTGATTATTACATTATTGGTCGATTATTACATTACTGGTCGATTATTACATTATGGTTGATTATTACATTACTGGTTGAATATTACATTATTGGTTGATTATTACATTACTGGTGGTTGCTGTTACATTACTGGTTGATTATTACATTACTGGTCGATTATTACATTACTGGTCGATTATTACATTATGGTTGACTATTACATTACTGGTTGAGTATTACATTACTGGTTGATTATTACATTACTGGTCCGTTATTACATTACTGGTTGATTATTACATTACTGATTGATTATTACATTGCCGGTTATAACAGACTCGCAGGGCAAAAAAGGACCGTTCGCAAACAATGCAATCACTCTGTCCCTTATCCAAGCTTGGGCAGGATCGTTTTCAAGCACGCGTCCAGGACTTCGGGAGATATAGCGCGGGCCAGTTACTGAAAATAAGTCACTTTGACCAATAAGTGGGCATGGAATAACAAAAACAGCAAACACATCAGTAATATAGGCTAGACAAGAAAATCATTTTAAAAACTAAATGGGCACTTTTTGTATTTTTTGTAAGCGTACGTTCGCATACTGAACCCCAATCCTATTTCTTGGTGTCATATTAAATAGAAAACCACAATGTCGTGATAAACTAGGATTTTGCGAAGTATAGTGTTTAAATACGAATAATGTTAGGCTAGCTACTGCAGCCGGACGGGTGCACATAAAACGCAATATTTAGTGAGGCGGTCTCGCTTTGTCTTACACATTTTGTATTGACCAATAATATGTAAGTTCCAACAAATGATAGGAATTTAGCATTCACGATGCTATATAGTAACTATTTATAAAGGCACACCTACTCAGTGGCCGCGTTTTTCCTGTTTGGGAGGGGAATGCGCATTACACATTGTGCAACTGTACGCAGATGCAAGGAAAGCAGATTTGAAAACTATCCATCTTGGTGTCACCGTTGACTACGTCGACGCAATTGTGTTACTGCCCTTTCGCCTGGTGCAACTCAGTCCTTCGTTTTTTATTCACATTAGTCTATCAAAAATATGTTTGAGCGAAACGTGTATCAATCAAATCGTGCCATCGTGTACTCATAAAACTCACTATTCGCATTTTAATTGAGACCGAATTGATACAGACAAATCTAACTGCAACTTACCAAACAACATACGTTACATCACGATGTTTTTGGTGGTAATTCGCTATACTATGTATAAGTCATAGGTCTATAGCAGTATCGATATGCTGAACCTCTTAGTACGACAAGTGTAGATTGGAACGGATACGTATGTCTCGTGCGCCTTGCCGTACACTTCCAGTCTTACGTACACGTTTCACAGGCTGAACGCATCTGAACCAAATGTACATAAGCCCACAAGCCTCCTGGAAGATCACTGAAACACGGCATCTATAGGTTTGCAAAATCACATATTTTTATATAATGATCACGATGATTCAATAGGGAAAACTAATCGTACGATTTACTATTTACCTGACGGTTTACACGATACTTCAAATGTATACGACCGTCGTATTCTTCTTTTGCATTCAGACATAAACTTTGAATATGAACGAGTACTTGTTTATGGGTAAGTTGTTGCATAGCAATTCCTTATCAAAGCTAAAATGTATTAGTTTTAAATAGCTGGCTGATCTGTTCAATCAAACGACATATCGTCTTCTCTGGGAAACATTCAACCACGCTCCAGTTACTGCGTGATGACTATTTGAAAACAAGCATCCACGACTGTCGATAACCAGGTACTCATTCATGCAGTTGAGGAACGTACGTGTCCATGCCTACACCCACCCATGGAATAAACAAACACAGGGAAACCATTACACTATTTCGAACTTAAATCCATTGCCATGGTCATTTGATTTTATGCTGTTGCCAATTACGTCATTCCTGGTAGCCGATAATAGTTTCAATGTGAGCGTCTTTGTTGTGCTTTCTTGTGAATGGCTCACCAGAAATATTAGCGTTTGCGTTCAGAACAACGGATCCTGGTCATAAGAAAGTGTGTAAGGCATACTGGGAGCGACCTTCATAGAACCCGTTCTCCATATGATATGATAATGATGCACAAACACAACTAAAAACTGTATATCACATCGGTGCAAGCAACCTTTTTGGGAAATTCACCAGTTTTGACAGCAAATTCGAGATGGCATTAAACGTCATTGAGATTACAGTGAACACGTCTTCATGTTGAATAAACGAATGGTCTGTTTCAAATTGTTACAACGGTCACGTCTGCATTTTAACAAAAAAGTTGGTTTGGTATTTTATTATGAGAGACGAATCACGTAGAAACCGCACGACAGTCACGGTTGGTTGCTGTATGAAGAGGAAGTCTGTGGGTTTCAACACCAACTCGACGAAGACATTCTCGTTGCAGAATCAGGTAGGTTGGGTTTTGTTTTTAACAAAAGGATATGATATTAAACGGTAACACTAGTGAATGACCAGTATGTTATCTCAACAATCTAGTTATTTGCTCTTACAGAGTTGCCTTGTAGAGACAATGCGTGCGAGTTTGTTCTTACTGTTCTTACTGTTCTTACTGTTCTTACTGCTCTTACTGCTCTTACTGTTCTTACTGTTCTTACTGTTCTTACTATTCTTAATGCTCTTACTGTTCTTACTGTTCTCACTGCTCTTACTGTTCTTACTGTTCTTACTGTTCTTACTGTTCTTACTGTTCTTACTGCTCTTACTGCTCTTACTGTTCTTACTGTTCTTACTGTTCTTACTGTTCTTACTGTTCTTACTGCTCTTACTGTTCTTACTGTTCTTACTGTTCTTACTGTTCTTACTGTTCTTACTACTCTTTCTGCTCTTACTGTTCTTACTGTTCTTACTGTTCCTACTGTTCTTACTGCTCTTACTGTTCTTACTGTTCTTACTGTTCTTACTGCTCTTACTGTTCTTACTGTTCTTACTGTTCTTACTGTTCTTACTGTTCTTACTGTTCTTACTGCTCTTACTGCTCTTACTGTTCTTACTGTTCTTACTGTTCTTACTGTTCTCATTGTTCTTACTGTTCTTACTGTTCTTACTGTTCTTACTGCTCTTACTGCTCTTACTGTTCTTACTGTTCTTACTGTTCTTACTGCTCTTACTGCTCTTACTGTTCTTACTGCTCTTATTGTTCTTACTGTTCTTACTGCTCTTACTGCTCTTACTGCTCTTACTGTTCTTACTGTTCTTACTGTTCTTACTGTTCTTACTGCTCTTACTGTTCGTACTGTTCTTACTGTTCTTACTGTTCTTACTGCTCTTATTGCTCTTACTGCTCTTACTGTTCTTACTGTTCTTACTGCTCCTACTGTTCGTACTGCTCTTACTGTTCGTACTGCTCTTACTGTTCTTACTGTTCTTACTGCTCTTACTGTTCGTACTACTCTTACTGTTCTTACTGTTCTTACTGTTCTGACTGTTCTTACTGTTTTTACTGCTCTTATTGTTCGTACTGCTCTTACTGTTCTTACTGTTCTTACAGTTCTTACTGTTCTTACTGTTCTTACTGCTCTTACTGTTCTTACTGTTCTTACTGTTCTGACTGTTCTGACTGTTCTGACTGTTCTTACTGTTCTTACTGCTCTTACTGTTCGCCATCTTGGCGTTGGCGCTGGTAGCGGCTTATGCATCTGACGAAGTAAGTGTCCACTTGAATATCGATGGTTATCCCGGATGTTGTGCAGTGAATCAACGTAGACAGAAGGGATACTGTTTCTTGGACAATGGATGGATGCTTAGAAATTAACACAAATGATTACTCTCAATGATAACTGCAGAAAGCATGTATTGCTACTGTAACAACCACAACAACAACAACAACCACAACCACAACAAAAACAACAACCACAACAATCACAACAACCATAACAACAACAACAACCACAACAACCACCACCACCACAACAACAACAACCACAACAACAACCACCACAACAACAACCACAACAACCACAACCACAACAACAACCACAACAACAACCACAACAACCACCACCACAACAACAACAACAACCACAACAACCACAACAATCACCACCACCACCACAACAACAACAACAACAACAACAACCACAACCACAACCACAACAACAACAACAACATCAGGTTAAATCGTTATTTTTATTACGCATTTCTCATTCACATTACTTTTGTTCTCGTAACATTTTCGTTCGCTATCGGTGGACTTCTACATACGCCTACCACTACGTGATGATACGTTCGCTATCGGTGAACTTCTACATATGCCTACCACTACGTGATGATACGTTCGCTATCGGTGGACTTCTACATATGCCTACCACTACGTGATGATACGGTGGACTTCTACATACGCCTACCACTATGTGTTGATACGGTCGCTATCGGTGGACTTCTACATACGCCTACCACTACGTGATGATACGGTCGCTATCGGTGGACTTCTACATACGCCTACCACTACGTGATGATACGTTCGCTATCGGTGGACTTCTACATACGCCTACCACTACGTGATGATACGTTCGCTATCGGTGAACTTCTACATACGCCTACCACTACGTGATGATACGGTGGACTTCTACATACGCCTACCACTACGTGATGATACGGTCGCTATCGGTGGACTTCTACATACGCCTACCACTACGTGATGATACGGTCGCTATCGGTGGACTTCTACATACGCCTACCACTACGTGATGATACGTTCGCTATCGGTGGACT
>CM034543.1:52676274-52793461 GCA_020002185.1 Paraescarpia echinospica
TTATCATATCCTTGGCCTCGCATGTCCTGAATATCAATGTGGTCCTCCCTCAACTTGGCCAATATTTGATTCGTCAGTGCTTCGGCGTTCTTTTCTTCGAGTTCAATAAAGCCGATAAATGTCTCTTTAACCTTGACCTTTCCTCCTGAGATGTTGACGTACCTCAATTATTGAGTATTATACTTGTGACATCTGGTCGACGTGAGCCAGGTCTGGAGTGCTATCGGATATTATTGAGTAGTACTTTGCCTCACGGATTTCGCCTCGGATAACTGCCAATACGCGACGGCCATGAATGGCGATGAAGTCATTAACGGTGGCTGCCGAGAGATATGACACTTGGATGCGAGTCATGTGTTCCCGAACCACCGGATCGTACTTGCCGAGAAACTTCACCAGCTCCAAGAAGTTGCCGGAGTTTTCGGTGATGTCTCCTCAAATCAACGTATTTAATATTTTGGCACACACGATTAGGAATTTAATGGCGACCGGGATAAAAGTCGATATAGGGGCGCTTGAACAATTGAAATAACCGCGTGACGCGATCGGGATACGTAGTGGACATCGGGGTGCTTGCAGACGATCGAGTGTATGCATGCGCCCCTATCTTATGACGCATCCATTCCCGATTGCGGGATGCGCTACTAGTACTTTAGGGTTTTTTAATGAGCCGCCGTGGTGGGGCCGGGGCACACATGGAGAAATTCTAAGATGGTGGCTGTCATGGTGGTCACATGACCTGCCTCTTGCCACCTGATGGAATATGGTATGTGTACTGGTGAGTGTAAGATTAATTCCTATGTCCTATCGCGTATAAGTTGGGCTGAAAAAACACAATATTTCAAAGTTTACAAAGTTTTAATTATCTATCAACACCGATGCCACATTACAACATCAATCACAATTTTGAAAACTGTCTGTATGAATTATACGTTAAATCTTACACATAGGAGAGGTATTTCTTAATAGCCAGTCCGATTATGCAGACACATTGCGTAGAGAGAAGTTACAAAGTACAAGTCATATCGGCTAGTTGCCTAGTGACATGGGGCAGATACACCTTATCAGAAAACAGGCAACAGTTAGCGAGTACAAAACCCCGTCACGTGCTGCGACGCGGATGTCATCAACCGTTCATTAAAAAAAACGTGGCCGTGTGGAAGAGATAAGTGGCGTCTCGCGTGTGTCTATTCACGCGGCTTATCGCATACTGCACCCTCTAACGAGCACGTGCAGAGAGCGGAGTTCAACTCGAGATTCCTTTGTCTGTACTGTCTCATGATTGACAAGACATGACGTCTCGAACGGATGTGTGTGTATATAAACCTACCATAAGTCTATTGGAGCATACCACTTTCTACCGACTTCGAACAACACAACTACTCTTGAACATGGCGAGTGCCCACGACAAGTCATACCCGAGGACAAAATGAATCTTACACGTGTCGAACAAGTAAGTGACGGCAATTATGTGTTTTATCGCCCACTGAACCTCGTAACATGCGCTTGACCTCCCAAGTATGTATGTTAGATTCACGGATGACAAAATAATAATAATAATAAGATAACTTCTATTGCGCCTAAATCCCTGGAAACCAAGCTCAGAGGCGCATCAAAACAAGAGGATTGGTCAATCTCAAAATCCATAAGTAGCATTCCAGTCCGGATGGGTCAAGGCGCCAGGGAGCTACGTGGATAAGCATGTTTGTAAAGATAAGTTTTTAAATGACGACGGATTTTTGTAATATTTTCAACTGATCTAACACTTACGTGAATTACTTATAAAATTAACATCACTGGATTCCTTTTATCGAGCCGGATACCATAATGTTAATCGTTCATTCCAACTCTCACGAATTAATCCATAATTTAAATAAAACACGTACTCTATTCATAAGCTAGGTGTGACCCTAGTGTTTTTCAAACCTACATTTCTGTAAACAACTATTGTATGTTCATAATATAATCTTCTTATAACCTCTAGAGTAGTCTCACGGTCACCATATTACCAGTCACGTTAAGTCATTTCTACTGATACTAAATTGTGTATACCTAACCGTAAGATTAGTGGTGAACGCTACAAATGAAATTAGTTAAATTCTAACTCGTCGGTAGTTAAAACATTACACGCCTTAATCGCCAAAGGGCGCCGGCACATGCCTCAGCGACACTGTTCTAAAGCCTGATAGAATTCTATGCAAACCACTTCGTGATATACTGGATGATCACGGGTAACTATGGTAATTATGGGTAACAAAGGGGTAACTAATGCGTAATTAAGAGTAATTAGAGGTAAAGGGATTATTAGGGGTTCAAAGTTAAAGCAGGCTTGAGCTTAGTAGTTTTAGAGGTAATTGTGTAACTAAAGGTAATTAGGGGAGACTAAGTGTAATTATGTGTAATTATAGGTAAATAACAGGTAATTAGGGGTAATTAATGGGTAATCGCGTGTAATTAAGGGTAATTAGGGGAAACTAAGGGGTAATTGAGGGTAACTAAAGGTATTTAAGGGTAATTAAGAGTACTTAAGGCTAACTGAGGGGTAATTACAGGTAACTAAATGTAATTAGGGGTAATTAAGGATAAATAAGAGGTTACTAGGTGAAACTAAGGGTAACTCATTGGTAATTAAGTGGCAAGTAAAGATAATTAAGGGTGATTACAGGTAACTGAGACTAATTAGTGCTTCAAAGTTAATGGTAGCTTGTGCTTAGTAGTTTTAGATGAACACATATTATGGTTGTTGTGGAATAGTATGTTGTAGTTAAAACTAGTTTGTTCTTAGTCAGTTGATGGTGTGGTATTATATGATATGATACTAGTGTTGTTGTTGTTGTTGTTGTTCAAATCAATACCTGTTTGTTCTTTGACATTATATATGTAGTGTGTACTATTAAGACGACAATGTGTTATGAAAATTATTGTAATTAAAATAAAGCTTAGTTGAAATGGTACTCTTAATTGGTCGTATGACTTTTCGTATTGAAGAGTGACTTTTCAGTGTATTCCACACACGCACGCATGCACTATTCCTCTGTCTGTGTACACACGCAGGTACATGTCGTTTTGTCACGCACACATTATTCCTCTGCCGGTACCTTAGACACACGCGCATGCATGCATTGTATATTTCTCCATGGTCACACGTCTAACTGAGTCTGCTGACATGCCACTCACACCCAACCGTGTAGAGTCATTGGTCACACGTAGCCACACACCCCTCCGTCCACACGTTCTCACGCTTACATCCTTGTTACGTGAGTCTGCAACCATATCACTCACATCCAACCGTGTCTTATCAATGGCTCATACGTAAGTAGCCACAACCCTCTCCACCCACACTTTCGTACGCTTACAACCATCAGTGTAGTCATTGATCCGTGACGTTTGATATATATTCTATCAGAAACAGATGGGATTCGTTAGGATCCGTTACAATCCTTCAGAACCTGATATAACCTGATTGAACATTTGTTTCCAGTTGTTAGAACCGGATAAAACCGGTCAAAACCGGTTAGAACCTGTCCAGATTTAGAAATGTGCAAAGATGCCTCATCTGCAGTTGTAGATACATCCACGACGAAGCAGCACATTTGCCGGCACTGAGGTATCATCCTCGATACCTACGATGACTTACAACGTCATGTAGAACTAACTCATTCATCACCGTCGATCCAATCACTGCAACTTCAAACGCAACACCCTACATTGACAAACATGCCTACACCAAGCCACCAGCACGAGTGGCACCATCTGTCGTAACATCCAAAAGCACTACGCACCGCTGTCAGATATGTGGAAGAAACTTCGCGAGACGATATGACATGTTACGTCACATAAGGATGTCATCCGTTAGGGTACCATCACAGACAAGCGATACGCACCGCTGTGATACATGTGCACGTGAATTCATGAGATGTGACAGCTTATTACTACACATCAAAATGGGTATGTAGCAGACGTAAAGAGGCCACCGACCCGCCGCTACCCAAACGAACGATACGTGAAGAGCGACCACCTGTTAGTAACGACGACGACCGCAGTCGTCCTCCGCCAAGACTCCCCTTCGCCGACACTCTGTCTAGGGAGCTGTGAGATGTCGTTCGAGACCACTGGTCGGCCATCCGAACCCACGTGATTCAGAGGACCTGTTCAAACCAGGTACAATTACAGAGTGTCAACAACGGACACGCATGTTCTAGAACCTTCACTAAAAATCATGTTCCGCGAACAGACGAGCGCGTTCAAGTTTAACCTCAGTTACATTTTCGTGTTGAGAAAAAATCACGGGCCGATACACATTTTATTATTCGTCCTACAAATGTTGTGGGCGTTACCTTGTTGCACCGTGTCTTATTACCAATATAAAATATTTTGACACATTTCTGGAGCGTATCTGAGAAACAGACTTGTTGCAGTGGGTGATCAATCAATGTCCGGACAGTCAAAGGGTATGCGAAGTGGTCACGGATGTCACATTCTTCGTCAACCGCATCGTAGAACATGCGATAGGATGTGTGGACGCCACACTTCCGAGGTACATCAAAAAGAATAAAGCCTTTATTGGACTGGAAAGAGAAGCCAAAGAATCTAAGTAGTACACCGGCAATCTGTGTTTGTTCTGGTGTCTTGCTCTGCATCGTGGGTGTGACCTACACCCCCTAGAACTCACTGTGAAGGTACCCTACGAGAAGTACGATCGAGACGGAATGCCTATGAAAACCTTTGGTGGGGTGACGATGGACGACCTCTATCGCGTAGAGACCACCTTTGAGACCAATGTGTGCGTGTACACACTCGTCGAGCCAGAGGAAGAAGGCGGAAAGGCGACTGCCGAACTCGTTCGTCGTTCGTTGCGTCACTATCCCGACACGTTGTACGTCAATCTCCACGAGACACACTTTTCCTACATACAAAAGGTGAACATGTATTGTCACTCGTACCGATGTAGTAAGTGTGGCGACTCGTTATGGAAAAACGCATGCCATCTGGAGAGACACGAGCGCACGTGTACGGGAGGTGTGCGACGAATCTATCCCGGCGGCGTCTACCATCCGTCTCCGACAGTGTTCCAGCGTTTGAACGAATAAAATATTCGTATTCCCGAGTGGCTGCGTACTACCCCTATCGTGCCATCTTCGACTTCGATTCCTGGTTCGATACGTCACAGCTTCCATCGGACAGTGCCAAAGTCCACTGGGTGGCTCGTCACATGACGTTGAGTGTGTCTCTGGCAAGTAACGTTCCCAGATTCGAATAATTGCGATGTCTCATCACGGATGGTGATAGCAACAGGTTGGTGTCCGACACGATGTCTATCCATCAATCCATGTGCTATGCCGCCTACGAAGCCACCGAAAACGATTACGAGAGCATGTTTCACTAATTCGCGGACGAGAAGGCGAGCTGGGACGAACGGGAGGTACATGCACAGGCGGAGGACAAAGTTCCACAGCGGCAACCGACCAATCCCTACAAATCGCAAATGGGTCAGTTGCACGGTTGGCTTCATTAGTTGCCTGTCATCGGATTCAACTCGGGCAGGTACGATTTGAACGTCGTGAAACAATCCATGGTGCCCTACGTCCTGTCACGAAACAATCAGAGGAAGAGGATGAGGAGGAAGAAGACAACGAGGGTGACGACGCGTTTTTTTTTGGATTAAACATAACAACACCTTCATGTGTCTTTCGACGTATGACCTGAAATCCTCGATATGACTCATTACATCGCTCCGGGATTCTCGTACGATAAGTACTTCAAAGCGTACAGTTGCGGGGTCACGAAAGGCGATTTCCCGTACGAATACATGGAGAGCTTGGAGAGATTCGACGACACAGCTCTGCCTCCCAAAGAGGCTTTCTTCAGTCGACTGAAGAACGAAGGAATATCCGACGACGACTATACCCGTTGTCAAGAGGCGTGGCGAGACAACGACATGAAGACTTTCTAGTCTGGTACAACAATAAGGACGTCGTACGGTTCTTGGAGGCTATCAACAAACAGATTGCCTTCTACCGGCAACGCGGTCTCGACATGTTCAAACAAGGCATCAGCATACCCGGTTTGATTTTGACCTACCTGTTCAACTATGTTCCAGAGAAGACCTTCTTTACGCTCTGCAACAAGACAAACAAGGATCTCCATCAGCTGGGCAGAGATAACGTCGGAGGAGGAGCGTCATTCATCGTGACCAGACATCACGAGAAAGGGGTGTCGAAGATATGTCGGAACGACTACCGCACAGCAGCTCGAACGTGTCAGTTTAGTGTTGGCTATGACGCGAATGCATTCTGCCTCTGGTCCCATTCGCAAGACATGCCGTCGGGATGGTACACGCAACGACGGGAGGAGAAGGACTTCCGGCCCGAAATGGGACAGATGGCTGTGGAATGGCTGACGTGGGAGTCCGAATGTACCGGACGCGCTATACGTCATTAACCCAACGGACGAGAGAAGAGATAGGCCAACTGCTGGTGGAATGTTGTTGCAGCGATACAAAGACTGCTTTACAGTTTGACGGATGCTACTACCACGGATGTCCGTGTACCCGATGAGAGGGCAAAGAAGTCAACGGGAAACCTATGGCTCAACTGCTCGCGAAAGAACACGGCTTACCTTCGTCACTTTGTGAGGGTCATCGAGCTGTTGGAATGCGAGTGGAAAGAGAAGAGACGCGTTTCGTGTGTGAAACTGTTCATGGACGCCACCTATCCCCGCCGTCGACACGTGCGATGGAAGATAACGTCACAACAGATCCTGACAGGCATACGCAAAGGCACCGTGTCCGGAATGATTCAGTGCGACATTCGTGTACCGGAGTAATTCCGCGCACATTTTGCCGAGATGCAGCCCATCTTCAAGTACATTCACATGACCCGCGATCAACTCGGACCGCTCATGCGTCGATACGCCGAAGAACACGACATCATGGCGACCCTGCAACGCATGCTCGTCGGAAATTTTCGTGCAGATAAGATCTTGCTCGCCACACCTCTCTCGTGATGGTACCTCGAGAAATGACTCGATGTGACCCACGTCTACCAGGTCATCGAGTACATACCGTTCGCCTCCTTCCGTCGATTCGGCGAAGCAGTGTCCGCTGCACGTCGCGAGGGAGACGACGTTTGAGTAAGTACAAAACGAAACTGCGCGAGTTGGGACGGAGAAGCGTGCCGGCGGCAAGGAGACGTCGCATCTTGCTTCAGAGTAACCAGGTCAGCGAGGAACAGACGGTTTCCTGTCGGCTTTGCTAACACCATTGACCGGTGTGGTCTTTCCACCCTTGCTGAAAAAAGTGCTACTCAAGTAGATGATGAAACACGCTCGGAAGATGGCCTTGGTAGATCCACGTCTGCTGGACTGTCTTCGCTCACATCCAACGGATACACTAGGACGGAAGAAGCAGGTCATTGACGACGAGATGAAGGACATACTTGTCAGACACGATCTCAGCGACGGAGAAAATGTCGTCATGTATCATCAAATGCTGCAACGGTACAACGGCGGCGGCGGCGGCGACGGGGACGGGGACGGGGACGGCGACGGCGACGGCGCTAGCGGTACCGGCCCGCTGGAGATGGGGGCGGAAGTCGTCGACAGCGTTCCCAAGGCGCTTCAGCCCAAAGCCAGACGACTGATGGAATGTCTCAAACGAGACGTCGCGTGGAGTGCGAGCGGAGTGCTCATGCACAAAGGAGTAGCAGTACCCGGAAGTAACGTGGTGGATCTCGTACGATCTGTTACGGGCGAGAAAAATCGTCGCCGATCAGACGGGATGGCAGGTGTTTTCGCGCCAACTCGGCGACAAGAATCTACACATGGAGTTGGCGGGTAACAAGGCCAGGAAACTAAACATTCAACAGGCACAAAAGAAGTATGCAGTAGCGGCAGCAGCCACACGATCGCTCGGTAGAGCACAACGAACGCTGCAGTGGACACCCCTCGCGCGTCGACGACGAATGGACCCGTCCGCCTACCCACTCCACCGTCGGAAGGACGCAAGACATCGGAATGGGAGAGTATTTAAAGGAGGCGCACCGTCACGAATCGACAGCACATTGTTCGATCCAAGGGACAGTCAGCATAGTATCTTTGCCACTATCAGTTACGCCGGACTTCACATCGTGGGTGCGATTACCATCGACTATCTGATTAATCGAGCATGGTTCGGCGTCGTAACCAGCTGCAGGGATTCTACTTTGACCCCGCCAAGGTGGGGGTTTACGGGGGAATCGAGTCTTTGCGCCGAGCCACCTTCCGACCTATCGAGCGTGTACCGAAGAAGCTTGTCGAACAATGACTATCGGAACAGAACGCCAATACCCTACACAAACCGGTGATGGTTCGATTCAAGCGGCGCCGCGTTGTCGTCGGAGGCCGGAATCAACAGGGGCAGGCCGATCTCGTCGGCGTGTCCAGTCTAAAAAGAGACAACGACGGTACGACGTTCCTACTGACGGTGATCGACGTCATCTCGAAATTCGCTCGTTGCGTTCCGCTGAAGACCAAGTCGGCGATGTCGATGGTGAGGGCGCTGGACGGACGGTTCACCGACGATGGTGATCGTCCGCTGACGTTGCAGCTCGATAGAGGACTCGAATTCCTGAACCGTTGCGTTCGGAGTCTATTGGAAAAGTACGGTATCCATCACTTCTGCACCTACAACGAGGAGACCAAGGCGACCATCGTGGAACGCTTTAATCGCACGTTAAAGACACGTATGTGGCGATACCTGACGACACGCGAGACTTGGTGATAAATAGATATCCTTCAGGACCTGGTACGCTCGTACAACGACACCCCCACCGCAGCATCGGTGTGCCTCCGTCGCAGGTGAATGCATAGAATCAGGAAGAGGTGTGGCAGCGCTTGAACGGCTGTCGGCACGGCAAGGGTGTGCCCAAGTACAACGTGGCGGATCACGTATGTATCAGCAAGATCAAGAGACGCTTCGATAAAGGCTACACAGCGAATTGGACCGATTAAATAGACACGATACGCGAGGTGCATTTATCCGATCCGCCAGTCTATCGCTTGACGGACGATCTCGGAGAGACACTGGACGGACCTTTTACGAACCGGGGTTGCAGAAGGTAACGGTTCCGGCCGATAAACTGTACCGTGTGGATAGTGGAGCGATGCAAGGTGGGCAGGCGAAGGGAGGTGGTGAAATGGTTCGGATACCCTTCGAAATTCAACAGTTGGATCGATGCCAACACCCTCGTCGGCTATAAAGACTAGTCATGCGTCCGACAAGCTTTCATTCGACCACCCATGACGGACGAGACGGCAACAGTCTCCGTTACCGACGAAGACGACGAAGTCGACACTCCACCGCAGAAAGATAGGACTCCGTGGCACATCTTTGGCACCGCGTGTCCCAAAGAGGAGATCGTGTTTCTCTGTCAGGTCGTCGTTTTGTACACGGTCATCTTGGTCAGCATCTACAACCTATCGATCGGACACTGAAATCCGACTCTGTGGACGACCCTGTTGAGTAGTTCATTGTGATACCTTCTACCCAACCCGACGTTGAAACATGACGACGAGTGATTTCTATCTCACGTTGCCTAGCAATGCTTCCATGCGCACGCACTCCGATTATACCGTGGTGCATTACAACACAGACATGCCTTGTTGTGTCGTGCTGTTGGGACTGCCGTATAGTAGAGTTCACTACCCGCACACTTGGTACAACGTTCGTGTGGAGGATACCACTACCTCTGCAAGTCCGATAGTATAGGATACACTCCATCTGCCAAGATTGAACACCGGTATTACTACAACGTGACCCAATTGTTAAGCGCCATCAACAGGGCACTGTTGAAAATGTCGACGGATAAGGTCATAGCGAAACTGAGACCATGCAGACCATACTAGGTTTCCATACGACAGTGATCACCAGTACCGACACAAAGTCCACACGCACCCACGTCCCCTCACCCATGCGTGGAAACAACATCAGACCGACGTCGACCACCGACTCCGATACACGAGACAGTGTTGGTAGTGGTGAGTACGCCTACGAAAAAGAGGCCGCTTCCGTGGTGGATATGCATCAAGGATTCACCATCATATACGTCTACACGGATATCGTGGAGTCACTTGTCGTCGGCGACAGTCTCGCACCGTTGTTGCGGAGCGTTGCTGTTATCAGACGGAACGGGTCCACCGTGTCCTAGAGTTTCGATAACGTCCAATACGTCCCTCTCTAGTGTAAAGAGTTCGGGACGATAGAGATCGATATAAGAGACGACACCGGGCGATGCGTGCCATTCGAGGTCGGTAAGGTGACGGTGACACTTCATTTCCGACGGCGACGAACGGCACTGTTTTAAAGATGAATTACAACGAGTACTACACGTCAAGCGGGAGGTGCGCTTCCCCATTTCGTGAGTTCCCGATACCAACGAGGACACGGAATAGGAAGATTATTCGGAGGTCTGCTGCGTAGCGTCATGCCCTTCGTCAAGAGAGGCGCCATGGCGTTGGGGAGGAGAGCGGTATCGACCGGCACGCTCATAGCCGATGACGTATTGTCGGGACAGAACATAAGAACAGCTGCCAAACGTCGCGTCACTGCTGCTCGTAGGGACATGTTGACCGACCTCTTGACCCCTGGCGTGCAACCGCGTAAGCATATAAAACGAGTCAGTACATCCGGGAAACTAACGAAGACACGCACATCGCTGAAACGTGAGCCCGACATATTCGACGATGGTTTTCGTGCATAAACAATCGTGTGAGGGGGTGAAGAGCGAGCTCGATCTCTTCAACGTGCCTCCGACTCAAACCAGCATCATCGATAGTCACACGGTACAATCCATGTTCTCGCTCGACTCGGGAGAGCCGATAGAATTCGTTATACTCGGATCGGGAGACGATTACCTGGATCTCGCCAGCAAGATGCTACTCGTTTAATCGAAGGTGACCCGTGCCACAAAGCCGACCTCGACGCCGCCGATCCCGTCGGTCCCGTGAATAACTGGCTCTATTCGCAGTTCAGTCAGGTCGACGTCTACCTGTACGGAACGCTCGTGACTCCCTCGACCAACACGTACCCGTCCCGCACCTACGTAGAGAAGCTGCTGAGTTACGGAGACGATGCCAAGGAGACGCAACTGACGAGTCAGATGTGACACGGGCAATCGCACGGAAGCCGTCGAAATAGCCGCTGGCGATGCAGCCAACGCGGATTTGGTCAACAGACGCAACAGGATCGCTCGAAGTCGCGTGGTCGATATGATGGGTCGTCTACACGTGGTCGTCAACACGAGGTCAAGATACGTCTGGTGCGCAACAAGGATACGTTCGCGCTAATGGCCGGCGGCGCCAACCCCAACTACAAGATATAGATAGTCAACGCCATACTGTTCATCAAGAAGGCCATACTGAATCCGGGTGTGAAGATAGCTCACATCAAAGCCGTCGAAAAAAACACGGCCAAGTATCCGATACGACCCGTCGACTGCAAGGTCTACTCCTTACTCACGGGTACCCGCTCGCACACGTACGAGAATCTCTTCCTTGGCACTCTTCCAAAACGCCTCGTGCTGTGCTGCATCGTTAACGATGCATACTACGGAACCTACGCTAAAAATCGGTTCCACGCCAAAAACAACCACGTCAACTTCCTCGCCGTTTACGCGGACGGACGACATATTCCCTCCAAACCTTTCCAGCCCAATTTCGGCGACGAACTTTTCGTCAGGTGCTACCACAACCTGTTCACCTCGACAGGTAAGGTGTGGCAGGACGAAGGGAACGGCTTGTCTCGCGCCGACTTCCAACACGGCTACACCTTCTTCGGCTTGGATCTCACCCCCGACGCATGCGACGACTGCTGCTTCCACCTGGTACAAAAGGGCAACCTGGGCATCGAGATTCATTTCCGCGATGCACTGACGACCAATGTGAACGTCGGCTATGCCGAGTTCGAGACCGTGCTGGAGATCGACAAGAGTCGCAACTTCAACTACGTCTTCTGATGGAGTCCCTGCAGATCGCCCGACTACTCGCCCTGGATCCGCACGCCGAGGCCATCGTTAGCGCGATCGTACCCAAAGACAGACTACTCGCGATGACGACAGACGCTTTCCCGGCTGTCTTCGTGTGCAACACGCACAACACTAAGAAACCGGGTGAAGATTGGATAGCGCTGTACCTGGACGGCAAAGGTCACGGTGAATACTTCTGCTCATACCACTTGCCGCCACAGCACATATAGTTCCATCGATTCATGAATAAACATTGTGTAGAATGAACTCATAATTCCGAGAGACTTCAGAGTCCCGTGTCTAACGTTTGCGGACAATACTGTGTTGCTTATCTCATGTTTCGCTATTACTGACTTCCTATGAAGGAATTCGTGAACGGTTACGGCACTGATCTGGTAGCAAACGATTGCCGTGTATTTGATTGGCTTAAACAATTGAAGTAAGATGTGCGTTTCGGCGCTATCGATAACTAGGTCATCATAGTCGATAACTAGGTCATCATAGGACCGACGGCGTGGTTGACATATCGTGCATGTACCATGTTTAATTAACGGGCAGGTATCATCATCATCATTATCGTTCGAGCCTAATGCGCGGTGGTCAGACACCCGTAAGCTCACGGCCTTTGTTCAGTCACCCGTAAGTCGTACCGCCATACGAGCCACAGGCGTGGTCGTACTCACCCGTAAGCTCACGGCCGCTGGCGTTGTGTTCAGTCACCCGCAAGTCATATCACATCGTCCACTTGTCTTCAGTAAATAAAATGTCATGCATGATATCACATATGCATGCATATATTAATTATCATACGCTTGTATCTTTAATTAATAAAATTCGTGTGCACTGGTATACTTTCGTGTTTCGTTCGTTCTTTCATACACGCGCATTCCTACACACACACCTCTCTAAGTGAATACCTCATTACCCCTAATTACTCCCTAATTACCAATGCATACCCCTCATATCTCACCTTCCCGGAGGAGGCAAAACCTCCATAACATTCCGCCATATGGCATTACTAGCACTTCTTTCCGCCAGGAGGCAGGTCATGTGATCATCGTGAGAGCCACCATCTTAGAATTTCTCCATGGGTGTCCTGGCCCCACCACGCCGGCTCATTCAAAAACCCTAAAGTAATACTTCCGCTCAGTTCGGAACAATCTAACTGTGCGTCTTATAAAAAAGGCAGGGCGTTCTATTTGCCTTTTTGGGTACCATTGCGTGAATGAAAAATGGCAAGGCGTAACGCCTTGAAATTCGACATAGGCAGAACACTGTTTGCTTGATAAAACTTGTGACAGCCTTACTTGTATCTATATTAAATATGTAAGATAATAATATATCCACAAAATATTGAAATGTCCTTATTTCAAATAATATTATACTTACAAACACTGCGCGTTCGGACGCTAGTGCGCAGCAGTAACAGTGCGTAGACAGTTCGGCCGCCAGTAGGCATATAATAGACGTATTGTAGACCAGTTCGGGCGCCTGTGCGTTACATACACCCGTATTGGTTCGTGCCAATTGAGTTACATTTGCTGTATTCAAGCCTGATTACTCACTTTTTATGTAATATAACAGCGATGTGTTCAAAATTCGTGTGGATCACAATGTATAAATATGTATGAATTTTGTTTAAGAAAAACAATCTCCCCAAAGTGTCGCCACCAAAAGGTGCCGCTGGGGGCATTTTCCCCCAGCGCCCTTCCTCGTTACGCCATTGCTCCTGAAACCCCAAACATCACAAGCCACGTCGATGTACCGCTCACGCCAACAACTAAGGGACTCCACCCAACCTCCAGTTCTCACACCTCAAAGGTCACCGGTCAAAACCAGTTGCCAAAAAACACTTCTCACGTCACGTGACCCACACCGAGGTCAACCGGTTTCCAAATATTAGTCTGACAATTCATTGAAAAACGTGTCATGTTAAAAGATAGGAAAATATAGCAAAATGTTTGTAAATTTACCCAATCTCAATGATATGGGGACTAAAACGAACACTTCTTACTACTGCTATGTGTTTAAACAAGTCTAATGACGTCGCAGTTTAGCTGTAAATGCATTACTATATCAAGTATCAAGCAAGTATGCGAGTTATATATTTAGTACATTTCGGAACCGCCATTTTAAACGGCTTGCGCTTGCAAACTTCGCTGGATGTGACGTTTGTATTCGAGCTAGCATTGTTGCGTCACTTTAACGCGAGAAATCATAAGCGCCGCCAGGCGGCGTGGACGAAAGCGTTCTGCTTGCTGTTCTACGGAATTGCCGCTTTTGTTAGCGTGACCGCTTATCACAAGGAGTCGGTCGGTGGAAGAACCAAGATAAGTGACTGTGTGTCACAGTGAAAGAAGTGTAAGAGAGTCGACATTCAAAGTGACCGGATGTGTTTTAGGACAAGATGAGTAGTGTGTTAGTCCACTCCAATACGCAAATGAGGTAGTATATATACGCACACACTTCCGGTTAGGAGCGCCCCCTGAGGGCTATTGGCCTACTTAATCCGATGAGGTAATATCCCTTAATTATCGTCCACCCACCTAGCGTGTGTTTGGAACTTTAGTGCGTGCATGTGTGTTCGTGTAAGGGAGGGTGGTGGACGACTAATGACTATCTCTTATTTTGTGCATGTGTACGTGTATTTGTGTGTGTTATTGCATGCATGTATGTGTATCGGTCAACTATCTGTGTGCTATCGCTCATTTTGCAAGCTCGTTCACTCTATGTTGCGAATAATTGTCACGCTGTAATTACATCGTGGCTGAATGCTGCCCAGAGAAATCGAAACGGTGTTCGATTGAGCAGATCTGCCAGAGAGTAAAATATGAAGCGCTTTGAGCGGTCCTAATGACTGGATACAGCGATATATAAGAACTTACCTTTTTACAGTAACATAATAATAATAATAATAATGACAAACTTCTATAACGCCTAAATCCCCAGGAATCTGAGTTCAGAGGCGCAACGTATAAAATCATTGGGCAAAATCGTTAACAAAGACAAGCAAGAGTCGCTATTAGAGCAAGGGACCGCCAAAGGTTAGGGTGGGAATGCAATTTCAAATAAATAAGTATTTATTTTTACGGAAGGTATTTATAGTCTCAGATGGTTTTAAAGCGATAGGGAGTTGATTCCAGATTGTCGGTGCAGCTACAGAAAAGCACGTTTGCCAATATTAATCTTGGGATTCGGAACAAAAAGTCGTTGTGAAACAGATGATCTGAGATTCCTGGAGATATTGGATAAACAAAGGAGACTAAACAAATAGGATAGGTGTTGCGTAGAAAGGGTACGATATGTGACAGTGGTTAATTTGAATTAGAGTTGGAGTTTAGCTAAGTTCTTTTTAGCAATATCGTTTAGGAGAGTGTTGCAGTAGTCAAGGCGACAGCTAATTAGAGATACTGATATTGTTTTAGCAGTAGATAAAGACAAATGACGCCGAATTCGGCGGAAATCACGTAAGTAGTAGCATTGGGTTTTTGGAGGGGTATTCTGTGGTGTTTCGCAGTATTTTTGAGCGATACTAGGGAGGTTTCGACGGCCGCCCCCCTGAGCAAAGTGAGTAGCCACGTGACCGTATGTGTGAGCGTATGTAGCGCCCCCTGGTGGTGGAATGAGTAGCCATGGAAGTCCTATTGTGTATATGAGGAACGAAAGACCAAAGAGGAAAGTGTAATAACGAAAGATCAAAGAGGAAAGTTTTAAAAGGTGTTGAAAGGAATGAAAGATCAAAGAGGCATAACGAAAGATCAAAGAGAAAAGTTGTAAAAGGTGATGAAAGGTGTATCATGAGAGATAAAGAAGTAAACTGAATGATGTATTGACGAAGTGATAGGTAAGTCTGCCTATGTTGTATATTGAAAGATGTGTGTGTGTGTGTGTGTGTGTGTGTGTGTGTGTGTGTGTGTGTGTGTGTGTATAATGTTTATAAACCGTGTATAACGAGGAATAAACGAAAGAGTATATATGTATGAATGAAAGAAGAATTATTGCTAAGGTAATAACCGACAACACCACAGTTTGAAAGTTTATTAGTTTTAATCATTAGCGTTCATCATCATCATCATCATGGTCCGCACACCAATGTCCCCTGTTTCCAATGGGGAATTAGTTTTAATAACACATTAGCGTTCAACATCATTGATCGCCGCATCCCAATCTTCGACATTCCCTGTGTCCGGAGAGGGAACAGGGTCGGGGTCAAATCGGGCCCGTGTCCTCAGGAGTTCAAGTAGCACGAGGCAGAACGAACAGTAGTGGTTGTCGAAGAGTTCCTCCTCTCTGGAACATATATGAAAACTTTTAAAATATTGTCGGTGAAACATACATGATATTGCAAAGTACAGCCGGTGGCAATAAGCCAGTGATGTAACCAGACACCGCGTAGGTAGCCGACACGATAAAAAGGCAAGCTAGGTCAACAGCAGACGGGAGAGACAAGAATGGACTATGACACAATATGTCTGCCGACGCGATCGGTAACCAGACACCGCGTAGCTAACCGAAACAACAAGAGGGCAGGCGAGGTCAGCATACGCATAGACAGGAAAGGACTGTGTATATACATTGAAGAGAATGAGAAACGTGGTAAGTAGAACATAAATAATTATTAGTAAAGTATGTATTTAATCGTTGAACACTCACGTGCAATCCGATACACTGGAATCACTGCTTGTCATACTCCAGGTATCATCGTCATCAACAGTAGCACTGTCATACCTGAAATGTAAATATAGACAAATGTGACACATAACGAACGTAAGCGTAAGGAATACGAAATGAAATGAAATGAAATGAAAAGGAGAGGTAACGACGTGTCAGAAATAGAGGTGAGACGCCACAGGTAGGTTATGTGAAGAACACTGTGTAATTACGCATAGGATATCTATCGAATGAAACAAAGCAAAGAATAATATACTGAATTGAATAATAAAAGTACTTACACTTGTTCACGGGAAGCATCACGGAGACGCCACTCCTCACGAAGTTGAGCCCAAGGTATCGATGAAGTCATAGTTGCGAATGGTATGATGTGAATGTAACAAACGAGATATATATATATATATTGTGAAGGCAACTTCTAAGACACACTATAGAAAAGGGCTAAAGTCGCGAACACCCAGGGACGCATGATGTCATTGTCACGTGGGCTATGCCTGGAGGGTTTACATAGGAAACAATGTGGTTATGGAAAGTTTCCATGTAGTAAAGTATACCAGTCATATGACAGATGATGTCATTGTCTAGGGGTGTCACGTGGTCGATGCCTGGAGGGATCGATTATGTAGGAAGCAATGTGGTTATGGAAAGTTTCGGTGTAGTAAAGTACAAACCGATATCAGTCATATGACAGAGGGAACAGCTGGTGACGATAAGCGCGTGATGTACGAAGGGCAGCTAGCTAGACAGACGACAATGCATGTGGAATGCGCCTTATCAGAATGCTAACAATACAGACGAGAGAAAAGAACTCTGTGAGTGGTCAGCGATGAAACATATGGTGGTCAAGAGCTTGGATATACAATTCAGGGGTGCTGGTCACTTCCTATCGAATTTCTATGCGTGTGATATACACATATGGGGCGACGACTTTGCTTGCGCAGAAGCAGCATATCAGTTTCGAAAAGCCAAACATTTTCATGACGAGAACACAGCGAGAAAGATTCAGACTGCGTGCAGTGGATTACAGGCGAAATACTGGAGTATAAGCATCCGATGGACACCGGATCGAACCGCTACATGGCTATTACAACACCGATCCGTGATGTACGCAATAGTAGCCGCGATGTTCCGCGCAACTAAACTACGGCAACGCTTGCTCGACACAGGTGACGCACGACTTATTGAGAATGTACCCAGCGCGGAGGGGTATTGGGGCAAGAGTTCAAAGCGTAACGAAAAAGGTAAGAATACACTCGGTGTGATTCTTATGCAGGTGAGGCACTTCGTTAGGCAGTGCTTTGAACGGCTTACATAAGGCGTCCATTAAAAAAAACACAGACAGCCACACGGGGACAGAGTACGAGAGAGAGAGAGATAAGGTCACGCGCTCGATAAGACGCGAACGCCCAGGGACGCATGATGTCATTGACTAGGGTATCACGTGGACGATGCCTGGAGGGAATGAATATGTATATAAACCCAGGCTAAATCTAACAGGACAAACACTCTCTCTCCGCTGCCGTTCGAAGCTCTTCTCGTACACACCGACTCCTGCACGACAAGATGGCGACGCCCGATTTCAACTTCGAGGAAATGCTTTTGTCGGACCTCGAAAAAGTAAGTGATGGAGTATACGCATTCGTGCGTCCACTCACACTGGTAACATGTGCTCTGTCGACTGAATATGTATGTTATCCGGCGTGTCGTATCTGTAATCGGAAAGTTCGCGTCGAAACGACGAAAGTTCAGCATAGTGTCAATACATGTCCGGTCCATGGCAGACAAAAGGGAATTTCTGTATACAAATATGCTATGGGTATGTTGTTCGCTGATCGCAAGGGCAATGAAGCGTGGGCAACGGGATTTGATCGTCTAGTCCAGCAGGCTGCGGGGGGACTGACAGCAAGCAACTATATGGGGCTTAACAGTGACGACGAACGCTACCAGGCGCTGAATGTCGTAAGTGGCAAAGAGGCTAGGGTGACAATTAGAAAAACAACAAAGTCCGGCTACCGAAACTATACCGTGATAGCACTGGAAATAATCCAGTCGTAAGATACGCCACCTGACAGAGGTGAAATAGTAGGTGACCCCCCCTGACGGAGTCTGTCCCTATTGGTATGGGGGGTGTCTGTTTGGCTGTCTATTTGACACCGGAAGCTATGATGTAATTGTCTCTATCGTATTGTAGACGGTCCCTTGGTTGACGACGACGCCTCAGGCAACACCATCCGAGCGTGGAGTGAAACGTCGCCTGACCTTCACCGATGATGATGATGAGGCAAGTGTCATCTGTACGGGGTCATCTTCGTGGTGTAGTGATGATGATGATGTTGTCATCTGTGTGGGATCATGTTCGTGGTCTAGTGATGAAGATGATGATGTTGCTAATGATGGTGATTGTGATACTGATTGGAATGATGATGTTGCTGATGATGATGAGGTCCGCCACTCTAACCGGTGCCTGCGTGCATCAGGCAGCCGATCAACTGTATCGACACTATGCGGACGTTCACGAAGCCCTGTACAGTGTGGATCACACACGTATATTTGATAGTTTCCGTATGGTAGTATCCGAGCTGGTATGCGTAGTGTACACACCGTGGTTTGCTCGTGATATTATATCACGGGTGAAAGCGAGTCTACATAGCCGTGGCATACACGTGACGGATGAGAAGGAAGACGGGGAGGCGAAACAACAAGACGACACGGAGGAGGAAAGGCAGGTCTGGTACACTGAACTGCGCACAGTAGCACTCGATGCCATCGTCCGGTTCGTAAGCAACGAACTGTGGCGCATCTTTGAAGGTGAGGTAAACAACATCTACCTGGTGCGGAGTGATCTGATCTACGACAATGTGAAGTATGCAGTGCACCATTACAGGTATATGGCGGACACACCGATGCGGGCACGTGACATCATAGCACGTGTGCAAGCCATCCTACGTACACGTGGTATATCACTGTTGGACGAGAAAACACCCTGTTAATGTTGTTGTTGTTGTTGTGTTGACAGGTCACCGATGCTCCCTCTAGTGGACTGGCTCTCATACAACAGTCGTATGGACAGAACCCGCTAGAGTGAGCACCGAAAAAACGACGCCGCCACCACACCCCCATGCCGCTGCGTCAGGCCCTGTTGATACAACTACATGACCAGCGGCACTCATCCCCACCACTAGAGATGACGTGCGTATCATCCCCACCATCGACATCCTCCGAATCATTGGAGTTGACCTGCGAGGATGACGACGACTATGACGTCACCATGACATCTTCCGAATACGAGGCATTGCAGAAAGATACACCGACGCTCGACGTGGCCTACGACGGCCACATCGTCTGGTCCAAGACATAGAGGCTATCCCGTGGGCCTACTCGGCTCCTTTTGACAGCGTGCGACACCTCGAGCTGAACATCGAGAGTTTAGCCAGGGTGTTGTTTGCTACTCAGCGATGTTCTCTAGACACAGCTGTACGGACGATGTGCGATGAAATCGCCCGTAACATACGTCGTGACGAACAAGTCGCCTATATTACGGAATCACTCCGGAAGCGCCTGCATTGACAAGAGGAAATGCGCCCCTACGCATAGCTGGGGTTATAGGCGCTTCTTGTCTGTCACTGTAGGCGCTTAGCTTCGCTTGTATTAATCGCTTTTATTTGTATTTGCTTTTTATTTGTATTAATCACTTTTATTTGTATTTGCTTTCGCTTTTAGTTGTAATTAATGAAATAAAAGATATATGTAATCCAGGTTCCGGTGTCTGTTGTTCTTGCCCCCTCGCTGATATACCTTCATAGCTCGTTGCGATCGGTGAGAACATATATACATACATAGATACACACGCACACTCATATAAGACACCTCCCCGTGCTATCTGACTATGCAGTGTAATGTAGTGTATTATACGTAGCATAGCCAAGCCTCCCCCTCTGTCTATATGACGTCACGCAGTGTAGGATATATATAGAAACGTGCAAGGATCTCCCATCCTTCAGTTGTAGGTAGACGATGAAGCAACACGTGTGTCGTCACTGCGGCCTCGTGCTCGATACACACGCCGACATATAACGTCACATAGATCAAACGCATTCAGCATCACACGTCGTCGTCGACGACGACCATACCTACAGTAAACCGTCGTCACGAGTGGTGCCATCAGTCGAACCACCGAAAACCACTAAGTATCCATGTCCGATATGCGGAAGAGGCTTCACGAGACGATACAACCAGGTACAGCACACGAGGACGACGTGCAGGTCACGCGATACACTGCACCGCTGCGAGAGATGTGCACGTGAGTTCACGAGACGTGACGCCTTGTTACGTCATATCAAGACGGTATGTAGCAGACGTGTAGAAGCGAGCGACCCACCCCTACGCAAGCGAGCGAGACGTACAGAGCGACCACGTGTGAGCGCCGCTGACGACGATGACGACCCGATACAACCACCGCCCCGTCTCCCCTTCGCCGATACTCTATCGAGGGATGTACGACACGTCGTCCGAGATCACTGGTCGACCATCCGCACCCACGCGGCTAGAGGACCCGTGCAATCCATGTACAATTACAGAGTGTCGACACCGGACACGAGCGTTCTAGAACCGTCACTGAAAATCATGTTCCGCGAACAGACGCATGCGTTTAAGATTAATTTGAGTTATGGTTTTGTGTTGAGGAACAAGACCACGAACAGGTACATGTACTACCATTCGTCGTGTAACTGCTGTGGTCGTTACCTTGACGAACCGTGACTGATCACAAACACTAAAGTCTTTGATGCGTTTCTGGAGCGTATCCGATAAACAGACGTGTTGCAGTGGGTCATCAATCAACGTCCGGACAGTCAGTGGGTATGCGAGGTGGTCACGAATGTCACTTTCTTCGTCAATCACATCGTAGATCATCCGATAGGATGTGTGGACGTCGCACTGCCGAGATACATCAAACGGAACATAGCTGTCATCGGATTGGAAAGAGACCCCACCAACAACACAAACTACACCGACAATCTGTGTCTCTACCCATGGAGTTGGTGGGTAACGAGGCCAGGAGACTGGGTATTCAACAGGAACAAAGGAAGAGTGCCGTAGCGGCAGCGGCCAAACGATCGCTCGGTAGAGCGCGTCGAACGCTGCAGTGGACACCCCTCGCGCGGAGATCACGAATGAGCTCGTCCACTCTACCTACACCCCCGTCGTCTGGCAGTAAGACATGGGATCGTCTTGCATAAAGGAGGTGCATCGTTCCGTTTCACCAGCATAATGTGTGATCCACGGGACAGTCTAACACGTATGTTTACTGGTGTCGCTTACGCCGGACTTCCCATCGTGTGCAGGATTACCATCGATTATATCATACGTCACACATCATGGTGCGCCATCGTAAACAGCTGGAGGACGTCTACTTCGATCCCACCAAGGTGGGGAGTTACGGGGGAATCGCGTCTTTGCGACGAGTCGTCGACTTTCGTCCCATACAGCGTGTACCGAGAAAGATCGTCGAACAATGGCTATCGGAACAGAACGCCGATACCCTACACAAGCCGATCAGAGTTCGTTTCAAGCGGCGCCGCGTGGTCGTCGGAGGTCGGAATCAACAGTGGCAAGCCGATCTCGTCGATGTGACCAGTCTGAAAAAGAAAACGACGGTACGACGTTCCTACTCACGGTGATCGACGTCTTCTCGAAAGTCGCACGATGCGTTCCGCTGAAGACCAAGTCGGCGACGTCTATGTCGAAGGCGCTGGACGGGCTCTTCACCGACGTTCGGCCGCTGTCGTTGCAGACCGATAGAGGTCTGGAATTTTATAACCGTAGCGTACGGGGTGTATTGGACAGGTACGGTATCCAACACTTCTCCACCTACAACGAGGAGACCAAGGCGAGCGTCGTGGAACGCTTCAATCGCACACTAAAGACGCGGATGTGGCGATATCTGACACACAAAGAAGCGTGGCGAAACATCGATATCCTTCCGGATCTGGTGCGGACGTACAACGACACACACCACCGCAGCATCGGGATGCCTCCGTCACAGGTGGATGCGACTAATCAGGTGTGGCAGCGCTTGTACGGTGGTCATCACGGTAAGGGCGTGCCCAAGTACCACGTAGGGGATCGCGTACGTATCAGCAAGGTCAAGAGACGGTTCGACAAAGGCTACATGGTGAATTGGACAGAGGAACTATTCACGATACGCGAGGTGCATCCGTCCGATCCGCCCGTCTATCGTCTAACGGACGATCTCGGAGAGATACTGGATGGCACCTTCTACGAACCGGATTTGCAGAAGGTGACGGTTGCAGTCGATAAATTTTACCGTGTGGAATCGATAGTGCAGCGCCCCAAGGTAGGCAGGCGACGGGAGGTGTTGGTGAAATGGTTCGGATACCCTTCGAAATTCAACAGTTGGATCGATGCTAATGCCCTCGTCGGCTATAAAGACGAGTCGCTCGTCCGTCGCGATGTCAGTCGTCCACTCATGGCAGACGAGACGACCTCACGGATCACCGTTAGCGACGAAGAAGAAGAAGAAGAAGACGACGTCGACGCCGCTCCACCACCACCACCGCTACAGAAAGAGAGGACTCCGTGGCACATATTCGGCACCGCGTGTCCCAAAGAGGAGATCGTCTTTCTGTGTCAGGTCGTCGTCTTGTACACGGTCATCTTGGTCAGCATCTACAACCTGTCGTTCGGACATCACGGGAATCCATCTCTGTGGACGGCCCTGTTGAGCAGTTCGTTGGGTTATCTGCTACCCAGTCCGACGTTGAAACAACATGGCGACGAATGATTTCTATCGCACGTTGCCCAGCAATGTTTCCATGCACACGTATCCCGATAACACGCTGACCCACTACGTCACGACGCTACCGAAACGTATCCTGCTACAGGGACAATGGGAGTGTGGACTGGTGGAGATACAGTACCCGCACAGTTGGTACAACGTCGTAGACGCAGATACAGAGTTCGCTGTGTCACTACCGATAGACGAAGAGCGGGACCCACGGTCCCTGCACACGAAGACTACCCGAATCGACACCGGACACTATAAAGATCCGTGGTCACTGATCCTCGCCATTAACGCCACTCTACGTAGCGTAGCGAGGGAGGGGCAGGTGAAACTGAGCTACAGCATCATCACACATAAGATATCGGTGCACATGGTACCGAATACCGTCTTCCGCGCCACTATGCTGACCACCGTTCTCGGCTTTCGCATCGCTACGCTGGCGGCTCTCCCGAAGGATCCCGCGGCTCCCGAGTTCAAGGTCTATAGAACGGAAGCCGACACCGTGGTCAGCATGGAACGAGGGTTCGATTCGCTCTACATCTACACGGATGTCGTGGAACCGCGAGTTGTCGGTGACACCCTCGTACCACTGCTGCGCATCGTTCCGGTGAGCGGTAACCATGGCGACATCGTGTCGAAGACCTTCGAGAAGACTCACTACGTACCCGTGCTCAACAATGAGTTTGGCACGATCGAGATAGATATAAGAGACGACGTGCGTGCGTGCCATTTGAGGTCGGTAAGGAGACGGTGACACTTCATTTCCAACGGCGACGGACGGCACTGTTCTAGAGAGATGAATTACAACGACTACTACGCTCGTCAAGCAGACGGTGGGCTTCCCTGTTTCGCAGGTGCCCGACACCAACGAGGACACGGACTGGGAAGTCTATTCGGAGGTCTACTACGTAGCGTCATGCCGCTCGTCAAGAGAGGCGTTGGGAAGGAGAGCGGTGTCGACAGGTGCACGCATAGCCGACGACGTCATGTCGGGACAGAACATCAAAACGGCTGCCAAACGACGCGTCACCGCTGCCGGTAGAGACATGATGAGCGACCTCTTGACCCCTGGTGTTCGACCACGTAAGCGTATAAGACGCGCGTCCGCTGCGAAAAGAGTCAGTACAGCCGGGAGACGCAAGAGGTAGCAACCGACACGTCGTGAGCCCGATATATTCGACGATGGCGTTCGTTCATAAACTATCGTGTGAGGACTCAAGAGCGAACTCGATCTCTTCACCCTGCCTCCGACTCAGACCGGCGTCATCGCTAGTCACACGGTCCATCACCAAACGATGTCCTCGCTCGACTCGGGCGGACCGATCGAATTCGTCATACCCGGTTCGGGAGACGACTACCTGGATCTCGCCAGCACGACGCTACACGTTCAGGCGAAGGTGACGCGTTCCGACGGAACCGATCTCGACGCCGCCGATCCCGTCGGCCCCGTGAATAACTGGCTCCATTCGCTGTTTAGTCAGGTCGACGTTTACCTGAACGGAACGCTCGTGACTCCCTCGACCAACACGTACCCGTACCGCGCCTACATAGAGAGGCTGCTCAGTTACGGCAACGATGCCAAGGAGACGCAACTGACGAATCAGATGTGATACAAGGACACGGCCAATCGTATGGACGCCGTCGTCATTGACGGCGCCGACCCAACAGCCAACGCGGGGTTCGTTGCCAGACGCAACATGATCGATCGGAGTCGCGTGGTCGACATGATGGGTCGTCTCCACCTCGACCTCTTCCTCCAGGATAAACTCCTCGTCAACGGCATCGAGGTCAAGATACGTCTGGTGCGCAGCAAGGATGCGTTCGTACTCATGGCCGGCGGAGCCAACCCCGGCTACAAGACACAGATCGTCAACGCTACACTGTTCGTCAAGAAGATCACCCTGAATCCGAGTGTGCAGATGGCTCACATCAAAGCCCTCGAAAAAACCACCGTCAAGTATCCGATGCGACCCGTCGAATGCAAGGTCTACTCCATACCTGCAGGTACCCGCTCGCACACGCACGAGAATCTCTTTCTTGGCGCTCTTCCGAAACGTCTCGTGCTATGCTGCATCGACAACGACGCCAACAACGGAAGCTACGCCAGAAATCCCTTTCGTGCTAAAAACAACCACATCAACTTCCTCGCCGTGTACGTCGACGGACGACAGATACCCTCCAAACCTTTCCAGCCTAATTTCGACGACGACCTCTTTGTCAGGTGCTACCATAACCTGTTCACCTCGACGGGTAAGGTGTGGCAGGACGAAGGCAACGGCTTGTCTCGTGCCGACTTCCGACACGGCTACACCTTCTTCGAGAACGTGCTGGAGATCGACAAGAGTCGCAACGTCATCTACGACTACTGAGATGGAAACCCTGCAGCTCGTTCGCCTACTCGGCCTCGATTCACACGCCCGTGCCATCATCCGTGGGATCGTGCCCAGAGACGTACTCCTCGAACTACGGATTGACACTTACCCCGTCGCCTTCGTGTGCAACACGCACGACGCGGGTAAACCCGGTGAACATAGGATAGCGATGTACGTAGACGCCATCGGATGCGGCGAATACTTCTGCTCGTACGGCTTGCCACCACGGCACGTCGAGTTCCGTCGCTTCTTGAATAAACATTGTGTAACGTGGACTCATAATTCTAAGAGACTGCAGAGTCCTGTGTCTAACGTTTGCGGACAATACTGTGTTGCTTATCTCATGTTTCGCTGTCGTGGACTTGTCATGAAGGATTTCGTAAACGGTTTCGGCACTGATCTGGTAGCAAACGATTGCCGTGTATTCGATTGGCTTAAACAATTGCAATAACCGTGTTTCATTAACGAACAGGTATCGTCATCTTCATCGTCATTATACGATTGGAGCCTATGGCGCAGTAGTCACACACCCGTAAGCTCACGACCTCTGGCGCAGTGTTCGCTCACCCGTAAGTCGTACTACCATCGTCATCCTACGAGCCACTGGCGTGGTCGTATTGACCCCTAAGCTCACGACCTCTGAAGCGGTGTTCACTCACCCACAAGTCTTGATGTTAGCTTAATAAAACACGGTTTCATGTTATACGCTTGTATCTTTCCTCAATAAAATACGCGTGCACTCGTATACTCTTGTGTTTCGTTAGTTCTTTCATACACGCACATTCATACACATACCTCCATACCCGCCCCCGCACTTACCCGCCCACGCACAATAGACACAACCTCCATATCCACTCCCGCCCGCCTGCCCGCCCGTCCTGCCCGCCCTACCCGCCCGAGTCGCTAGATGGCGCTACGGACGCTTAGGTACACTTCTTTCCGCTAGGGGGCGCGGTACATACGGACACGTGACTACTCATTTTGCTCAGGGGGGCGGCCGTCGAAACTTCCCTAGTATCGCTCAAAAATACTGCGAAACACCACAGGATACCCCTCCAAAAACCCAATGCTACTACTCACGTATATGGTAGAAACAGGATTTTCAGACTTGAGAAATGTTCTGCTTAAAGCTGAAATCACTGTCAAAGATAACACATAGATTACGAACAGTATATGATGGAGATGTATTATTACTAAGCAATTTCACTGGAAAGTAGTTAACAACCTTGTTTCGTTATTGTTTTGTGCCAATAATAATTAGATCAGTTTTATCTGGATTTAATTTCAATTTGCTTGCTTCCATCCACAGCAAGATGTCATTGAGACAGTCATTTAAAGTTGATAGAGATGTCTGTGTGTCAGTTGGTGAAAGTGATATATACACCTGTGTGTCGTCAGCATACAAATGATGATTTATGTTTTGATTATTTATGACTCGACTAAAGGATGTAGTGTATATGCTAAACAGAACAGGGCCAAGGACAGTACCTTCTGGGAAACCAAATGGAATATGTTCTGGACAAGACAGTGAGCAAGATACGTTAATGCTTTGGTATCGGCCTGAAAAATATGAACTAAACCACTGAAGAGCCATGCCAGATATACCAAAATGTCTATTAAGGCGATGTAAAAGAATGTCGTGATCTATTGTATCAAAAGCAGCTGATAGATCTAGTAAGGTGAGAACAGTCAATTTGCTATTATCCATATTGCATACAATGTCATTGTGTATTTTAAGAAGAGCCGTCTCAGTTGCATGAAATCGCTTATATGCAGATTTAATAAATGCTGTGAATAAATATGTTCATGGGGTCGATTTGCAACAACCTTCTCCAATACTTTCGACAGAAAATTAAGATTTGAGATAGGACGGTAATTGTTAAGGTCATTTTTGCGCAGACTTTGTTTTTAATAAGAGGATTGACAAGAGCTTGCTTGAATTCGTGTGGAACAACACCATCCTGCATTGACATATTTATAATATTTGTAATAGGATAAACCAGTTGATCAATGCAACTCTTCAGTAGAAATGTTGGAAAAGGGTCAAGACCACACGATTTGTTAGGACATTTGTGTATGATAGTGCGAACTTCACTTGTAGTTGCAGGTGTAAAACATTGCAGTGTATTATCAACAATCGGCTGTTCAGTAAACTTGTAATCAACGTCATTAATAACAAAACGTGATCGAATGTAAGCAATCTTATCAGTGAAATATTTTGAAAACATGCTGCATAATGTATCCAATGAAGAGGTATCAGGCAAGAATTTTTGTTTCTCCCGATGACGGACACTATTGATGGTTTTCCACATTTGGCAAGGTTGTTCAGAATTTTCTGATATTAAATTCGTATACTAGTCTGATTTTGCTTTTGAATTCATATGGTTGCACTGATGTAACTGCTTAGTACAGCGGACCCGATCAAGGGATGAACGGGTACGTCGCCAAATTCTTTCAAGATATCGACGGCGACGTTTTGCTTGTACTATGTCTAGTGACATCCATGGTGACGGTGGACGAACGTTTACTTTTTTGTTTGTTTTGGGGCAAGTTTATCAAGAAGATTACTTAGTGTAACGTAGTACTGGTTTACTAGCTCACACAGTGTAGTTTTTGGATGAATTAAGAGATCAGAATTTGCAAGTCCTCACGAAGAATGTCTATATTAATGTCATGTATTGGTCGGAAAGTAATAAATTGTTGTGCTGCTCTTGACTTGACACTGAGACACAGATCAATAATTACAGTATGATGATCTGATAATCCATCAGTAACAGATACCGCTTTGATGTTATTGCAGTTTGACCTAGTGATAAACAAGTCGAGCCAATGCCCATGGATATGAGTAGGGAATGTAACATGCTGTCGTAAGTCAATTGTTTGAAGTGCAACCATGAATAACCTATTATTAAGGATAGGTAAATCAACATGGGTATTGAAATCACATAGAATATATAATTCTTCATGTAATTGTAATGTTGTTTCAAGAAAATCTTGAAATTCATCAACAAAATTATTTGTGTTTCCAGGAGGATGATAAATAAAATTAGCAGACATAGATGAACCTTTTATAAGAATACATAATGCCTCGAAGCTGTGGTATATAGGTGAATGAATGATTTCTACCTTGAACAAATCAGAAACCAGAAATGCGACACCACCACAGTAATAAAGGAGGTCCCTTACCGCGTATGGTGGCGCGGCGCGAAGCCAAAGCAAAAGTACCCGGATGTAGGTCAATGTCAAAGGCCAAGGTCAAGTACCCGGATATCGGTCAAGGTTAAATGTCAAGGTCAAATACCCGGATGTAGGTCAAGGTCACGTGGTGCCCCTGACAGAATTTATCGGAGCTGAAATAGCTCCCACTACCGGAATTCTTCGGAACTAAAATAGCGCCCCTGGTGGATAGTTTGTGAATTAAAATATGTCCCACAAAAACTAGATAGCGCCACCTGGCGGATAGTTGGTGAACTAAAACATTTCCCTCCCCTATAACCGCGACAGCGCCACCTAGCGGATACTTCATGAACTTAAACAGCGCCACCTAGCGGATAGCTGGTGAACTAGAATAGCGCCGCCTGGGGGATTTTTTGGGGAACTTAATTTGGTTTATCCGCAGTGCCCCCTAGCGGAATTTTTTTGGAACTACAATATGTTGACCTGCAGCGCCCCCTATCGGAATTTTCTGTACTAATTATACAAGTGGTGCCATCTGACGGACAAGTTGTGAACTAAATGTTCGAGTACTGCAAATATTCGTGTATCTTGCACGCTTGCGTGCAATAGAGCCCCCTGTCGGGTACGTCACGAACCACAAACATCATCCCCTAGTGGCCAAGTGGGCGAACCACATATGAGTACTGCAAAAATTCGTGTCTGTTGTTTTTTCTCGTTTATAAACTCCTGGTGGATATATCATCATCAACTGAAAGCACCCCTGTTAGATAAGTTGTGAACTAAATATAGGTCCAAACCTGACGAATCGGTAGAGATTCACGCGGTGAGTTGGTTATACAGGTAGTGATCTGGTTAGCCATCATTTTCAGCTCTCGTCACAAAAGAGTATTAGCTATTCTCATAGGTTAGAAATGTCGTGTTCGTTCGGCACGACCACGTGACCTTTATGTTCTGTCGAACTGTTATAAAAGAATACGTTTGTGTTGTAATAAACTGTGCAAACCTCATCTTGTGTCTTTTTCATAGTGTAATGCAAAGCATATGTTGGGAACCATACTAATAGTCTTACACATCACAAGTATGTCTGTGTAGTTCAGTACAGATATGTTAACCACTTATGTATCTGTGTAGTTCAGTACAGATACGTTAACCACTTATGTATGTGTGTAGTTCAGTACAGATACGTTAACCACTTATGTATGTGTAGTTCAGTACAGATACGTTAACCACTTATGTCTGTGTAGTGCAGTACAGTTATGTTAACCACTTATGTCTATGTGTAGTTCAGTACAGATACGGTAACCACTTATGTCTGTGTAGTGCAGTACAGTTATGTTAACCACTTATGTCTATGTGTAGTTCAGTACAGATACGGTAACCACTTATGTCTGTGTAGAGCAGTACAGTTATGTTAACCACTTATGTCTATGTGTAGTTCAGTACAGATACGGTAACCACTTATGTCTGTGTAGTTCAGTACAGTTATGTTAACCACTTATGTCTGTGTAGCTCAGTACAGAGATGTTAATGTACTCAGACCAACTAGTGGTGCAAACGAAACACTATGCTTTGACAAAGACACGGCACGAATCGAACTCAGACCAACTAGTTGCGTAAACGAAACAGAAACTTAACCGATTACGCTGCACGAATTGAACTCAGACCAACTAGTTACGTAAACGAAACAGAAACATAACCAATTACGCTGCACAAATTGAACTCAGATCAACTAGTCACGCAAACGAAACACTATGCTTTGACCAAAACGCTGAACGACTCGATCTATAGACACGAGTTGTACAAACGAAACACAACCCTTTGACCAACACGTGTCACAAATTGAACTCAGATCAACTAGTCACGCAAACGAAACACTATGCTTTGACCAAAACGCTGAACGAATCGATCTATAGACACGAGTTGTACAAACGAAACACTACCCTTTGACCAACACGTGTCACAAATTGAACTAAGATATTTTTTTTTCGTACTATAGTATTTAAATTCGTGCTTCTTCGGTAAAACCTTCCAAACTTGCTTCTGTCGTAAAACAACTAACCTGGCATGGGTAACCGAAAACGAACTCATAGATTCAACAGTTATGTTAACCACTTATGTCTATGTATAGTTCAGTACAGATACGGTAACCACTTATGTCTGTGTAGTTCAGTACAGTTATGTTAATCACTTGTGTCTGTGTAGTTCAGTACAGTTATGTTAACCACTTGTGTCTGTGTAGTTCAGTACAGTTATGTTAACCACTTATGTATGTGTAGTTCAGTACAGAGATGTTAATGTACTCAGACCAACTAGTGGTGCAAACGAAACACTATGCTTTGACCAACACACGGCACGAATCGAACTCAGACCAACTAGTTGCGTAAACGAAACAGAAACTTAACCGATTACGCTGCACAAATTGAACTCAGACCAACTAGTTGCGTAAACGAAACAGAAACTTAACCGATTAAGCTGCACAAATTGAACTCAGACCAACTAGTGGTGCAAACGAAACACTATGCTTTGACCAACACACGACACAAATCGAACTCAGATCAACTAGTTGCGTAAACGAAACAGAAACTTAACCGATTACGCTGCACAAATTGAACTCAGACCAACTAGTTGTACAAACGAAACACTATGCTTTGACCAACACACGGCACGAATCGAACTCAGATCAACTAGTTGCGTAAACGAAACAGAAACTTAACCGATTACGCTGCACGAATTTAACTCAGATCATATCACATGAGACTACGGATGACACATCACACGAGAGTACCGACGAGACAAGAGACGAGACTATGACCGAGATACGTCACGAGATTACAGATGATACATCACACGAGACTACGGATGACACATCACACGAGACTACGGATGACACATCACACGAGAATACGGACGAGACAAGAGATATGCCACGAGACTACGGATGACACATCACACGAGACTACGGATGACACATCACACGAGAATACGGACGAGACAAGAGATATGCCACGAGACTACGGATGACACATCACACGAGAGTACCGTCGAGACAAGAGACGAGACTATGACCGAGATATGTCACGAGATTACGGATGATACATCACACGAGACTACGGATGACACATCACACGAGACTACGGATGACACATCACACGAGAGTACGGACGAGACAAGAGACGAGACTATGACCGAGATATGTCACGAGATTACGGATGATACATAACACAGACTACGGATGACACATCACACGAGACTACGGATGACACATCACACGAGAATACGGACGAGACAAGAGATATGCCACGAGACTACGGATGACACATCACACGAGAGTACCGACGAGACAAGAGACGAGACTATGACCGAGATACGTCACGAGATTACAGATGATACATCACACGAGACTACGGATGACACATCACACGAGAGTGCCGACGAGACAAGAGACGAGACTATGACCGAGACATGTCACGAGACTACGGATGAAACATCACACGAGACTACGGATGACACTTCACACGAGAGTACCGACGAGACAAGAGACGAGACTATGACCGAGATATGTCACGAAACTACGGATGACACATCACACGAGACTACGGATGACACATCACACGAGAGTACCGACGAGACACGAGTTCTACAAGCGAAACACTATGCTTTGACCAACACGTGTCACGAATTGAACATAGACCAACTAGTGGTGCAAACGAAACACTGTGCTTTGACCAACACACGGCACGAATTGAACTCAGACCAACTAGTTGGACAAACGAAACACTATGCTTTGACCAACACGCTGCACAAGTTTGTCAATTCGACGTGTTATCGCGTGAGATTTGCTTCAAAAGGAAGCAAAGTAAAGCAAATAGACGTGTTATCGCGTGAGATTTGCTTCAAAAGAAAGCAAAGCAAAGCAAATAGACGTGTTATCGCGTGAGATTTGCTTCAAAAGGAAGCAAAGCAAAGCAAATAGACGTGTTATCGCGTGAGATTTGCTTCAAAAGGAAGCAAAGCAAAGCAAATAGACGTGTTATCGCGTGAGATTTGCTTCAAAAGGAAGCAAAGCAAAGCAAATAGACGTGTTATCGCGTGAGATTTGCTTCAAAAGGAAGCAAAGCAAAGCAAATAGACGTGTTATCTCGTGTGATGAACCCGTCTATTGTGGTGTATCTCGTCCATAGTCTCGTCTCTTGTCTCGTCGGTACTCTCGTGTGATGTGTCATCCGTAGTCTCGTGTGATGTATCATCTGTAATCTCGTGACGTATCTCGGTCATAGTCTCGTCTCTTGTCTCGTCGGTACTCTCGTGTGATGTGTCATCCGTAGTCTCGTGGCATATCTCTTGTCTCGTCCGTATTCTCGTGTGATGTGTCATCCGTAGTCTCGTGTGATGTGTCATCCGTAGTCTCATGGCATATATCTTGTCTCGTCCGTATTCTCGTGTGATGTGTCATCCGTAGTCTCGTGTGATGTGTCATCCGTAGTCTCGTGTGATGTATCATCTGTAATCTCGTGATGTATCTCGGTCATAGTCTCGTCTCTTGTCTCGTCGGTACTCTCGTGTGATGTGTCATCCGTAGTCTCATGTGATATGGTCTGAGTTAAATTCGTGCAGCGTAATCGGTTAAGTTTCTGTTTCGTTTACGCAACTAGTTGATCTGAGTTCGATTCGTGCCGTGTGTTGGTCAAAGCATAGTGTTTCGTTTGTACAACTAGTTGGTCTGAGTTCAATTTGTGCAGCGTAATCGGTTAAGTTTCTGTTTCGTTTGCGCAACTAGTTGGTCTGAGTTCAATTCGTAGTTGGTCTGAGTTCAATTCGTGCCGCATGTTGGTCAAAGCATAGTGTTTCCTTTGTACAACTCGTGTCTATAGTTCGATTCGTTCAGCGTGTTGGTCAAAGCATAGTGTTTCGTTTGCGTGACTAGTTGATCTGAGTTCAATTTGTGCAGCGTAATCGGTTAAGTTTCTGTTTCGTTTACGCAACTAGTTGGTCTGAGTTCAATTCGTGCCGTGTGTTGGTCAAAGCATAGTGTTTCGTTTGCACCAATAGTTGGTCTGAGTACATTAACATCTCTGTACTGAACTATACAGACATAAGTGGTTAACATAACTGTACTGAACTACACAGACATAAGTGGTTACCGTATCTGTACTGAACTACACATAGACAAAGTGGTTAACATAACTGTACTGAACTACACAGACATAAGTGGTTACGTATCTGTACTGAACTACACATAGACATAAGTGGTTAACATAACTGTTGAATCTATGAGTTCGTTTTCGGTTACCCATGCCAGGTTAGTTGTTTTACGACAGAAGCAAGTTTGGAAGGTTTTACCGAAGAAGCACGAATTAAAATATTATAGTACGAAAAAAAAATATCTGAGTTCAATTTGTGACACGTGTTGGTCAAAGGGTAGTGTTTCGTTTGTACAACTCGTGTCTATAGATCGATTCGTTCAGCGTTTTGGTCAAAGCATAGTGTTTCGTTTGCGTGACTAGTTGATCTGAGTTCAATTTGTGACACGTGTTGGTCAAAGGGTAGTGTTTCGTTTGTACAACTCGTGTCTATAGACCGAGTCGTTCAGCGTTTTGGTCAAAGCATAGTGTTTCGTTTGCGTGACTAGTTGATCTGAGTTCAATTTGTGCAGCGTAATCGGTTAAGTTTCTGTTTCGTTTACGTAACTAGTTGGTCTGAGTTCAATTCGTGCAGCGTAATCGGTTAAGTTTCTGTTTCGTTTACGCAACTAGTTGGTCTGAGTTCGATTCGTGCCGTGTCTTGGTCAAAGCATAGTGTTTCGTTTGCACCACTAGTTGGTCTGAGTACATTAACATCTCTGTACTGAACTACACAGACATAAGTTGTTAACATAACTGTACTGAACTACACAGACATAAGTGGTTACCGTATCTGTACTGAACTACACATAGACATAAGTGGTTAACATAACTGTACTGCACTACACAGACATAAGTGGTTACCGTATCTGTACTGAACTACACATAGACATAAGTGGTTAACATAACTGTACTGCACTACACAGACATAAGTGGTTACCGTATCTGTACTGAACTACACATATACATAAGTGGTTAACATAACTGTACTGCACTACACAGATATAAGTGGTTAACGTATCTGTACTGAACTACACAGACATAAGTGGTTAACGTATCTGTACTGAACTACACAGATACATAAGTGGTTAACATATCTGTGCTGAACTACACAGACATACTTGTGATGTGTAAGACTATTAGTATGGTTCCCAACATATGCTTTGCATTACACTATGAAAAAGACACAAGATGAGGTTTGCACAGTTTATTACAACACAAACGTATTCTTTTATAACAGTTCGACAGAACATAAAGGTCACGTTGTCGTGCCGAACGAACACGACATTTCTAACCTATGAGAATAGCTAATACTCTTTTGTGACGAGAGCTCAAAATGATGGCTAACCAAATCACTACCTGTATAACCAACTCACCTCGTGCATCTCTACCGATTCGTCAGGTTTGGACCTATATTTAGTTCACAACTTATCTAACAGGGGTGCTTTCAATTGATGATGATATATCCACCAGGAGTTTATGAACGAGAAAAAACAACAGACACGAATTTTTGCAGTACTCATATGTGGTTCGCCCACTTGGCCACTAGGGGATGATGTTTGTGGTTCGTTATGTACCCGTCAGGGGGCTCTATTGCACGCAAGCGTGCAAGATACACGAATATTTGCAGTACTCGAACATTTAGTTCACAACTTGTCCGTCAGATGACACCACTTGTATAATTAGTACAAAAAATTCCGATAGGGGGCGCTGCGGGTCAACATATTTTAGTTCCAAAAAATTTCCGCTAGGGGACGCTGCGGGTCAACCTATTTCAGTTCCCAAAAAATCCTCCAGGCGACTCTATTTTAGTTCACCAGCTACCGCTAGGTGGCGCTGTTTAAGTTCATGATGTATCAGCTAGGTGGCGCTGTCGCGGTTATGATGGAAAACATTTTAGTTAACCAACTATCCGCCAGGGGGCGATGTTCTGGTTTTTGGCGAGACATATTTTAGTTCACCAACTATCCGCCAGGGGCGCTATTTTAGTTCCGAAAAATTCCGGTAGGGGGAGCTATTTCAGCTCAGATAAATTCCGTCAGGGCGCCACGTGACCTTGACCTACATCCGGGTATTTGACCTTGACCTTTGACCTTGACCGATATCCGGGTACTTGACCTTGGCCTTTGACATTGACCTACATCCGGGTACTTTTGCTTTTGCTTCGCGCCGCGCCACCATACGCGGTAAGGGACCTCCTTTACTACTGTGGTGGTGTCGCATTTCTGGTTTCTGATTTGTTCAAAGTAGAAATCATTCATTCACCTGTATACCACAGCTTCGAGGCATTATGTATTCTTATAAAAGGTTAATCTATGTCTGCTAATTTTATTTATCATCCTCCTGGAAACACAAATAATTTTGTTGATGAATTTCAAGATTTTCTTGAAACAACATTACAATTACATGAAGAATTATATATTCTGTGTGATTTCAATACCCATGTTGATTTACCTATCCTTAATAATAGGTTATTCATGGATGCACTTCAAACAATTGACTTACGACAGCATGTTACATTCCGTACTCATATCCATGGGCATTGGCTCGACTTGTTTATCACTAGGTCAAACTGCAATAACATCAAAGCGGTATCTGTTACTGATGGATTATCAGATCATCATACTGTAATTATTGATCTGTGTGTCAGTGTCAAGTCAAGACCAGCACAACAATTTATTACTTTCCGACCAATACATGACATTAATATAGACATTCTTTGTGAGGACTTGCAAATTCTGATCTCTTAATTCATCCAAAAACTACACTGTGTGAGCTAGTAAACCAGTACTACGTTACACTAAGTAATCTTCTTGATAAACTTGCCCCAAAACAAACAAAAAAGTAAACGTTCGTCCACCGTCACCATGGATGTCACTAGACATAGTACAAGCAAAACGTCGCCGTCGATATCTTGAAAGAATTTGGCGACGTACCCGTTCATCCCTTGATCGGGTCCGCTGTACTAAGCAGTTACATCAGTGCAACCATATGAATTCAAAAGCAAAATCAGACTATTATACGAATTTAATATCAGAAAATTCTGAACAACCTTGCCAAATGTGGAAAACCATCAATAGTGTCCGTCATCGGGAGAAACAAAAATTCTTGCCTGATACCTCTTCATTGGATACATTATGCAGCATGTTTTCAAAATATTTCACTGATAAGATTGCTTACATTCGATCACGTTTTGTTATTAATGACGTTGATTACAAGTTTACTGAACAGCCGATTGTTGATAATACACTGCAATGTTTTACACCTGCAACTACAAGTGAAGTTCGCACTATCATACACAAATGTCCTAACAAATCGTGTGATCTTGACCCTTTTCCAACATTTCTACTGAAGAGTTGCATTGATCAACTGGTTTATCCTATTACAAATATTATAAATATGTCAATGCAGGATGGTGTTGTTCCACACGAATTCAAGCAAGCTCTTGTCAATCCTCTTATTAAAAACAAAGTCTGCGCAAAAATGACCTTAACAATTACCGTCCTATCTCAAATCTTAATTTTCTGTCGAAAGTATTGGAGAAGGTTGTTGCAAATCGACCCCATGAACATATTTATTCACAGCATTTATTAAATGATCTACAATATGCATATAAGCGATTTCATGCAACTGAGACGGCTCTTCTTAAAATACACAATGACATTGTATGCAATATGGATAATAGCAAATTGACTGTTCTCACCTTACTAGATCTATCAGCTGCTTTTGATACAATAGATCACGACATTCTTTTACATCGCCTTAATAGACATTTTGGTATATCTGGCATGGCTCTTCAGTGGTTTAGTTCATATTTTTCAGGCCGATACCAAAGCATTAACGTATCTGGCTCACTGTCTTGTCCAGAACATATTCCATTTGGTTTCCCAGAAGGTACTGTCCTTGGCCCTGTTCTGTTTAGCATATACACTACATCCTTTAGTCGAGTCATAAATAATCATAACATAAATCATCATTTGTATGCTGACGACACACAGGTGTATATATTACTTTCACCAACTGACACACAGACATCTCTATCAACTTTAAATGACTGTCTCAATGACATCTTGCTGTGGATGGAAGCAAGCAAATTGAAATTAAATCCAGATAAAACTGATCTAATTATTATTGGCACAAAACAATAACGAAACAAGGTTGTTAACTACTTTCCAGTGAAATTGCTTGGTAATGATACATCTCCATCAGATACTGTTCGTAATCTATGTGTTATCTTTGACAGTGATTTCAGCTTTAAGCAGAACATTTCTCAAGTCTGAAAATCCTGTTTCTACCATATACGTGAGTAGTAGCATTGGGTTTTTGAAGGGGTATCCTGTGGTGTTTCGCAGTATTTTTGAGCGATACTAGGGAAGTTTCGACGGCCGCCCCCCTGAGCAAAGTGAGTAGTCACGTGTCCGTATGTACCGCGCCCCCTAGCGGAAAGAAGTGTACCTAAGCGTCCGTAGCGCCATCTAGCGACTCGGGCGGGTAGGGCGGGCAGGACGGGCGGGCAGGAGCGCGGGAGTGGATATGGAGGTTGTGTCTATTGTGCGTGGGCGGGTAAGTGCGGGGGCGGGTATGGAGGTATGTGTATGAATGTGCGTGTATGAAAGAACTAACGAAACACAAGAGTATACGAGTGCACGCGTATTTTATTGAGGAAAGATACAAGCGTATAACATGAAACCGTGTTTTATTAAGCTAATATCAAGACTTGTGGGTGAGTGAACACCGCGTCAGAGGTCGTGAGCTTAGGGGTCAATACGACCACGCCAGTGGCTCGTAGGATGACGATGGTAGTACGACTTACGGGTGAGTGAACACTGCGCCAGAGATCGTGAGCTTACGGGTATGTGACCACTGCGCCATAGGCTCCAATCGTATAATGACGATGATGATGACGATACCTGTTCGTTAATGAAACACGGTTATTGCAATTGTTTAAGCCAATCGAATACACGGCAATCGTTTGCTACCAGATCAGTGCCGAAACCGTTTACGAAATCCTTCATGACAAGTCCACGACAGCGAAACATGAGATAAGCAACACAGTATTGTCCGCAAACGTTAGACACAGGACTCTGCAGTCTCTTAGAATTATGAGTCCACGTTACACAATGTTTATTCAAGAAGCGACGGAACTCGACGTGCCGTGGTGGCAAGCCGTACGAGCAGAAGTATTCGCCGCATCCGATGGCGTCTACGTACATCGCTATCCTATGTTCACCGGGTTTACCCGCGTCGTGCGTGTTGCACACGAAGGCGACGGGGTAAGTGTCAATCCGTAGTTCGAGGAGTACGTCTCTGGGCACGATCCCACGGATGATGGCACGGGCGTGTGAATCGAGGCCGAGTAGGCGAACGAGCTGCAGGGTTTCCATCTCAGTAGTCGTAGATGACGTTGCGACTCTTGTCGATCTCCAGCACGTTCTCGAACTCGGCGTATGCGATGACGTTCACAGTGGTCGTCAGCGCGTCGCGGAAATGAATCTCGATGCGCACGTTGCCCTTTTGTACCAGATGGAAGCAGCAGTCGTCGCACGCATCGGGGGTGAGATCCACGCCGAAGAAGGTGTAGCCGTGTCGGAAGTCGGCACGAGACAAGCCGTTGCCTTCGTCCTGCCACACCTTACCCGTCGAGGTGAACAGGTTATGGTAGCACCTGACAAAGAGGTCGTCGTCGAAATTAGGCTGGAAAGGTTTGGAGGGTATCTGTCGTCCGTCGACGTACACGGCGAGGAAGTTGATATGGTTGTTTTTAGCACGAAAGGGATTTCTGGCGTAGCTTCCGTTGTAGGCGTCGTTGTCGATGCAGCACAGCACGAGACGTTTCGGAAGAGCGCCAAGAAAGAGATTCTCGTGCGTGTGCGAGCGGGTACCTGCAGGTATGGAGTAGACCTTGCATTCGACGGGTCGCATCGGATACTTGACGGTGGTTTTTTCGAGGGCTTTGATGTGAGCCATCTGCACACTCGGATTCAGGGTGATCTTCTTGACGAACAGAGTAGCGTTGACGATCTGTGTCTTGTAGCCGGGGTTGGCTCCGCCGGCCATGAGTGCGAACGCATCCTTACTGCGCACCAGACGTATCTTGACCTCGATGCCGTTGACGAGGAGTTTATCCTGGAGGAAGAGGTCGACGTGGAGACGACCCATCATGTCGACCACGCGACTCCGATCGATCATGTTGCGTCTGGCAACGAACCCCGCGTTGGCTGTTGGGTCGGCGCCGTCAATGACGACGGCGTCCATACGATTGGCCGTGTCCTTGTACCACATCTGACTCGTCAGTTGCGTCTCCTTGGCATCGTTGCCGTAACTGAGCAGCGTCTCTATGTAGGCGCGGTACGGGTACGTGTTGGTCGAGGGAGTCACGAGCGTTCCGTTCAGGTAAACGTCGACCTGACTGAACAGCGAATGGAGCCAATTATTCACGGGGCCGACGGGATCGGCGGCGTCGAGATCGGTTCCGTCGGAACGCGTCACCTTCGCCTGAACGTGTAGCGTCGTGCTGGCGAGATCCAGGTAGTCGTCTCCCGAACCGGGTATGACGAATTCGATCGGTCCGCCCGAGTCGAGCGAGGACATCGTTTGGTGGTGGACCGTGTGACTAGCGATGACGCCGGTCTGAGTCGGAGGCAGGGTGAAGAGATCGAGTTCGCTCTTGAGACCCTCACACGATAGTTTATGAACGAACGCCATCGTCGAATATATCGGGCTCACGACGTGTCGGTTGCTACCTCTTGCGTCTCCCGGCTGTACTGACTCTTTTCGCAGCGGACGCGCGTCTTATACGCTTACGTGGTCGAACACCAGGGGTCAAGAGGTCGCTCATCATGTCTCTACCGGCAGCGGTGACGCGTCGTTTGGCAGCCGTTTTGATGTTCTGTCCCGACATGACGTCGTCGGCTATGCGTGCACCTGTCGACACCGCTCTCCTTCCCAACGCCACGGCACCTCTCTTGACGAGCGGCATGACGCTACGTAGTAGACCTCCGAATAGACTTCCCAGTCCGTGTCCTCGTTGGTGTCGGGCACCTGCGAAATAGGGAAGCCCACCGTCTGCTTGACGAGCGTAGTAGTCGTTGTAATTCATCTCTCTAGAACAGTGCCGTCCGTCGCCGTTGGAAATGAAGTGTCACCGTCACCTTACCGACCTCAAATGGCACGCGTTGTCCGGTGTCGTCTCTTATATCTATCTCGATCGTGCCAAACTCATTGTAGAGCACGGGTACGTAGTGAGTCTTGTCGAAGGTCTTCGACACGATGTCGCCATGGTTACCGCTCACCGAAACGATGCGCAGCAGTGGTACGAGGGTGTCACCGACAACTCGCGGTTCCACGACATCCGTGTAGATGTAGAGCGATTCGAACCCTCGTTCCATGCTGACCACGGTCTTTCGCTCTATAGACCTTGAACTCGGGAGCCGAGGGATCCTTCGGGAGAGCCGCCAGCGTAGCAATGCGAGAGGCGAGAACGGTGGTCAGCATAGTGGCGCGGAAGACGGTATTCGGTGCCATGTGCACCGATATCTTATGTGTGATGATGCTGTAGCTCAGTTTCACCTGCCCCTCCCTCGCTACGCTACGTAGAGTGGCGTTAATGGCGAGGATCAGTGACCACGGATCTTTATAGTGTCCGGTGTCGATTCGGGTAGTCTTCGTGTGCAGGGACCGTGGGTCCCGCTCTTCGTCTATCGGTAGTGACACAGCGAACTCTGTGTCTGCGTCTACTACGTTGTACCAACTGTGCGGGTACTGTATCTCCACCAGTCCACACTCCCATTGTCCCTGTAGCAGGATACGTTTCGGTAGCGTCGTGACGTAGTGGTTCATCGTGTTATCGGGATACGTGTGCATGGAAACATTGCTGGGCAACGTGAGATAGAAATCATTCGTCGCCATGTTGTTTCAACGTCGGACTGGGTAGCAGATAACCCAACGAACTGCTCAACAGGGCCGTCCACAGAGACGGATTCGCGTGGTATCCGAACGACAGGTTGTAGATGCTGACCAAGATGACCGTGTACAAGACGACGACCTGACACAGAAAGACGATCTCCTCTTTGGGACACGCGGTGCCGAATATGTGCCACGGAGTCCTCTCTTTCTGTAGCGGTGGTGGTGGTGGAGCGGCGTCGACGTCGTCTTCTTCTTCTTCTTCGTCGCTAACGGTGATCCGTGAGGTCGTCTCGTCTGCCATGAGTGGACGACTGACATCGTGACGGACGCGCGACTAGTCTTTATAGCCGACGAGGGCATTGGCATCGATCCAACTGTTGAATTTCGAAGGGTATCCGAACCATTTCACCAACACCTCCCGTCGCCTGCCTACCTTGGGGCGCTGCACTATCGATTCCACACGGTACAATTTATCGACTGGAACCGTCACCTTCTGCAAATCCGGTTCGTAGAAGGTGCCATCCAGTATCTCTCCGAGATCGTCCGTTAGACGATAGACGGGCGGATCGGACGGATGCACCTCGCGTATCGTGAATAGTTCCTCTGTCCAATTCACCATGTAGCCTTTGTCGAACCGTCTCTTGACCTTGCTGATACGTACGCGATCCCCTACGTGGTACTTGGGCACGCCCTTACCGTGATGACCACCGTACAAGCGCTGCCACACCTCTTCCTGATTAGTCGCATCCACCTGTGACGGAAGCATCCCGATGCTGCGGTGGTGTGTGTCGTTGTACGTCCGCACCAGATCCGGAAGGATATCGATGTTTCGCCACGCTTCTTTGTGTGTCAGATATCGCCACATCCGCGTCTTTAGTGTGCGATTGAAGCGTTCCATGATGCTCGCCTTGGTCTCCTCGTTGTAGGTGGAGAAGTGTTGGATACCGTACATGTCCAATACACCCCGAACGCTACGGTTATAAAATTCCAGACCTCTATCGGTCTGCAACGACAGCGGCCGAACGTCGGTGAAGAGCCCGTCCAGCGCCTTCGACATAGACGTCGCCGACTTGGTCTTCAGCGGAACGCATCGTGCGACTTTAGAGAAGACGTCGATCACCGTGAGTAGGAACGTCGTACCGTCGTCTTCTTTTTCAGACTGGTCACATCGACGAGATCGGCTTGTCACTGTTGATTCCGGCCTCCGACGACCACGCGGCGCCGCTTGAAACGAACTCTGATCGGCTTGTGTAGGGTATCGGCGTTCTGTTCCGATAGCCATTGTTCGACGATCTTTCTCGGTACACGCTGTATGGGACGAAAGTCGACGACTCGTCGCAAAGACGCGATTCCCCCGTAACTCCCCACCTTGGTGGGATCGAAGTAGACGTCCTCCAGCTGTTTACGATGGCGCACCATGATGTGTGACGTATGATATAATCGATGGTAATCCTGCACACGATGGGAAGTCCGGCGTAAGGGACACCGGTAAACAGACGTGTTAGACTGTCCCGTGGATCACACATTATGCTGGTGAATCGGAACGATGCACCTCCTTTATGCAAGACGCTCCCATGTCTTACTGCCCGACGACGGGGGTGTAGGTAGAGTGGACGAGTTCATTCGTGATCTCCGCGCGAGGGGTGTCCATTGCAGCGTTCGACGCGCTCTACCGAGCGATCGTGTGGCCGCTGCCGCTACGGCACTCTTCCTTTGTTCCTGTTGAATACCCAGTCTCCTGGCCTCGTTACCCACCAACTCCATGGGTAGATTCATATCGCCGAATTGGCGCGCAAACACCTGCCATCCCGTCGGAGTGCCGACGGTCTTGCGCTGTCGCAACAGATCGTTCACGATGTCCACTACGTTACTTCCGGGTACCGCTACACCTTTGTGCATGAGCTCTCCGCGCGAACTCCACGCGACGTCTCGTTTCAGACGTTCCATCAGTCGTCTGGCTTTGGGCTGCAGCCTTTTTGGAACGCTAGCATCGACTTCCGCTTCTATACCTGTCGCCCCCACCTCCGGCGGGGTCGGGTCCTCATTCGCCGCCGCCGCCGCCGCCGCCGCCGCCGCCGCCGCCGCCGTGGCCACAGGGGTCGTGTCCTTGTTGTTCACCGTCATCACGCGCACCGATTCGCGCGTGCGTCGATCGGCCAACGCATTGTAGCGTTGCAACACTTGGTTATACATGACGACCTTGTCGCCGTCAGTGAGATCTTGTCTGTCGAGTATGGCTTTCATCTCGTCGTCGAGCACTTGTACTTTGCATCCTAGGGTATCCGTCGGTGCTGGCGCCGCGCGTAGACTGTCCAACAGTCGTGGATCTACCAAGGCCATCTTCCATGCGTGTTCCATCGTCGTTGTCGTCTACATGAGTACCACCTCTTTGAGCAAGGGTACAAAGACCGCACCGGCCAAAGGTGCTAGTAGCGCCGACAGGAAACCGCCGGTCTGTCCCTCACCGACCTGGTTACCTTGTAGCAAGATGCGACGTCTCCTCGCGTGCCAAAGTACGCAGGTTTGTTTTGCGCATACTCAGATGACATCTCTGTGCCTCGGTCAAGGGATTGTTCTTCTTCAATATGTTGTAGGCACACTCGGCTAGTGCGCACAACAGATCGGCGTCGGCGTTTCTGATGATGGCACGTCTCAATTTCGTGCTCTTGTACCTGTTCAGCGCCTGTATGCAGAGGATGTGTTTCTTCACGAGTTCGGACATGCTGTCGTCTTCACGATCATGCTGCGACTGAAGGGACGAGGCGCGTGCGCGGACGTCTTATACCTTGGGTTGGTACACGTACTGGACGCCGCCGTCGTCGTCCGGAAGGACGCACGTGCGCAGACGCATGTCGTCGGGCGAGTCCTGTTTCAGATCGATGACGAGATAGCCGTACGGCGGCGACGTGGCGTCTCTGAACGCTTCCTGTACAAACTTCAGGCGTCCCGGATAAATCTGTCGTGCCAAGTGTCCTATTTGTGACGCGTCGCGAGGATTCTTGAAGACCACCATGTATTGTGCGTTCAGACTGATCGTGCGACTCTCCTTGTTCTTCGGAAACAGGTTCTGCACGAGATACAGTACGGACGTGTTCTGGTGATGACTCTTTTTCGTGAACAAGGTCGTGACCCGTTCGTCCGTTTCCGCCATCGGATCGTCGATGACCACGAGGTTTCGCGTCGACGCGTCGAACGCACCGCTCGGCAAGCCTTCCTCGAAGCGTACCAGGTCGTTGTCGACGGTGGCGTAGGCGCTCTGCCTTTCGCCGTAACACCACGTGATCTTCTGGGGAGGCGGATCGATCATCGTTGTGGCGTGACGCAGCAAGTGCGTCACGTACGTTCTATTACCGCATCCCGTCGGACCCGCGACGATGCAGGTGAAGGGATGTTTCCATCGCGTGTCATTCTAGTAGTCGGTAGTCACGTTCGACAATGTCGCGTTGTCCGCTGTGACGTTGGATACGACGACGACGACACCTCCACCACACCAACGAAGGAAGGCATCGTGGAACAAGACGTACAAGACGTACAGGTACAGACCGAGTATTCCCACTACTGCTACAGCTACGACCGCTCGCGTCCGTGACATGGTACTCTATGACTATCGATCGCGTGACATCTGTCTAAATAGCGTTATCTTTTGTCGTGTGTCTCTGCCTACTAACCGCGTGACAGCTAGAGGCGCCTATAACCCCAACTGACGTAGGGGCGCATTTCCTCATCGTATCAGCAGTGGTTCGACATTATATGTCCACCGGACCCGTGGTGATTCCGCCCTCGTGGACCACGCGCTTGGCATAGAAGTAGGTCAAAGCCGCATGTTCCTGGATGTACGTCAACACGGACGAGTGATTGACCCGGAACCCGCGATTCTTCCCGCTTCCGCTCTGACGATTGGTCAGCACGTCCAGGAACGCCTGCTTGTCGATGGTGTTGAGTCGTTTGTTCAGTCCCTTGGTGCTGTATTTGTCGACCGTACCCGAACAATAGTAGGTCTTGCTGCACAGTCCCAGGAAACAGTCGCCGGACCATTCGACCTTGAAGAGTCCCGGTGTTCTATTGTCGAACGCCCTGCGCGCCTTGCAACATGTCTCGGTGCCGTCCCACGGATGTCCGGCCAGTCGACAGCGCACGTAGTCGTTCTGATGTTCGTCGCAACATTCGGACGGTAGCCATTCGGAGCGATGACGAAAGTAGTGGTCGCGCAGTGCCGGGGTCACGAGGTCGTCGACGGACTCTCCGGCCAGAGCCAAATAGGCGCTGTCCGTATCGGTTTCGCTGTACTCGAACAGTGGACGTTCCACGTACCTGACCATAAAGTCGTAGTAGAACTCCAACATGCGCAGTTTGGCCCACTGCAACACGAAGAATCCCACGTGCGTGGGCAGTGTGTATTTGACGGTGCGCTTGTGCATTTCGATATCGTACGCATCGGCAACGACAACGTCGATTTGACGGAAGCGACGATCGTCGATCGCGATCGATGCCCTCTTCTTCGTGTAGTAGGTGACCTCGCGGTGCTTATCGACGTTGGTGATAAATATCCCATAGGAAGAATTCCCCATAAGTTTGTTGGTGTCCGCTATCATAGACTTGTCGGGGTGAGCGTCTCCTTCGCGTCGTGCGGACGACATCGCCTCGCCGAATCGTCGGAAGCAGGCGACCGGTGTGTACTCGATGACCTGGTAGACGTGCGTCACCTCAAGTCCGTGCGCGAGGTACCATCGCAAGAGAGGTGTGGCGAGCAAGATCTTATCCCCACGATAACTCCCGACGAGCATGCGACGCGGGGTTGCCATGATGTCGTGTTCTTCGGCGTAGCGACGCATGAACGGTCCGAGGTCATCGCGGGTCAGATAGATGTTCTTGAAGATGGGCTGCATCTCGGCAAAGTGTGCGCGCAGGTCCTCCGGTACGCGTATGTCGCACTGAATCATACCGAAAACGATACCGTTGCGCACGCCTGTCAGGATCTGTTGTGTCGTCATTTTCCAGCGCACCTGTCGACGGTGTTGACGAACGTAAAGAAACTGTTTCACGCATGGTTGGCGTCTCGCAACCTTCTACTCGCATTCCCACAACTCGACGACACGCACAAAGTGACGAAGATAGGCCGTGTTCTTTCGCGTTTCGGCGAGCAGTTGCGTCATGGGTTTGCCGTTGACCTCGTTGACCTCACGTCCGGTGCACGGACAAACGTGGTAGTAGCATCCGTGAAACTGATAGGCCGTCTTCGTTTCGCTGCACCAACCGTCCACCAACAGTTTACCGATGCGCTTCTCTCGACCGTTGGACTGGTGACGTATGATGCGTCCCGTGCTTTCGGACTCCCACGTCAGCCATTCGGCGGCCATCTGATCTGTGGGCTGTGCCGCTTCGGGTCGGAACTCCTTCTCTTCCCGTCGTCGCGTGTACCACCCCGTCGGCGTCTCTTGCGATATCGACCACAGATACAATGCGTTCGCATCGTATCCGACGGTGGCCTGACACGTTCGAGCAGCGTCGCCGTAGTCGTTACGACGTATCTTCGTGACCCCCTTCTCGTGTTGTCTGGTGAAGATGAGTGACGGCCCACCGACGATGTTCTCTCTGATGAGCTTATGGACGTCCTTGTTCGTCTCGTTGAAGAGCGTAAAGAACGTCCTCTCCGGCACGTAGGTGAACAGGTAGGTCAAGGTGAAACCAGGTATATTGATCCCTTGTTTGAACATGTCGAGACCGCGGTGTCTGTAGAAGTCGAACTGTTTGGCGATGGCCTCCAAGAACGGTTCGACGTCCCTGTTGTTGTACCAGACGAGAAAGTCTCGCAGTCTCTATGTCGTTGTCTCGCCACACCTCCCGATATCGCGTATAGTCGCCGTCGGATATACCTTCGTTCTTCAGTCGACTGAAGAAAGCCTCTTTGGGATGTAGAGCGGTGTCGTCGAGTCTCTCCAAGCTGTCAATGTATTCGTACGGGAAGTGACCTTTCGTGACCTCGCAACCGTACGCTTTCAGGTACTTGTCGTACGAGAATCCCGGGGCGATATAATGAGTCATATCGAGGAATTTCAGGTCGTCCGTCGATAGACACATAAACGTGTTGCCACGTTTGATCACGTGAAACGTCTCTTCCTCCTCTTCCTCCTCCTCCTCCCCGTCCTCTGTTGCTTTCTTTGCGGACAGGAAGTAGGGTACCAGGAACTGTTTGACGACGTTCAGATCGTACCTGGCCGAGTTGAAACCGATGACAGACAACTGATGAAGCCAACCGTACAATTGTTCCTTGAGAGTTTTATAGGGATTGGTCGGTTGTCGCTGTGACTCGTTGTTCCCCTCTGTGGCAGTAGCCTCCACGGCGGACGCTTCCTGTTCGTCCCACGTCACGATAGACTCCGCGAGTTCGCGGAGGGTGCCCTCGTATCTGTCTATGATGGCTTCGTAGGCTGCTTCGCTCATCGTCTGAAGGATGGTCATCATGTCGGATACCAACTTGTTGCTGTCGCCGTCCGTGATGAGACATTGCACCTGTTCGAATCCGGGTACGTTACTCGCCAGGGACACCCTCAACTGTACGTGACGAGCCACCCAGTGGACCTCGTCGCTATCCGACGGAAGCTGTGACGTATCGAACCAGGACTCGAAGTCGAAGGTGGCGCGATAGGGATAGTAGCGCATCCACTCGGGAACGCGAATGTTTTCGTCGTCCAACCGCTGGAAGACTGTCGGCGACGGAAGGTAGACACCACCGGGATAGATCTTTCGCACACCTCCCGTACACCCGCGCTCGTGTCGCTCTAGTGCCCAAGCACCTTTCCATAGCGAGTCGCCACACTTCCTACATCGATAAGAGTGACAGTACATGTTCACGTCTTGTATGTAGGAAAAATGTGTCTCGTGAAGATTGATGTACATCGTTTCGGGATAGTGACACAAGGAACGGCGTACGAGTTCGGCAGTCGCCTTTCCGCCTTCTTCTTCCGGTTCGTCGAGCGTGTAGACGCACACGTTGGTCTCAAAGGTGGTGTCGATACGGTAGAGATCGTCCATCGCCACTCCGTCAAAGTCTTTCATAGCCACTCCGTCACGGTCGTAATTCGCGTAGAGTACCTTCGCAGCGGGTTCCAGGTGGTGGCGGTCGCATCCACGATGCAGAGCCAGGCACCGGAAGAGGCACAGATTATCGGTGTAGTTTGTGTTGTTGGTGGGGTCTCTTTCCAATCCGATGACAGCTATGTTCCGTTTGATGTACCTCGGCAGTGTGACGTCCACACATCCTATCGGATGATCTACGATGTGATTGACGAAGAAAATGACATTCGTGACCACCTCGCATACCCACTGACTGTCCGGACGTTGATTGATGACCCACTGCAACACGTCTGTTTATCGGATACGCTCCAGAAACGCATCAAAGACTTTAGTGTTTGTGATCAGTCACGGTTCGTCAAGGTAACGACCACAGCAGTTACAGGACGAATGGTAGTACATGTACCTGTTCGTCGTCTTGTTCCTCAACACAAAACCATAACTCAAATTAATCTTAAACGCATGCGTCTGTTCGCGGAACATGATTTTCAGTGACGGTTCTAGAACGCTCGTGTCCGATGTCGACACTCTGTAATTGTACCTGGATTGCACGGGTCCTCTAGCCGCGTGGGTGCGGATGGTCGACCAGTGATCTCGGACGACGTCTCATACCTCCCTCGATAGAGTATCGGCGAAGGGGAGTCGGGGCGGTGGTTGTATCGGGTCGTCATCGTCGTCAGCGGCGCTCACACGTGGTCGCTCTGTACGTCTCGCTCGCTTGCGAAGGGGTGGGTCGCTCGCTTCTACACGTCTGCTACATACCGTCTTGATATGACGTAACAAGGCGTCACGTCTCGTGAACTCACGTGCACATCTCTCGCAGCGGTGCAGTGTATCGCGTGACCTGCACGTCGTCCTCGTGTGCTTTACCTGGTTGTATCGTCTCGTGAAGCCTCTTCCGCATATCGGACATGGATACTTAGTGGTTTTCTGTGGTTCGACTGATGGCACCACTCGTGACGACGGTTTACTGTCGACGACGACGTGTGATGCTGAATGCGTTTGATCTATGTGACGTTGTATGTCGGCGTGTGTATCGAGCACGAGGCCGCAGTGACGACACACGTGTTGCTTCATCGTCTACCTACAACTGAAGGATGGGAGATCCTTGTACGTTTCTATATATATCCTACACTGCGTGACGTCATATAGACAGAGGGGGGGAGGCGTGGCTATGCTACGTATAATACACTACATTACACTGCATAGTCAGATAGCACGGGGAGGTGTCTTATATGAGTGTGCGTGTGTATCTATGTATGTATATATGTTTTCACCGATCGCAACGAGCTATGAAGGTATATCAGCGAGGGGGCAAGAACAACAGACACCGGAACCTGGATTACATATATCTTTTATTTCATTAATTACAACTAAAAGCGAAAGCAAATACAAATAAAAGTGATTAATACAAATAAAAAGCAAATACAAATAAAAGCGATTAATACAAGCGAAGCTAAGCGCCTACAGTGACAGACAAGAAGCGCCTATAACCCCAGCTATGCGTAGGGGCGCATTTCCTCTTGTCAATGCAGGCGCTTCCGGAGTGATTCCGTAATATAGGCGACTTGTTCGTCACGACGTATGTTACGGGCGATTTCATCGCACATCGTCCGTACAGCTGTGTCTAGAGAACATCGCTGAGTAGCAAACAACACCCTGGCTAAACTCTCCATGTTCAGCTCGAGGTGTCGCACGCTGTCAAAAGGAGCCGAGTAGGCCCACGGGACAGCCTATATGTCTTGGACCAGACGATGTGGCCGTCGTAGGCCACGTCGAGCGTCGGTGTATCTTTCTGCAATGCCTCGTATTCGGAAGATGTCATGGTGACGTCATAGTCGTCGTCATCCTCGCAGGTCAACTCTAATGATTCGGAGGATGTCGATGGGGGGGATGATACGCACGTCATCTCTAGTGGTGGGGATGAGTGCCGCTGGTCATGTAGTTGTATCAACAGGGCCTGACGCAGCGGCATGGGGGTGTAGTGGCGACGTCGTTTTTTCGGTGCTCACTCTAGCGGGTTCTGTCCATACGACTGTTGTATGAGAGCCAGTCCACTAGAGGGAGCATCGGTGACCTGTCAACACAACAACAACAACAACATTAACAGGGTGTTTTCTCGTCCAACAGTGATATACCACGTGTACGTAGGATGGCTTGCACACGTGTTATGATGTCACGTGCCCGCATCGGTGTGTCCGCCATATACCTGTAATGGTGCACTGCATACTTCACATTGTCGTAGATCAGATCACTCCGCACCAGGTAGATGTTGTTTACCTCACCTTCAAAGATGCGCCACAGTTCGTTGCTTACGAACCGGACGATGGCATCGAGTGCTACTGTGCGCAGTTCAGTGTACCAGACCTGCCTTTCCTCCTCCGTGTCGTCTTGATGTTTCGCCTCCCCGTCTTCCTTCTCATCCGTCACGTGTATACCACGGCTATGTAGACTCGCTTTCACCCGTGATATAATATCACGAGCAAACCACGGTGTGTACACTACGCATACCAGCTCGGATACTACCATACTAAAACTATCAAATATACGTGTGTGATCCACACTGTACTGGGCTTCGTGAACGTCCGCATAGTGTCGATACAGTTCGTCGGCTGCCTGATGCACGCAGGCACCGGTTAGAGTGGCTATAAATAGATCATCATCTATCATTTGGTCCGCGCGCTTCTGAATGGCATCCACCTTCTCTACCGACTTCTGTAATTCACTACGCCTCCGGACCTCATCATCATCAGCAACATCATCATTCCAATCAGTATCACAATCACCATCATTAGCAACATCATCATCTTCATCACTAGACTACGAACATGATCCCACACAGATGACAACATCATCATCATCACTACACCACGAAGATGACCCCGTACAGATGACACTTGCCTCATCAGCATCATCGGTGAAGGTCAGGCGACGTTTCACTCCACGCTCGGATGATGTTGCCTGAGGCGTCGTCGTCAACCAAGGGACCGTCTACAATACGATAGAGACAATTACATCATAGCTTCCGGTGTCAAATAGACAGCCAAACAGACACCCCCATACCACTAGGGACAGACTCCGTCAGGGGGCGTCACCTACTATTTCACATCTGTCAGGTGGCGTATCTTACGACTGGATTATTTCCAGTGCTATCACGGTATAATTTCGGTAGCCGGACTTTGATGTTTTTCTAATTGTCACCCTAGCCTCTTTGCCACGTAGGACATTCAGCGCCTGGTAGCGTTCGTCGTCACTGTTAAGCCCCATATAGTTGCTTGCTGCCAGTCCCCCCGCAGCCTGCTGGACTAGAAGATCAAATCCCGTTGCCCACGCTTCATTGCCCTTGCGATCAGCGAACAACACACCCATAGCATATTTGTATACAGAAATTCCCTTTTGTCGGCCATGGACCGGACATGTATTGACACTATGCTGAACTTTCGTCGTTTCGACGCGAACTTTCCGATTACAGATACGACACGCCGGATAACATACATATTCAGTCGACAGAGCACATGTTACCAGTGTGAGTGGACGCACGAATGCGTACACTCCATCACTTACTTTTTCGAGGTCCGACAAAAGCATTTCCTCGGGGTTGAAGTCGGGCGTCGCCATCTTGTCATGCAGGAGTCGGTGTGTACGAGAAGAGCTTCGAACGGCAGCGGAGAGAGAGTGTTTGTCCTGTTAGATTTAGCCTGGGTTTATATACATATTCATTCCCTCCAGGCATCGTCCACGTGATACCCTAGTCAATGACATCATGCGTCCCTGGGCGTTCGCGTCTTATCGAGCGCGTGACCTTATCTCTCTCTCTCTCGTACTCTGTCCCCGTGTGGCTGTCTGTGTTTTTTTTAATGGACGCCTTATGTAAGCCGTTCAAAGCACTGCCTAACGAAGTGCCTCACCTGCATAAGAATCACACCGAGTGTATTCTTACCTGTTTCGTTACGCTTTAAACTCTTGTCCCAATACCCCTCCGCGCTGGGTACATTCTCAATAAGTCGTGCGTCACCTGTGTCGAGCAAGCGTTGCCGTAGTTTAGTTGCGCGGAACTTCGCGGCTACTATTGCGTACATCACGGATCGGCGTTGTGATAGCCATGTAGCGGTTCGATCCGGTGTCCATCGGATGCTTATACTCCAGTATTTCGCCTGTAATCCACTGCACGCAGTCTGAATCTTTCTCGCTGTGTTCTCGTCATGAAAATGTTTGGCTTTTCGAAACTGATATGTTGCTTCTGCGCAAGCAAAGTCCTCGCCCCATATGTGTATATCACACGCATAGAAATTCGATAGGAAGTGACCAGCACCCCTGAATTGTATATCCAAGCTCTTGACCACCATATGTTTCATCGCTGACCACTCACAGAGTTCTTTTCTCTCGTCTGTATTGTTAGCATTCTGATAAGGCGCATTCCACATGCATTGTCGTCTGTCTAGCTAGCTGCCCTTCGTACATCACGCGCTTATCGTCACCAGATGTTCCCTCTGTCATATGATTGATATCGGTTTGTACTTTACTACACCGAAACTTTCCATAACCACATTGCTTCCTACATAATCGATCCCTCCAGGCATCGACCACGTGACACCCCTAGACAATGACATCATCTGTCATATGACTGGTATACTTTACTACATGGAAACTTTCCATAACCACATTGTTTCCTGTATAAACCCTCCAGGTATAGCCCACGTGACAATGACATCATGCGTCCCTGGGTGTTCGCGACTTTAGCCCTTTTCTATAGTGTGTCTTAGAAGTTGCCTTCACAATATATATATATATCTCGTTTGTTACATTCACATCATACCATTCGCAACTATGACTTCATCGATACCTTGGGCTCAACTTCTTGAGGAGTGGCATCTCCGTGATGCTTCCCGTGAACAAGTGTAAGTACTTTTATTATTCAATTCAGTATATTATTCTTTGCTTTGTTTCATTCGATAGATATCCTTTGCGTAATTACACAGTGTTCTTCACACAACCTACCTGTGGCGTCTCACCTCTATTTCTGACACGTCGTTACCTCTCCTTTTCATTTCATTTCATTTCGTATTCCTTACGCTTACGTTCGTTATGTGTCACATTTGTCTATATTTACATTTCAGGTCTGACAGTGCTACTGTTGATGACGATGATACCTGGAGTATGACAAGCAGTGATTCCAGTGTATCGGATTGCACGTGAGTGTTCAACGATTAAATACATACTTTACTAATAATTATTTATGTTCTACTTACCACGTTTCTCATTCTCTTCAATGTATATACACAGTCCTTTCCTGTCTATGCGTATGCTGACCTCGCCTGCCCTCTTGTTGTTTCGGTTAGCTACGCGGTGTCTGGTTACCGATCGCGTCGGCAGACATATTGTGTCATAGTCCATTCTTGTCTCTCCCGTCTGCTGTTGACCTAGCTTGCCTTTTTATCGTGTCGGCTACCTACGCGGTGTCTGGTTACATCACTGGCTTATTGCCACCGGCTGTACTTTGCAATATCATGTATGTTTCACCGACAATATTTTAAAAGTTTTCATATATGTTCCAGAGAGGAGGAACTCTTCGACAACCACTACTGTTCGTTCTGCCTCGTGCTACTTGAACTCCTGAGGACACGGGCCCGATTTGACCCCGACCCTGTTCCCTCTCCGGACACAGGGAATGTCGAAGATTGGGATGCGGCGATCAATGATGTTGAACGCTAATGTGTTATTAAAACTAATTCCCCACTGGAAACAGGGGACATTTGTGTGCGGACCATGATGATGATGATGATGAACGCTAATGATTAAAACTAATCAACTTTCAAACTGTGGTGTTGTCGGTTATTACCTTAGCAATAATTCTTCTTTCATTCATACATATATACTCTTTCGTTTATTCCTCGTTATACACGGTTTATAACATTATACACACACACACACACACACACACACACACACACACACACACACACACACACATCTTTCAATATACAACATAGGCAGACTTACCTATCACTTCGTCAATACATCATTCAGTTTACTTCTTTATCTCTCATGATACACCTTTCATCACCTTTTACAACTTTTCTCTTTGATCTTTCGTTATGCCTCTTTGATCTTTCATTCCTTTCAACACCTTTTAAAACTTTCCTCTTTGATCTTTCGTTATTACACTTTCCTCTTTGGTCTTTCGTTCCTCATATACACAATAGAACTTCCATGGCTACTCATTCCACCACCAGGGGGCGCTACATACGCTCACACATACGGTCACGTGGCTACTCACTTTGCTCAGGGGGGCGGCCGTCGAAACCTCCCTAGTATCGCTCAAAAATACTGCGAAACACCACAGGATACCCCTCCAAAAACCCAATGCTACTACTTACGTGATTTCCGCCGAATTCGGCGTCATTTGTCTTTATGTACTGCTAAAACAATATCAATATCTCTAATTAGCTGTCGCCTTGACTACTGCAACACTCTCCTAAACGATATTGCTAAAAAGAACTTAGCTAAACTCCAACTCTAATTCAAATTAACCACTGTCACATATCGTACCCTTTCTACGCAACACCTATCCTATTTGTTTAGGCTCCTTTGTTTATCCAATATCTCCAGGAATCTCAGATCATCTGTTTCACAACGACTTTTTGTTCCGAAACCCAAGATTAATATTGGCAAACGTGCTTTTCTGTAGCTGCACCGACAATCTGGAATCAACTCCCTATCGCTTTAAAACCATCTGAGACTATAAATACCTTCCGTAAAAATAAAGACTTATTTATTTGAAATTGCATTCCCACCCTAACCTTTGGCGGTCCCTTGCTCTAATAACGACTCTTGCTTGTCCTTGTTAAAGATTTTGCCCAATGATTTTATACGTTGCGCCTCTGAACTCAGATTCCTGGGGATTTAGGCGTTATAGAAGTTTGTCATTATTATTATTATGATTATGTTACTGTAAAAAGGTAAGTTCTTATATATCGCTGTATCCAGTCAATAGGACCGCTCAAAGCGCTTCATATTTTACTCTCTGGCAGATCTGCTCAATCGAACACCGTTTCGATTTCTCTGGGCAGCATTCAGCCACGATGTAATTACAGCGTGACAATTATTCGCAACATAGAGTGAACGAGCTTGCAAAATGAGCGATAGCACACAGATAGTTGACCGATACACATACATGCATGCAATAACACACACAAATACACGTACACATGCACAAAATAAGAGATAGTCATTAGTCGTCCACCACCCTCCCTTACACGAACACACATGCACGCACTAAAGTTCCAAACACACGCTAGGTGGGTGGACGATAATTAAGGGATATTACCTCATCGGATTAAGTAGGCCAATAGCCCTCAGGGGGCGCTCCTAACCGGAAGTGTGTGCGTATATATACTACCTCATTTGCGTATTGGAGTGGACTAACACACTACTCATCTTGTCCTAAAACACATCCGGTCACTTTGAATGTCGACTCTCTTACACTTCTTTCACTGTGACACACAGTCACTTATCTTGGTTCTTCCACCGACCGACTCCTTGTGATAAGCGGTCACGCTAACAAAAGCGGCAATTCCGTAGAACAGCAAGCAGAACGCTTTCGTCCACGCCGCCTGGCGGCGCTTATGATTTCTCGCGTTAAAGTGACGCAACAATGCTAGCTCGAATACAAACGTCACATCCAGCGAAGTTTGCAAGCGCAAGCCGTTTAAAATGGCGGTTCCGAAATGTACTAAATATATAACTCGCATACTTGCTTGATACTTGATATAGTAATGCATTTACAGCTAAACTGCGACGTCATTAGACTTGTTTAAACACATAGCAGTAGTAAGAAGTGTTCGTTTTAGTCCCCATATCATTGAGATTGGGTAAATTTACAAACATTTTGCTATATTTTCCTATCTTTTAACATGACACGTTTTTAAATGAATTGTCAGACGAATATTTGGAAACCGGTTGACCTCGGTGTGGGTCACGTGACGTGAGAAGTGTTTTTTTGCAACTGGTTTTGACCGGTGACCTTTGAGGTGTGAGAACTGGAGGTTGGGTGGAGTCCCTTAGTTGTTGGCGTGAGCGGTACATCGACGTGGCTTGTGATGTTTGGGGTTTCAGGGGCAATGGCGTAACGAGGAAGGGCGCTGGGGGAAAATGCCCCCAGCGGCACCTTTTGGTGGCGACACTTTGGGGAGATTGTTTTTCTTAAACAAAATTCATACATATTTATACATTGTGATCCACACGAATTTTGAACACATCGCTGTTATATTACATAAAAAGTGAAGTAATCAGGCTTGAATACAGCAAATGTAACTCAATTGGCACGAACCAATACGGGTGTACGTAACGCACAGGCGCCCGAACTGGTCTACAATACGTCTATTATATGCCTACTGGCGGCCGAACTGTCTACGCACTGTTACTGCTGCGCAATAGCGTCCGAACGCGCAGTGTTTGTAAGTATAATATTATTTGAAATAAGGAAATTTCAATATTTTGTGGATATATTATTATCTTACATATTTAATATAGATACAAGTAAGGCTGTCACAAGTTTTATCAAGCAAACAGTGTTCTGCCTATGTCGAATTTCAAGGCGTTACGCCTTGCCATTTTTCATTCACGCAATGGTACCCAAAAAGGCAAATAGAACGCCCTGCCTTTTTTTATAAGACGCACAGTTAGATTGTTCCGAACTGAGCGGAAGTATTACTTTAGGGTTTTTGAATGAGCCGGCGTGGTGGGGCCAGGACACCCATGGAGAAATTCTAAGATGGTGGCTGTCATGGTGATCACATGACCTGCCTCCTGGTGGAAAGAAGTGCTAGTAATGCCATATGGCGGAATGTTATGGAGGTTTTGCCTCCTGCGGGAAGGTGAGATATGAGGGGTATGCATTGGTAATTAGGGAGTAATTAGGGGTAATGAGGTATTCACTTAGAGAGGTGTGTGTGTAGGAATGCGCGTGTATGAAAGAACGAACGAAACACGAAAGTATACTAGTGCACACGAATTTTATTAATTAAAGATACAAGCGTATGATAATTAATATATGCATGCATATGTGATATCATGCATGACATTTTATTTACTGAAGACAAGTGGACGATGTGATATGACTTGCGGGTGACTGAACACAACGCCAGCGGCCGTGAGCTTACGGGTGAGTACGACCACGCCTGTGGCTCGTATGGCGGTACGACTTACGGGTGACTGAACAAAGGCCGTGAGCTTACGGGTGTCTGACCACCGCGCATTAGGCTCGAACGATAATGATGATGATGATACCTGCCCGTTAATTAAACATGGTACATGCACGATATGTCAACCACGCCGTCGGTCCTATGATGACCTAGTTATCGACTATGATGACCTAGTTATCGATAGCGCCGAAACGCACATCTTACTTCAATTGTTTAAGCCAATCAAATACACGGCAATCGTTTGCTATCAGATCAGTGCCGTAACCGTTCACGAATTCCTTCATAGGAAGTCAGTAATAGCGAAACATGAGATAAGCAACACAGTATTGTCCGCAAACGTTAGACACGGGACTCTGAAGTCTCTCGGAATTATGAGTTCATTGTACACAATGTTTATTCATGAATCGATGGAACTATATGTGCTGTGGCGGCAAGCGGTATGAGCAGAAGTATTCACCGTGACCTTTGCCGTCCAGGTACAGCGCTATCCAATCTTCACCCGGTTTCTTAGTGTTGTGCGTGTTGCACACGAAGACAGCCGGGAAAGCGTCTGTCGTCATCGCGAGTAGTCTGTCTTTGGGTACGATCGCGTTAACGATGGCCTCGGCGTGCGGATCCAGGGCGAGTAGTCGGGCGATCTGCAGGGACTCCATCAGAAGACGTAGATGAAGTTGCGACTCTTGTCGATCTCCAGCACGGTCTCGAACTCGGCATAGCCGACGTTCACATTGGTCGTCAGTGCATCGCGGAAATGAATCTCGATGCCCAGGTTGCCCTTTTGTACCAGGTGGAAGCAGCAGTCGTCGCATGCGTCGGGGGTGAGATCCAAGCCGAAGAAGGTGTAGCCGTGATGGAAGTCGGCGCGAGACAAGCCGTTCCCTTCGTCCTGCCACACATTACCTGTCGAGGTGAACAGGTTGTGGTAGCAGCTGACGAAAAGTTCGTCACCGAAATTGGGCTGGAAAGGTTTGGAGGGAATATGTCGTCCGTCCGCGTAAACGGCGAGGAAGTTGACGTGGTTGTTTTTGGCGTGGAACCGATTTTAGCGTAGGTTCCGTAGTATGCATCGTTAACGATGCAGCACAGCACGAGACGTTTTGGAAGAGTGCCAAGGAAGAGATTCTCGTACGTGTGCGAGCGGGTACCCGTGAGTAAGGAGTAGACCTTGCAGTCGACGGGTCGTATCGGATACTTGGCCGTGTTTTTTTCGACGGCTTTGATGTGAGCTATCTGCACACCCGGATTCAGTATGGCCTTCTTGATGAACAGTATGGCGTTGACTATCTATATCTTGTAGTTGGGGTTGGCGCCGCCGGCCATTAGCGCGAACGTATCCTTGCTGCGCACCAGACGTATCTTGACCTCGTGTAGACGACCACGTGTAGACGACCCATCATATCGACCACGCGACTTCGAGCGATCCTGTTGCGTCTGTTGACCAAATCCGTGTTGGCTGCATCGCCAGCGGCTATTTCGACGGCTTCCGTGCGATTGCCCGTGTCACATCTGACTCGTCAGTTGCGTCTCCTTGGCATCGTCTCCGTAACTCAGCAGCTTCTCTACGTAGGTGCGGGACGGGTACGTGTTGGTCGAGGGAGTCACGAGCGTTCCGTACAGGTAGACGTCGACCTGACTGAACAGCGAATAGAGCCAGTTATTCACGGGACCGACGGGATCGGCGGCGTCGAGGTCGGCTTTGTCGGCACGGGTCACCTTCGATTAAACGAGTAGCATCTTGCTGGCGAGATCCAGATAATCGTCTCCCGATCCGAGAATAACGAATTCTATCGGCTCGCCCGAGTCGAGCGAGAACATGGATTGTACCGTGTGACTATCGATGATGCTGGTTTGAGTCGGAGGCACGTTGAAGAGATCGAGCTCGCTCTTGACCCCCTCACACGATTGTTTATGCACGAAAACCATCGTCGAATATGTCGGGCTCACGTTTCAGCGATGTGCGTGTCTTCGTTAGTCTCCCGGATGTACTGACTCGTTTTATATGCTTACGCGGTTGCACGCCAGGGGTCAAGAGATCGGTCAACATGTCCCTACCAGCAGCAGTGACGCGACATTTGGCAGCTGTTCTTACGTTCTGTCCCGACAATACGTCATCGGCTATGAGCGTGCCGGTCGATACCGCTCTCTTCCCCAACGCCATGGCGCCTCTCTTGACGAAGGGCATGACGCTACGCAGCAGACCTCCGAATAAACTTCCTATTCCGTGTCCTCGTTGGTATCGGGAACTCACGAAATGGGGAAGCGCATCTCCCGCTTGACGTTTAGTAGTCGTTGTAATTCATCTTTAAAACAGTGCCGTTCGTCGCCGTCGGAAATGAAGTGTCACCGTCACCTTACCGACCTCGAATGGCACGCATCGCCCGGTGTCGTCTCTTATATCGATCTCTATCGTCCCGAACTCTTTACACTAGAGAGGGACGTATTGGACGTTATCGAAACTCTAGGACACGGTGGACCCGTTCCGTCTGATAACAGCAACGCTCCGCAACAACGGTGTGAGACTGTCGCCGACGACAAGTGACTCCACGATATCCGTGTAGACGTATATGACGGTGAATCCTTGATGCATATCCACCACGGAAGCGGCCTCTTTTTCGTAGGCGTACTCACCACTACCAACACTGTCTCGTGTATCGAAGTCGGTGGTCGACGTCGGTCTGATGTTGTTTCCACGCATGGGTGAGGGGACTTGGGTGCGTGTGGACTTTGTGTCGGTACTGGTGATCACTGTCGTATGGAAACCTAGTATGGTCTGCATGGTCTCAGTTTCGCTATGACCTTATCCGTCGACATTTTCAACAGTGCCCTGTTGATGGCGCTTAACAATTGGGTCACGTTGTAGTAATACCGGTGTTCAATCTTGGCAGATGGAGTGTATCCTATACTATCGGACTTGTAGAGGTAGTGGTATCCTCCACACGAACGTTGTACCAAGTGTGCGGGTAGTGAACTCTACTATACGGCAGTCCCAACAGCACGACACAACAAGGCATGTCTGTGTTGTAACGCACCACGGTATAATCGGAGTGCGCATGGAAGCATTGCTAGGCAACGTGAGATAGAAATCACTCGTCGTCATGTTTCAACGTCGGGCTGGGTAGAAGGTATCACAATGAACTACTCAACAGGGTCGTCCACAGAGTCGGATTTCCGTGTCCGATCGATAGGTTGTAGATGCTGACCAAGATGACCGTGTACAAAACGACGACCTGACAGAGAAACACGATCTCCTCTTTGGGACACGCGGTGCCAAAGATGTGCCACGGAGTCCTATCTTTCTGCGGTGGAGTGTCGACTTCGTCGTCTTCGTCGGTAACGGAGACTGTTGTCGTCTCGTCCGTCATGGGTGGTCGAATGAAAGCTTGTCGGACGCATGACTAGTCTTTATAGCCGACGAGGGTGTTGGCATCGATCCAACTGTTGAATTTCGAAGGGTATCCGCTCCACTATCCACACGGTACAGTTTATCGGCCGGAACCGTTACCTTCTGCAACCCCGGTTCGTAAAAGTTCCGTCCAGTGTCTCTCCGAGATCGTCCGTCAACCGATAGACTGGCGGATCGGATAAATGCACCTCGCGTATCGTGTCTATTTAATCGGTCCAATTCGCTGTGTAGCCTTTATCGAAGCGTCTCTTGATCTTGCTGATACATACGTTATCCGCCACGTTGTACTTGGGCACACCCTTGCCGTGCCGACAGCCGTTCAAGCGCTGCCACACCTCTTCCTGATTCTATGCATTCACCTGCGACGGAGGCACACCAATGCTGCGGTGGGAGTGTCGTTGTACGAGCGTACCAGGTCCTGAAGGATATCTATGTATCACCAAGTCTCGTGTGTCGTCAGGTATCGCCACATACGTGTCTTTAACGTGCGATTAAAGCGTTCCACGATGCTCGCCTTGGTCTCCTCGTTGTAGGTGCAGAAGTGATGGATACCGTACTTTTCCAATAGACTCCAAAAGCCACGGTTCAGGAATTCCAGTCCTCTATCGAGCTGCAACGTCAGCGGACGATCACCATCGTCGGTGAACCGTCCGTCCAGCGCCCTCACCATCGACATCGCCGACTTGGTCTTCAGCGGAACGCAACGAGCGAATTTCGAGATGACGTCGATCACCGTCAGTAGGAACGTCGTACCGTCGTTGTCTCTTTTTAGACTGGACACGCCGACGAGATAGGCCTGCCCCTGTTGATTCCGGCCCCCGACGACAACGCGGCGCCGCTTGAATCGAACCATCACCGGTTTGTGTAGGGTATTGCCGTTCTGTTTCGATAGTCATTGTTCGACAAGCTTCTTCAGTACACGCTCGATAGGTCGGAAGGTGGCTCGGCGCAAAGACTCGATTCCCCCGTAAACCCCCACCTTGGCGGGGTCAAAGTAGAATCCCTGCAGCGGGTTAAGACGCCGAACCATGCTCGATGAATCAGATAGTCGATGGTAATCGCACCCACGATGTGAAGTCCGGCGTAACTGATAGTGGCAAAGATACTATGCTGACTGTCCCGTGGATCGAACAGTGTGCTGTCGATTCGTGACGGTGCGCCTCCTTTGAATACTCTCCCATTCCGATGTCTTGCGTCCTTCCGACGGTGGAGTGGGTAGGCGGACGGGTCCATTCGTCGTCGACGCGCGAGGGGTGTCCACTGCAGCGTTCGTTGTGCTCTACCGAGCGATCGTGTGGTTGCTGCCGCTACTGCAAACTTCTTTTGTGCCTGTTGAATGTATAGTTTCCTGGCCTTGTTACCCGCCAACTCCATGTGTAGATTCTTGTCGCCGAGTTGGCGCGAAAACACCTGCCATCCCGTCTGATCGGCGACGATTTTTCTCGCCCGTAACAGATCGTACGAGATCCACCACGTTACTTCCGGGTACTGCTACTCCTTTGTGCATGAGCACTCCGCTCGCACTCCACGCGACGTCTCGTTTGATACATTCCATCAGTCGTCTGGCTTTGGGCTGAAGCGCCTTGGGAACGCTGTCGACGACTTCCGCCCCCATCTCCAGCGGGCCGGTACCGCTAGCGCCGTCGCCGTCGCCGTCCCCGTCCCCGTCGCCGCCGCCGCCGCCGCCGCCGCCGCCGTTGTACCGTTGCAGCATTTGATGATACATGACGACATTTTCTCCGTCGCTGAGATCGTGTCTGACAAGTATGTCCTTCATCTCGTCGTCAATGACCTGCTTCTTCCGTCCTAGTGTATCCGTTGGATGTGAGCGAAGACAGTCCAGCAGACGTGGATCTATCAAGGCCATCTTCCGAGCGTGTTTCATCATCTACTTGAGTAGCACTTTTTTCAGCAAGGGTGGAAAGACTACACCGGTCAATGGTGTTAGCAAAGCCGACAGGAAACCGTCTGTTCCTCGCTGACCTGCTTACTCTGAAGCAAGATGCGACGTCTCCTTGCCGCCGGCACGCTTCTTCGTCCCAACTCGCGCAGTTTCGTTTTGTACTTACTCAAACGTCGTCTCTGTACGGCGGTCAAGGGAAAGTTCTTCAATATGTTGTAGGCACAATCGGCCAATGCACACTGAAGATCGGCGTCGGCGTTGTTGATGATGGTTCGTCTCAATATGGCGCTCTTGTATCTGTTCAGCGCCTGTATGCAGAGTAGGTATCTTCACGAGCTCGGACATGGTACTACTGGAGAGACGAGGCGGGTGCACGGTCGACTTATACCTTAGGTTGGTACACGTACTGAACACCGTCGTCCGGAAAGACGGCCGTGCGCAGACGCATGTCTTCGGGCATGTCCTGTTTCATATCGATCAGGAGATAGCCGTACGGTGACGACGTGGCGTCTTTGAACGCGTCTAGTACAAAATTCTGGCGTCCCGGATAAATCTGTCGCGCCACGGGACCTATCTGTAACGCGTCGCGAGGATTCTTGAAGACCACCTTGTATTGCGCGTTTAGATTGATCGTGCGACTCTCCTTGTTTTTAGGAAACAGGTTCTGCACGAGATACAGTACGGACGTGTTCTGGTGATGACTCTTTTTCGTGAACAAGTTGGTGACCCTTTCGTCCGTTTCCGCCATCAGATCGTCTATGACCACGAGGTTTCGCATCGATGCATCGAACGCGCCGCTCGGCAACCCTTCCTCGAACTTTACCAAGTCGTTGTCTACAGACGCGTAAATGCTCTGCCATTCTACTTAACACCACGTGATCTTCTCGGGAGGCGGATATATCATCGATGCGGTGTGACGTAGCATGCGTGTCACAAACGTACTCTTACCACACCCCGTCGGACCCACGACGATGCAGGTGAACGGATGTTTCCATCGCGTATCCATCATTGCGTGACGTCGTGTTCTACAAGGTGGTTGTTGTCACGTTCGATGTCACGTTGATCGTGACGTTAGATACAACGATACCTCCACCACACGAGGAGCGAAGGGGAACGTAAAATACTCCTACGACCGCTCGCATCCGTGACATGGTGTTCTTTGACGATAGATTGCGTGACATCTATCTAAATAGTGTTATTTTATGTTGGTCTACTGTCTGCTTGCTAACCGCGTGACAGCTAGAAGCGCCTCTAAGCCTAACTGACGTAGGGCCGCGTTTCATCTTTGTATCAGCAGTGTTTCGGCGTACACTTACACTGCAATCGGTCGTTACACGTCCACCGGACCCGTGGTGACCCCGTCCTCGTGGACCACGCACTTAGCGTAGAAGTAAAACAGGTAAATGTAAAGGTAAATTCTTATATAACGCAGTATCCAGTCCTCAGGACTGCTCGAAGCGCTTTACAATTTACTTCCTGGCAGACCTGTTCAATCGAACACCGTCTCGACTTCTTTGGGAAGTAGGTCAAAGCAGCACGTTCCTGAATGTACATCAGCACGGACGAGTGGTTCACCCGGAACCCATGGTTCTTTTAGCTTCCGCTCCGTCGATTGGTTAGTATGTACAGGAACGCCTGCATGTCGATGGTGTTGAGTCGTTTGTTCAGTCCCTTTCTGCTGTATTTGTGGACGAGACCCGAACAATAGTAGAGTAGATCTTATTGCACAGACCCAGGAAACGATAGCCGGACCATTCGACCTTGAAGAATCCCGGTGTTATCATGTCGTACGCTTTGAGCGCCTTGAAACACGTCTCGGTGCCGCTCCACGGACGTCCAGCCAATCGACAGCGCACGTGCTCGCTCTGATAGTTGGCGCAATATTCGGACGGTAGCAATTCATAGCGTGATGAAAGTAGTGTTCGCGCAGTGTCGGGGTCACAAGGTCTTCGACGGACTTTCCAGCCAGAGCTAAGTAGGCGCTGTCCGTATCGGTTTCGCAGTACTCGAACAGCGGACGTTCCACGTACCTGTCCATGAAATCGTAGTAGAACTCCAACCTGCACAGTTTGGCCCATTGCGAATAGAAGAAGCTCACGTACACGGGCAAGGCATATTTGACGCTACGCTTGTGGATCGCGATCTCGTAAGCATCGTCGGTGACGACGTCGAGCTGTCGCAACCGGCGATCGTTGATCATGATGGACGCCTTCTTCTCCATACGGTAGATGACGTCACGGTGCCTATCGACGTTAGTAATACATTTCCCAAATGAATAATTCCCCATCAACTTATTGGTGTACGTGATCATTGCCTTGTCGGGGTGGACGTCTCCCTCGCGACGTGCAGCGGACACTGCTTCGCCGAATCGACGGAAGGAGGCGAACGGTATGTACTCGATGACCTGGTAGACGTGGGTCACATCGAGTCATTTCTCGAGGTACCATCACGAGAGAGGTGTGGCGAGCAAGATCTTATCTCAACGATAACTTCCGACGAGCATGCATTGCAGGGTCGCCATGATGTCGTGTTCTTCGGCGTATCGACGCATGAACGGTCCGAGTTTATCGCGGGTCATGTGAATGTTCTTGAAGATGGGCTGCATCTCGGCAAAATGTGCGCGGAATTACTCCGGTACACGAATGTCGCACTGAATCATTCCGGACACGGTGCCTTTGCGTATGCCTGTCAGGATCTGTTGTGACGTTATCTTCCATCGCACGTGTCGACGGCGGGGATAGGTGGCCTCCATGAACAGTTTCACACACGGATCGCGTCTCTTCTCTTTCCACTCGCATTCCAACAGCTCGATGACCCTCACAAAGTGACGAAGGTAAGCCGTGTTCTTTCGCGAGCAGTTGAGTCATGGGTTTCCCGTTGACTTCTTTGCCCTCTCATCGGGTACACGGACATCCGTGGTAGTAGCATCCGTCAAACTGTAAGGCATTCTTTGTATCGCTGCAACAACATTCCACCAGCAGTTGGCCTATCTCTTCTCTCGTCCGTTGGGTTAATGACGTATAGCGCGTCCGGTACATTCGGACTCCCACGTCAGCCATTCCACAGCCATCTGTCCCACTTCGGGCTGGAAGTCCTTCTCCTCCCGTCGTCGCGTGTACCATCCCGACGGCATGTCTTGCGAATGGGACCAGATGCAGAATGCATTCGCGTCATAGCCAACACTAAACTGACACGTTCGAGCTGCTGTGCGGTAGTCGTTCCGACATATCTTCGACACCCCTTTCTCGTGATATCTGGTCACGATGAATGACGCTCCTCCGACGACGTTATCTCTGCCCAGCTGATGGAGATCCTTGTTTGTCTTGTTGCAGAGCGTAAAGAAGCTCTTCTCTGGAACGTAGTTGAACAGGTAGGTCAAGATCAAACCGGGTATGCTGATGCCTTGTTTGAACATGTCGAGACCGCGTTGCCGGTAGAAGGCAATCTGTTTGTTGATAGCCTCCAAGAACCGTACGATGTCCTTATTGTTGTACCAGACTAGAAAGTCTTCATGTCGTTGTCTCGCCACGCCTCTTGACAACGGGTATAGACGTCGTCAGATATTCCTTCGTTCTTCAGTCGACTGAAGAAAGCCTCTTTGGGAGGCAGAGCTGTGTCGTCGAATCTCTCCAAGCTCTCCATGTATTCGTACGGGAAATCGCCTTTCGTGACCCCGCAACTGTACGCTTTGAAGTACTTATCGTACGAGAATCCCGGAGCGATGTAATGAGTCATATCGAGGATTTCAAGTCATACGTCGAAATACACATGAAGGTGTTGTTATGTTTAATCACAAAAAAACGCGTCGACACCCTCGTTGTCTTCTTCCTCCTCATCCTCTTCCTCCTCCTCTGATTGTTTCGTGACAGGACGTAGGGCACCATGACTTGTTTCACGACGTTCATTTCGTACCTGCCCGAGTTGAATCAGATGACAGGCAACTAATGAAGCCAACCGTGCAACTGACCCATTTGCGATTTGTAGGGATTGGTCGGTTGCCGCTGTGGAACTTTGTCCTCCGCCTGTGCATGTACCTCCCGTTCGTCCCAGCTCGCCTTCTCGTCCGCGAATTAGTGAAACATGCTCTCGTAATCGTTTTCGGTGGCTTCGTAGGCGGCATAGCACATGGATTGATGGATAGACATCGTGTCGGACACCAACCTGTTGCTATCACCATCCGTGATGAGACATCGCAATTATTCGAATCTGGGAACGTTACTTGCCAGAGACACACTCAACGTCATGTGACGAGCCACCCAGTGGACTTTGGCACTGTCCGATGGAAGCTGTGACGTATCGAACCAGAAATCGAAGTCGAAGATGGCACTATAGGGGTAGTACACAGCCACTCGGGAATACGAATATTTTATTCGTTCAAACGCTGGAACACTGTCGGAGACGGATGGTAGACGCCGCCGGAATAGATTCGTCGCACACCTCCCGTACACGTGCGCTCGTGTCTCTCCAGATGGTATGCGTTTTTCCATAACGAGTCGCCACAGTTACTACATCGGTACGAGTGACAATACATGTTCACGTTTTGTATGTAGGAAAAGTGTGTCTCGTGGAGATTGACGTACAACGTGTCGGGATAGTGACGCAACGAACGACGAACGAGTTCGGCAGTCGCCTTTCCGCCTTCTTCCTCTGGCTCGACGAGTGTGTACACGCACACATTGGTCTCAAAGGTGGTCTTTACGCGATAGAGGTTGTCCATCGTCACCCCAGCAAAGGTTTTCATAGGCACTCCGTCTCGATCGTACTTCTCGTAGGGTACCTTCACAGTGAGTTCCAGGTGATGTAGGTCACACCCATGATGCAGAGCAAGACACCAGAACAAACACAGATTGCCTGTGTACTACTTAGATTCTTTGGCTTCTCTTTCCAGTCCAATGAAGGCTTTATTCTTTTTGATGTACCTCGGAAGTGTGGCGTCCACACATCCTATCGCATGTTCTACGATGCGGTTGACGAAGACTGTGACATCCGTGACCACTTCGCATACCCTTTGACTGTCCGGACATTGATTGATCACCCACTGCAACAAGTCTGGTTCTCAGATACGCTCCAGAAATGTGTCAAAATATTTTATATTGGTAATAAGACACGGTGCAACAAGGTATCGCCCACAACATTTGTAGGACGAATAATAAAATGTGTATCGGCCCGTGATTTTTTCTCAACACGAAACCGTAACTGAGGTTAATCTTGAACGCGCTCGTCTGATCGCGGAACATGATTTTTAGTGAAGGTTCTAGAACATGCGTGTCCGTTGTTGACACTCTGTAATTGTACCTGGTTTGAACAGGTCCTCTGGATCACGTGGGTTCGGATGGCCGACCAGTGGTCTCGAACGACATCTCACAGCTCCCTAGACAGAGTGTCGGCGAAGGGGAGTCTTGGCGGAGGACGACTGGGGTCGTCGTCGTTACTAATACGTGGTCGCTCTTCACGTATCGTTCGTTTGGGTAGCGGCGGGTCGGTGGCCTCTTTACGTCTGCTACATACCCATTTTGATGTGTAGTAATAAGCTGTCACATCTCATGAATTCACGTGCACATGTATCACAGCGGTGCGTATCGCTTGTCTGTGATGGTACCCTAACGGATGACATCCTTATGTGACGTAACATGTCATATCGTCTCACGAAGTTTCTTCCAGATATCTGACAGCGGTGCGTAGTGCTTTTGGATGTTACGACAGATGGTGCCACTCGTGCTGGTGGCTTGGTGTAGGCATGTTTGTCAATGTAGGGTGTTGCGTTTGAAGTTGCAGTGATTGGATCGACGGTGATGAATGAGTTAGTTCTACATGACGTTGTAAGTCATCGTAAGTATCGAGGATGATACCTCAGTGCCGGCAAATATGCTGCTTCGTCGTGGATGTATCTACAACTGCAGATGAGGCATCTTTGCACATTTCTAAATCTGGACAGGTTCTAACCGGTTTTGACCGGTTTTATCCGGTTCTAACAACTGGAAACAAATGTTCAATCAGGTTATATCAGGTTCTGAAGGATTGTAACGGATCCTAACGAATCCCATCTGTTTCTGATAGAACATATATCAAAAGTCACGGATCAATGACTACACTGATGGTTGTAAGCGTACGAAAGTGTGGGTGGAGAGGGTTGTGGCTACTTACGTATGAGCCATTGATAAGACACGGTTGGATGTGAGTGATATGGTTGCAGACTCACGTAACAAGGATGTAAGCGTGAGAACGTGTGGACGGAGGGGTGTGTGGCTACGTGTGACCAATGACTCTACACGGTTGGATGTAAGTGGCATGTCAGCAGACTCAGTTAGACGTGTGACCATGGAGAAATATACAATGCGTGCATGCGCGTGTGTCTAAGTTACCGGCAGAGGAATAGTGTGTGCGTGACAAAACAACATGTACCTGCGTGTGTACACAGACAGAGGAATAGTGCATGCGTGCGTGTGTGGAATACACTGAAAAGTCACTCTTCAATACGAAAAGTCATACGACCAATTAAGAGTACCATTTCAACTAAGTTTTATTTTAATTACAATAATTTTCATAACACATTGTCGTCTTAATAGTACACACTACATATATAATGTCAAAGAACAAACAGGTATTGATTTGAACAACAACAACAACAACAACACTAGTATCATATCATATAATACCACACCATCAACTGACTAAGAACAAAATAGTTTTAACTACAACATAGTATTCGACTATTCCACAACAACCATAATATGTGTTCATCTAAAACTACTAAGCACAAGCTACCATTAACTTTGAAGCACTAATTAGTCTCAGTTACCTTTAATCCCCCTTATTTATCTTTAATTACCACTTAATTACCAATGAGTTACCCTTAGTTTCACCTAGTAACCTCTTATTTATCCTTAATTACCCCTAATTACATTTAGTTACCTGTAATTACCCCTCAGTTAGCCTTAAGTACTCTTAATTACTCTTAAATACCTTTAGTTACCCTCAATTACCCCTTAGTTTCCCCTAATTACCCTTAATTACACGCGATTACCCATTAATTACCCCTAATTACCTGTTATTTACCTATAATTACACATAATTACACTTAGTCTCCCCTAATTACCTTTAGTTACACAATTACCTCTAAAACTACTAAGCTCAAGCCAGCTTTAACTTTGAACCCCTAATAATCCCTTTACCTCTAATTACTCTTAATTACCCATTAGTTACCCCTTTGTTACCCATAATTACCATAGTTACCCGTGATCATCCAGTATATCACGAAGTGGTTTGCATAGAATTATATCAGGCTTTAGAACAGTGTCGCTGAGGCATGTGCCGGCGCCCTCTGGCGATTAAGGCGTGTAATGTTTTAACTACCGACGAGTTAGAATTTAACTAATTTCATTTGTAGCGTTCACCACTAATCTTACGGTTAGGTATACAAAATTTAGTATCAGTAGAAATGATTTAACGTGACTGGTAATATGGTGACCGTGAGACTACTCGTGTTGTGGTTATAAGAAGATTATATTATGAACTTACAATAGTTGTTTACAGAAATGTAGGTTTGAAAAACACTGGGGTCACACCTCGCTTATGAATAGAGTACGTGTTTTATTTAAATTATGGATTAATTCGTGAGAGTTGGAATGAACGATTAACATTATGGTATCCGGCTCGATACAAGGAATCCAGTGATGTTAATTTTAAAAGTAATTCACGTAAGTGTTAGATCAGGTGAAAATTTTACAAAAATCCGTCGTCATTTAAAAACTTATCTTTACAAACATGCTTATCCACGTAGCTCCCTGGCGCCTTGACCCATCCGGACTGGTATGCTACTTATGGATTTTGAGATTGACCAATCCTTTTGTTTTGATGCGCCTCTGAGCTTGGTTTCCAGGGATTTAGGCGCAATAGAAGTTATCTTATTATTATTATTATTTTGTCATCCGTGAATCTAACATACATACTTGGGAGGTCAAGCGCATGTTACGAGGTTCAGTGGGCGATAAAACACATAATTGCCGTCACTTACTTGTTCGACACGTGTAAGATTCATTTTGTCCTCGGGTATGACTTGTCGTGGGCACTCGCCATGTTCAAGAGTATTTGTGTTGTTCGAAGTCGACAGAAAGTGGTATGCTCCAATAGACTTATGGTAGGTTTATGTACACACACATCCGTTCGAGACGTCATGTCTTGTCAATCACGAGACAGTACAGACAAAGGAATCACGAGATGAACTCCGCTCTCTGCACGTGCTCGTTAGAGGGTGCAGTATGCGATAAGCCGCGTGAATAGACACACGCGAGACGCCACTTATCTCTTCCACACGGCCACGTTTTTTTTAATGAACGGTTGATGACATCCGCGTCGCAGCACGTGACGGGGTTTTGTACTCGCTAATTGTTGCCTGTTTTCTGATAAGGTGTATCTGCCCCATGTCACTAGGCTACTAGCCGATATGACTTGTACTTTGTAACTTCTCTCTACGCAATGTGTCTGCATAATCGGACTGGCTATTAAGAAATACCTCTCCTATGTGTAAGATTTAACGTATAATTCATACAGACAGTTTTCAAAATTGTGATTTATGTTGTAATGTGGCATCGGTGTTGATAGATAATTAAAACTTTGTAAACTTTGAAATATTGTGTTTTTTCAGCCCAACTTATACGCGATAGGACATAGGAATTAATCTTACACTCACCAGTACACATACCATATTCCATCAGGTGGCAAGAGGCAGGTCATGTGACCACCATGACAGCCACCATCTTAGAATTTCTCCATGTGTGCCCCGGCCCCACCTGCGGCTCATTCAAAAACCCTAAAGTACTAGTAGCGCATCCCGCAATCGGGAATGGATGCGTCATAAGATAGGGGCGCATGCATACACTCGATCGTCTGCAAGCACCCCGATGTCCACTACGTATCCCGATCGCGTCACGCGGTTATTTCAATTGTTCAAGCGCCCCTATATCGACTTTTATCCCGGTCGCCATTAAATTCCTAATCGTGTGTGCCAAAATATTAAATACGTTGATTTGAGGAGACAACGCCGAAAACTCCGGCAACTTCTTGGAGCTGGTGAAGTTTCTCGGCAAGTACGATCCGGTGGTTCGGGAACACATGACTCGCATCCAAGTCCATCCGAACACTGTGTCATATCTCTCGGCAGCCACCGTTAATGACTTCATCGCCATTCATGGCCGTCGCGTATTGGCAGTTATCCGAGGCGAAATCCGTGAGGCAAAGTACTACTCAATAATATCCGATAGCACTCCAGACCTGGCTCACGTCGACCAGATGTCACAAGTATAATACTCAATAATTGAGGTACGTCAACATCTCAGGAGGAAAGGTCAAGGTTAAAGAGACATTTATCGGCTTTATTGAGCTCGAAGAAAAGAACGCCGAAGCACTGACGAATCAAATATTGGCCAAGTTGAGGGAGGACCACATTGATATTCAGGACATGCGAGGCCAAGGATATGATAATGCAGCTACGATGGCTGGTGTCCACAGTGGCGTGCAGCGAACGATTCTGGACATCAACCCACTGGACAATTACGTCCCCTGCAACAATCACTCATTGAACTTGGCGGGCGTCCACTCTGCGCAAACGTCAGTCAATTCCACTACCTTCTTTGGGACGATGGATCGTCTCTTCGTGTTCTTCTCAGCATCTAACAACCGGTGGGATGTATTCAAGCAACACGTCACGGGAAAGTCCGTCAAAAGGACATGGGAGACCCGATGGAGCTCGAGACATGATGCCGTAGCTGCAGTGGCGTCGAGTCTGGAGTCTACCACCGCTGCATTGGAGCAACTCTCCGACGGTGATCACGCGACGGCTGACACGCGCTCTGATGCCGCCATCCTCCTGCCATGTGTGATGTCTTACACATCCATTGTCTACTTGGCTTTCTGGTGTCCAGTCCTGAGAGAGATCATTGATGTTAAGATATTCCTCCAAGAGCCTAGGCTCGGGCTGGACAGTTGCGCGACCAACCTAGGTCTCTTGTTCTATTCTGCGAAGGGGAACGCGAAAACGTCGTTGAAGAGGCAAAGGCGAAGGCCACGGCGTTCTGCAAGGAAATGGAGGTAGCAACAGAAAGAAGGGTGCGGCGGAGAAGACGAATGGCGGGATAAAACACTGAGGATGCCGGCATGTCCTTATAAGAGGAGGTGAGGCGAGAGCAGCTGCACATCATCGATCGAGTCCACGGGAGATAAGAAACAGGACAAATCACCTGGTGGATGTGAACGACAAATCCGGGTTTACTACCAATGTGGAGCATCTGATGGACTCAACCAATGATGAAGATATCGACTCTGCCATCGATCGAGTCATTCACATCTACGTCGACATCGCCGCTGAAGGGATAAAGGGGAAAATACGCCGTGTGTGACAACCTCCATGGTTACGAACAGCAAACAGGAGAGACGACTAGAAACTGGAAAGCACTCGATCCTCTTGGGTAGTGAAATGGGAACACGAGACATCGTTCCAGAATCTGCTCGTGTATCTTAAGACGATGCTCACTATGTGCGTGAGCGTGGGCTCGTGTGAGAGATGCTTCTCAAAGCTTAAACTCATTATGACATACCTTCGCTCAAGCATGGGTCAAGAACGACTGAGCAGTCTTGCACTACTGTCGATCGAGCGAGAGTTGATCGATGTCGTGGATTTCGACGGCATAATTGCCGAGTTCGCCTCACTCAAAGCAAGAAAGGTTAGGCTGTAGGATAATTTGACGAAGCTTCTGCGCTCGAACCAACAAATCAGCCCCGGTTTCATTAGCCTATCATTGTCGTTACGGTGGCAGGACGAGCTCGCAGTGAACATATGTTGTGTTAACAGTTATTAACTTTGACCACTGTATATTCAGCAGTTTGTTAGCTGACCACTGTTGAAGGTTTTGTTGGGAGGTTTATATGGGTTTCATTGGAGATGTTATGAATATTGTGTTGACGTGCATCTCAGTGTGGTGTAGCTGCGCTGAATCATTATATCGCGCCTATTGATACGTTCATATAGTTTTGCTTCTGTTGTGTAGGAGCAACGTTAAGTATATCACTAGCGATACCTATTCCATTACTGCACTCTATTTGTTCTTTTTTTGGGTGGGTGGCAATTTTTACTCTTGGCCCCAGCGGCGCTTGGCCTCGTTACGCCACTGTTCGGGGGGACTCCTTAGCATCACGACGCCACTCCGCGGAGCATGGATATTGGTGGTGTCTCTGCCTAGCATTGACGTCGTTGTTTGTTATGTAATGGTTTTGAGTGGTGCCCGCACGCGTATGTGTTTTGATAGCCATGCACACCGGTTGATCTTGGGGGTCACGGGAACTTTTTTGGACAATTAGTTTTTGGGAGGTGATCTTTGATGTGTGAGAACTCTAGTTTGGGTGCGCCACCCTTAGTTGTCGCGCGACTGTGACGCGGCCTATAGATTTTTGGTGGGTTAAGATTCTGAGGTTTAGCGAAGGTGCGAGGCCGATGGATTGTTTTTTTGGTGTCGCCGTATATCGGTGGTGTGATGTTTATTTTATGAGGCTGACGTTTGTGGTGGCATCGCCTTTCGGCGTTGGCCTGTTGAGATTCCGACGAAATTTGAGAAAAAAGGTAACGGTTTTAGTTGTTGATATAGAGTTGGTATAGATATAGGGCGGTGTTATAGGTGAAGCCGAATCTTTATCTATCCGATGTCGTGTATGTGGGAGTTGGTATAGATATAGGGCGGTGTTATAGGGAAACCGTATCTTTATCTATCCGATGTGGTGTATGTGGGAGTTGGTATAGATATAGGGCGGTGTTATAGGTGAAGCCGAATCTTTATCTGTCCGATTGGTGTATGTGGGAGTTGGTATAGATATAGGACGGTGTTATAGAGGAAGCCGAATTTTTTGTATGTCAGAGTTGGTCGTCGATGCGCGTGGCTATGACGTAGGCAAGCGAACGATTTTTAATGGGGAGAGGTTAGGTGAATTATACCGTTTTATATATCGTGTACTGGCGTGAAATATCGAAATCTGCTATTAAATTATTATTTTGAAGTACGAGGATAATCGGCTCGCGTTGACTAACTCTATAGTGTATATATTATTGCAAAAAACCGATAATGATATGCGAATTTAACGAAATAAGAAATGTGGTATTTTGTATAGTGGTTTAAGCGCTATTTTATATGTATTATAGGGTTGTTCAAGGAAAAGGTTATAGAGTGTATCACTGGCAGTAACCGGACATTTTTTTCCTACGAATTACTCGCAATTGATAGTGAGTCTTGTTTTAGTTATTTATTATATTTACTTATTTATACGCAAAGTATACATTTAAATTAGTTATAATTTAACTTATTTAGGTTGTATATTCCATTTAGTGTTTTATTAATCTACTTTATTTAATTATTTTTTTCAATTTTAATGTATATATTGTACCTTTCAGCCTCTATGGCTGCCAACTTCTACGTTGACTGCACGAATTCATTTGACAGGTACGCAGAGCTGCCAGTTATTGGGCAACACTACACTTATTAGTGATAGCTTTTATAATGATCACGAGACGGCATGTGTGATTACAAGCACCCACACTTGTTATATTGTGAACGCTCTGCCACATTTCGAATTGTGTTGCGCGTAACTTTTTTAGAGTTAATTCACGAATCCTGATAGTTCCATAACTACCACTTGTCGTAATGGTATTACGTATTGATTTATATATATATATATATATACCTATTTTTTTTAGGTGGTTGGGGTGCCTGCGATTTGCAGTGCGATCCCAAGTACAAACATGGCTACTGGTTCGCTTTGCCTTACCCTGTATAAAAAGTGAACCAGTGGTCATCAGTTAAACCGAACCAGGTGGTTCAGTTTTGCTTAACCGAACAAATATCAGTATTTTAACGGCTGCATATCACAATCATATAATCTAGACTTAGACCTATGCTACATTTATGGATAACTGTAGCGAAGGGTACGGAATGTATCTCGCATACTGTGATGTCCTTAGACTTGTTTAAACACTAGTAAGTAGTGTTCGTTTCAGGCCCCATATCATTGAGATTGTGTAAATTTGCATAAATATTGCCATATTTTCCTTCCTATCATTTAACATGACACGATTTTAAATGATTTGCCAGACCTGGTATTTGGACACCGATTGACCTTGGGGTTTTTCACGTGACGTGAAAAGTGTTTTTTGGACAACTGGTTTTTGGACTGTGATCTTTGTGGTGTGAGAACTGGAGATTAGGTGGGCCGCCCTTAGACTGGCTTAGTTGTTGGGGTGAGCGGTAGATCGACGTGGCTTGTGATGTTGGGGGGGGGTCCTAGGGGAGCGTCGCAGCTCTGACGGGAGCCACTCGCTTTGAGCACGTTCGAATCTTTCACTTGAAAGCCCCGGTTCCGTCCGCTACCGTTCCATCTGTCCGTCAGCACGGGGAAAACACGAAGAAGTATGAGTAAAACTTGACGATACGTCGGATCGACCAGTTCTAAGAGAGTGATAATTATTTCCTCCGTTTACCCGCGCTTCCCATAATTTGCATCAATACATGTTCGTCAACGTCAGATCGGCCTGAATTTTTGGGAGCTCTCCCACAGCAACCATTCCGCGGCCATGCGACCGTACCGGTGCACCCGTTCCGGCCGAAAGCCGGTCTCTTCGCGGTGGTGCGTGTACCTGCCGGTCGGTCCATTAATTGGACTGGAATCAAATTCCCAAATATTCCAACTGGAGAGGTGGGGTGACAGGAGCGGATCCAGGACTTTTGAATAGGTCTACAAGGGGCACAGAATATACATGTTGAACCATATATTAAAATTAATAGGCTCGTAATCATGATTTTTTTGCATTGCCATGTAGAAAAGAAAACAATTAAAGTAGCAAATTCCGAATCTTAAAGATGAAGGCGGCCAGCATGTTAGTGCTCGACATCGCGGGGCTAGCCACAAAGGGGAGAGCATCAACAAGTGGGACCCGGCGGAATTGGCGGTTCATATTCGAAATTTGGCAGATGCTGAATTTCCTTTGACGAGACTAAAAGTGCGAGGTTTAGCATATGAGTATGCGATTTTAAATGGCCTTAGTGGATTTTCGGTAGAAAACAGTTTTAGAATGTGCAGGGTATTACTGGTTGGTGGGTTTCATTAAGCGGAATCCAGAACTCTCTTTTAAAAAAGGCAGAACATATGTCTGTCGTTCGGGCTATGGCCGTGACTTGGTTTCAGAAGTTAGGAGATATGTTGGAAAAACTTGGCATTAAATATATGTCATCCCATCTGTGGAACTATGATGAAATCGGATGCCAGAACATCCACAAAGCTGTTAATTAGAAGACGTTGTTACGTCTTTTTTCATTCAGGTAAACCGAACCACGTGGTACAGTTTATATAACCGGTTGGTTCGCATTACCGAAAAAAATTAATAAACCGAACCAACAAGACCAAACGAATGCATTGAGGTTGTTCAGTTAGCCTGAACATTGATTCGGTTTATCTCAATGTCACATGAAACTGGCCTTTTACATCATTCTTTTGACACTTGAGCGGCTGGATGTGGCCAACGGGAGTCGTTAGAAATCAAGATAAGTGCAAAGTGGTTCGGTTAACCTTGAACGACTCTATACACCGCGTTCTTGTATCTTGCATGCTTTCTAATCGTGAATAAGTTTTTGTAGTCGCTTTTGTGAAACACGTGTCTCACTTTAAGCTATTTTCTGTTATAAATGTCTTTCGTTAAATTCGCTTATCATTATCGTTTTTTTGTAATAAAATCTGCTCCATAGAGTTGGTTAGCGCGAGCTAACTTTGCCGTTTTGTAACTTTCCGCGAGGTACAATCCGGATTTAGCCGTTTTCGCACGAGTAGGACTCTGAAAAAAATTCAAATTTAAAGTCGGCGAATGTGTTTGTTTGTTGAAATACGCGAATAAAGAAGTTGCACACCAACACAATGCCACGTTTTCATTTCTTTTATGTATTGTTGCAAATTATGGGAAGCTCGGGTAAACGGCGGGAGTAGCTTCGACGTTCTTAGACTTAGAGGCGGCCGATCCGACGTAGACGAACTGACATGTCTTGGTGCAAATTATAGGAAGTGCGGGTAAACGGCAGTAGTAAATATGACGCTCTTAGAGGTGGCCGATCCGACGTAAACGAACTGGCATATATATTGGTCCTAATTAAATGAAGCGCGGGTAAACGGAGGAAGTACCTATGACACTCGTAGAAGTGGTCTGGCCTTTGACACTGGAGATGCCTGCCGGCTGGTACACGCATCACCGCGAAGAAACCGGCTTTCGGCCGGAACGGGTGCACAGGTACGATCGCTTGGCCACGGAATGGTTGCTGTGGGAGAGCTCCCAAAAATTCAGGCCGATCTGACGTAGACAAACATGTATTGGTGCATATTATGGGAAGCGCGGGCAAACGGCGGAAATAATTATGACTCTCTTAGAACTGGCCGATCCGACGTATCGTCAAGTTTTACTCATACTTCTTCGTGTTTTCCCCATGCTGACCACGAGCGCTTGAGTCGTTTCTGCAATGTGTATACTATACAATATAGGTATTATAATAGAAGAGCGCGCAACATTTGTTGGCGTTCGCAATGACCGCTCGCCATTCAACATATGTATCGTTGCAATGCGACGCCAAATCAAACTTCCACGAACACAACCATATGCCCAAATGAACAAACTTTCACAGTACCTGCCCTTTACTCAACATAACAGTGTACGTATTATCGAAAGTGGACATTAATCACGGCACAAATCCGATACGACCAAAAAAGAATATACTACCACGCCTGAATTCAGAAGATGACTCATGTTACTCACTATGGCGATTGGAAATTTGCTGTGGTTTGTAGGTTGTTAGACAACTACATGGAAGGGAGTGGCGAAATAAAGAGAGGATATGTTTTAATATGTAGCGCGTTTATGTGTGCATCAAATAATGTGTATATTAATTTCATTTATATTTAGGGTTTATTAGTAGGGTGTATTTGTATATATTTTGTAGGAGGTAGGTTTTTCTTTTCAAATGCCAGATCCCCAGAATAGTGACAAAATAATAAGATACTAAGTGTGGCCAGTTAGCGGAAGAAGAAGAAGAAGAAAGTTTCATCTGATATTTGTGTTAGTGATCTCGAGAGGTTTTATCGTACGTGTGTGATCATAAGTGATGTTTATTTTTTCTGGCTGATACAGAAGTGAACTGCACGATCACGCTTACACGCCCGTCGCCGCCGGTAGGAGCTCTCCAACGGGGACGTTGTTGGCATTTCACTGGGTAGAATATTTTCAGAAAGGCGTGTGTCGCGTCTCGTTTTTGATTAACACCTCACGCGACCATACGCGAGTCTTCTTTTTTGGTCGTATCGGATTTGTGCCGTGATTAATAATCAACTAAGCCAATCTAAGCGCGGCCCACCTAACCTCCAGTTCTCACACCACAAAAGTCACTATCCAAAAACCTGTTGTTCAAAAAACACTTTTCACGTGTGTCATGTTAAATGATAGGAAAATATGGCAATATTTATGCAAATTTACACAATCTCAATGATATGGGGCCTGAAACAAACACTACTTACTACTGCCGTGTGTTTAAACAAGTCTAAGGACATCACAGTATGCGAGGTATATTCCGTACCCTTCGCTACCGCAATTTTAAACTGCTTGCTTGAAAACGTCGCAGGATGTGACGTTTGTATTCGAGCTAGCAGTATTGCGTCACGTTGGCGCGAGTAATCAAAAGCGCCGCCAGGCCGCGTGGACGGACGCGTTCTGCTTGTTGTTCTATCGAGTTCCCGCTTTGGTTAGCGTGACCGCCTATCACTAGCAGCCGGTCGGTGGAAGAACCAAGATGAGTGACTGTGTGACAGTGCAAGAAGTGTAAGAGAGTCAACATACAAGGTGACCGGATGTGTGATACTGATAGGACAATATCTTCATAAATGTTTTAAAGGAACTATATAGTGACTGCGCAGGCTTAGAGTATGTGCCCGTGACATAGCGCAAAGTGACTCCTCATTCCTCCAATACACAGATGCAGCGACTAAGACGATGAATACAGATTAATTTGGTTTGAAGGTGTACCGTTGGTAAGAGGGAACAGGTGCGACGAATTCTGCAATGACTACCCGCCTACTACTCGTCTTAGTTGTACACAATGATACGCAGCGAGCGTGTGTTGATTTATTGACACTGATGCTTACTTCAAAAAACTTAGTATACTCTAAAAATGAATAATTCATGTAATTATGTAACTACGTGCCACACACTTGTGATGCTGACCGATAAGGGCTATTAATGGTGGGACACGCAGATGCAAGTTGATAATAATGGCGTAGCCCTGATCTACTGTCCTATATAGCAGAAATACTATCCCCTTTCCAATTGGCAGTTTCAGGATTGTTTAGCAGTCACATTCAGACATAGGACACAGCCATATTTTCTATGGTTAGCGTCGTAGTGCGCGAGTCTTTCGGCGACCGGACGTGTGAGATACTTCAACCAGTCGCGAACTTACCATTGCTACGCTGTTCCTAGGTAAATATTTGGAATTATAATTCGTTTCCTTGTATCGTCGATCAGAGAAATGAAGTCGTCGCTGCGGTTGAGATCCTAGGCGAACGAAGAGTATGCTAGCTAGCCTAAGGAAATAAAAGAATGCGAGCTTTATTCCTTTGACTTCGACACCGCCATTTTGACTGAGATGCGTGGCGACGTTTTCGGAAGTTGCATTGTCTTTCGCAATAGGATTTCTCTGATGTTATGTGACGTCATGTCACATATACAGGGGACAATTATCACGTAAGCTGTTAAGCAATTAGTGTCGCGAATAGGTCAGGACTTCTCCCGGGTCATCACCGGTTTGGAGAGAACATTAAGTCATCGACTGACGTAAACGACTCGAGTGTACGTGGTTGTTTCAGCGGGAATATAATAGTTTCGCGATATGGTTGATCAGAAGACGACATTGCTAATTTAGCGGGACAACTAATCGATCGAAGTGTAGGCGAGCTAGTATAAGGACATCGAAGTGTGCGAGTCTTCACGCATTAATTGCAGCGTGACTGATTGCTTCCCAGAGAAGTCGAGATGATGTTCGATTGAACAAGTCTACCAGGGAATTAAGCATAAAACGCTTTGAGCAGCCTTGATGACTGGATACTGCGCTATATATGGCCTAAGAACTTGCATTTATCTTTTTACTTTTTATATTCCGTTTGCTTAAAAACCGCCATTTTAAGCAGCTTGACATTGAAGACGTTGCCGGAAATGACTGTATGTTGTCGAGCTGGCATTATTACGACACATTGGCGCGTTAACCAGAAGTACGACCAGACCACACTCCCAAACAGAAGCGCCACGTGACATACCCACAACATCAGTTGGGGCTGACCTCGTGAACGGAAGCGAATATCTGTTGGTATGGGAGGTAGCCGCCAGTCAAGAAGGACTCGTTTTCCTTCGTGTGTTATCCTGTTGCCGTTGCGACTGTGACTAGGAGCCGGTCAGTGCAAGAACTAAGGTAACTTTGCGTGACAGTGCACGAAGCTTACGAATGTGAAAGCACAACTACGACGTGAGTGAATACGCTGGTGTGATAGCGCAAGGGGAATCCTCACTACTTCCATCCACAGACCTTGCAGCGACTGAGAGGATCACTACGGAATCGTGCAGCATTAATCGCCAGCCCGGAGCACTAAACACATGCATATATTCAAATTCAAAACGAGACTGCCTTATACGCTGCATTGTTGTATAATCAAAATGATTATACTGTCTATCTCCATCACTTTTAATCCTTCTAAACACTTTTGTATCATCCGCAAATTTCAACACCTTGCTTGTTATTTCATCATCCAAATCGTTGATATATATTAAGAATAATGTAGGTCCTAATACTAATCCCTGTGGTACCCCACTCAATACCGATTTCCAGTTTGAAGCCTCCCCAGCAACTACTACACGTTGTCTTCTGTCAATCAGCCATTTTTCTATCCAGTTTATTATACCATTTCCTATGCCATGGGCCTTTAGTTTAAGCAGTAATCTTTGATGTGGTACTTTGTCGAAAGCTATTTTAAAATCTAAGTAGACGATATCTACTGGTGATCCCTCATCTACCCACTTAGTGGTGTCTTCCAATAAACATAACATATTTGTTAAGCATGACCTCGCTTTTAAAAACCCATGGGGAGATGGGTTTATCAAATTATGTTTAACGAGAAAATCCACCACGTGATCTTTAATTAGTCTTTCTAATAATTTGCAGATCACTGGTCTATAGTTCTCTGACTTGTTTCTCGAACCTTTTTTAAATAACGGTATAATGTTTGCCTCTTCCATTCTAAAAGAACCACTCCCTCTTCTAATGACAAATTGAAAACTGTTGCAAGAGGTACTCTAATTTGTTCTACAATTTCCAATAGCAGTTTGGGCGGAATCCCATCCACTCCAGGTGATTCATTATCCTTCATAGCCCTTATTTTCTTAACTACCATTACCGGGGTTACAATTAATTGTCCTGAATAGTCTGAATATGCCCCCTTGAACTTAGCCTCTGGTACTTGGCAGTGAACTAATATCTTCCCTGGTAAACACTGAACTAAAATACTCATTCAGGTCTTCTGCCATTAATAATCCCTCTGATATTATATTTCCAGCTCTATCTTCTAGAGGACCGACCTTATCCTGAACTTTCTGTTTGCTTCGAACATGCGCATAACACTCTTGCTGTCATGTTTTATATTACTAGCTAATTGTTGTTCACAGCTTCTCTTTGAATTTCTAATTTCAGCTGTAGCTTGGTTAAGTGCTTCTTTATAACTGTTGTAGTCTTCATCATTTCCAGTACATCTATATGACTTCCACATTTGTTTATACTTAATTTTTATAATGGCTTCTTTCGATAAATGTTTCTTTTTGGACCACTTCCCTTGTTTTTTGAAGGGTACAAATTTATCGACTGTGCACTTAATTTCACTCTTTAATATATTCCAGCATTCTGTTGCTGTCTTATTTTTCAGTGTGTTATTCCAGTCTATCTTTGCTAAATATTTCCTCATGTCCTTATACCTTCCTTTGTGGAAATTTCTCCTGTACTGCTTTTTACTATTCCTTTCTGATTTTACTTTGATGGTAAAATGTATCTGGTTGTGATCGCTGCTCCCCAGTGGCTCACATATCTTAACATTGTCAACTAATTCATTCTGTGAGGACAAAACTATGTCTAACACATTCTCACCCCTGGTTGGTTCTAGCACATGTTGAGAAAGGAAAGTATCTTGAACTAAAACTAAAAACTTGTGGTCCTCACTCCCCATACTCTGTATAGATTTCCATTGTATATGCCCGTGGTTAAAATCCCCCATAATAATACAGTCCCGTTTGCTCACTTCCCTTATAGCGTTTTGTTTTTTCATTCTCTTCTATGCTTATGTTTGGACTTCGACAAACTAACCCAACTGTTAACGTTGAGTTTCCTGTAACTATGTTATACCAAACAGCTTCTTCGCAATCTGCTTCTTTTTCTAATTTTATTTCATAAGCCTGGAAAGATTCTTTAATATATAAAATAACTCCACCTCCCTTTCTTCCTATTCTATCTTTCCTAAACATTACATATCCTGTCAGTCCCAATTCGACATCTGATATATCGGTGTTAGAGAGGGAATTGTTATGCTAGCAAATCGTCACTTTTTACTCGGGACATAATGAGGTTTTCTTTGTACATGGAAACAAATAAATTGTGTTAGATCCACAATTGATATTACACAATGTGAAATACCTGACATGTCATAATAGTCACTACATTTGGCTGAACTGAACTGACGCAAAGTGGCACCTGATCAAACGTAGGAACCAGAACCTGTGTTATGTCAAACAAATGGCTACCATTATATATTGAATCCTTTTACCTTCCCATCGTCCACGTTAATCTGCCACCGACAGGACAGATTGTCTCTGTACTGTGGCCCAACAATCCCGAATTGTCCTTCTTTGTCGTCAAGGATAGTCCCGGAACCGTTGCATGCAGCCACTGTTAAAATATAGTAGGCACCGATTAACAATATTCTCAGACTACCACTTTCGCAACTTAGATAATTTGCTTTAGAAATACATAAATGTGACATCCTGGCGTCACTCAAGGGGTAGAAGACAACACAACGACAACATGACAGCTTGACAAAACTACAGTGGTACATATTTTCAAAACCAGAATGAAAGCGCAATCGAATTCTTAACAATCACCGACAGGCATATGCACACATACGCACGCAGGCACGCAGGCACGCAGGCACGCACGCAGGCACGCACGCACGCACGCACGCACGCACACACGCACACACACACACTCAGACATTCAGACACGCGCGCGCGCGCGCGCACACACACACACATATCCAAATACCACTTGGAGCAGCATAGGCGTCGAAACGGGAGGAGGCTTAGGGCTGAGCCCCCCACTAGTGGGAATGACGGGCATACCACCAATATTTGTGAATTTTTTATATTTCTAATGACCATCATCGCAGTTACTATATCCGATGTGAAACTGCATCATCTTGTGATAGATCCATGGACGTCGTCAACTGTACACCCACTACTGCTTTTGTAATGACAACATCGAAGTGTTGAATGAGGCACCGGGAAAATTGTGGAACGTCACCTCAAAATATATCTTATATTCAACTCGTTTCTACGCCTACGTGAATAAAGATTATGACAGTTGTTCTCCCTCCGTGGCGTGGTCAATTCTGCGGAATGTCTTTCTTCACGTAGTCAGAAATGCAAACTCCGTCGTCACTTTTAAAACATTGTAAAGTACACATTTGTTTCGGCAGGCTTCCGTGAAACTTTCCAATTCTGAGGAGTCACATACCAGTCACACGTTAGTGATTCGGAAATTTGATTTATATATTTATGACGAATTTTTTAACTAACGTATTCAGTATATTTATGTATCGTTATTTTAGGTACTTTTAACTGATTATATGAATGCTATTTGTTGTTGTAATATTAATATATATATATATTTTTTGTGTGTGTGTGAATTTCCTTAGGTTATATTTATTTAACTTACTACGATATTCTTAAATTATCTAGTTTTGTCATCTACTCTATTTTATCTGTGTAGCTCATTGCAGTATATGTTACTTATAATATATATTGTTGTTTTAGCTTTTGTATGACTACACGAGTTTCACCGGTGACATAGCCTGCTACAAATGTTTTCCAATCAAGTATTACCTGGCAGCGCGGAAGGTGTTGCAGCAGTAGACGTTGCTGAAAAATAAGTAAACATAATGTCTTAAACATTATAATAACTTATCAATCAAATATTATAACAGAATACCAGCCATGCGCATATAATATACTTTGCATGTGGCTGACCTTGCCCTAGTGGGTGGATAACACGGGGAGCTGTCGTCGATGTACGTAAAATATAGAGGGTAACGGAAACGAATTTAAATTCAAAATGTTACAATGGTGTGTTTTGCTACCCTTGGATTGGTGTTTCATGGGTGGGTGTAAGTCAGTAGGACATTTTACCTGGTGTCATGGTAGTAGGACATTTTACCTGGTGTCGTGGCAGTCGATCCTCGCGTTGTCGTCGTGTACACAGGAGTTGGGTGTGTAGTAGTTGAATATCGTGTTGTTGTTGTTGTAGCAGTTGTTGTAACACAGTATATCATAATCACTCAGTTGGTTAGACTGTCCATACCAGATCCATTGAATGTGCATTAGTACGGTCTACAAACAATTGTTTACAAACAATTATTACGTAGGGTTTTGTTTCACAGTGCAGTTAGTTTGTAAAAGTAATGATATATCAAACACGACACGTCAGAAGGATATCTTTAGTACAGATCTGGGAGTGATATATTTTCTATGGAATATTTGCGTTAGAGTAGAAAAATCCTGACGGTGAACTCGACGAAATACAATCATCGATTGAAATCATTACACAAAAATGTAGGATATATTTAAATGAAACTGTAACGAGGTGTTATGTTAAGGTTTATAATATGATATAACTGTTGCTTGAACCATGGATTCGCAACCATTTTGCAATAGAAAATACACTGCTTTACGTCATGTACCATTTAAAATTTATGTTGATGACGTCATGCACAAAGTCAATACGGGTATGGATGACATCACCATTATAATATAGGAACTGTACATGTACTGTTAGTAGTAGGTATGTTTCTAACTTCTGTTTTCACACAGTATGTCTGCTACATTTTGTTGTCGTTACAAAACTGACAAAATGGATATATGTAAAGGTAACTACTTATATAGCGCAGTATCCAGTCATCAGGACTGCTCCAAGAGTTTTACACTTTACTCCCTGGCAGTTCAATCGAACACCATCTCGACTTCTCTGAGAAGCATTCTCTGGGAAGCACGTGTATGTGTTTCCACCTTCAAAGTTTCCTAATGCTAAACACCTTACACCTTTGTTCGGCAACCAGTTCAACGACCGATGCTTAACACCGTTCAGACATCTGAAAAACTTGAACAGTTATTATTATGTACCTAAAAACAATAATGGGCGTCTTACCATTAATAGCGGAGTACTTGACTCCAAAGCCACCATATGTTAACGACCTGTCAGACATAAAGTTCACAAAGACAGTGTTTCCACTGGTTATGATGTCGCGTGGTAAACTATGACCGCAGAGTGTGGATATCAGTCGTGCAGCAGTGTTCTTCCCGTCATATATTTCTACTTTGTCGTATTGACAAGTAGAGGATCTCTCCAAATCAAATCGTGTGAAATGTAGTCGCACTCGCTGTAAGCAAACACGATATTTTAATGTTAATCTACAAGATACATGACATGTAAATTGCCACTGGAAGAGGTATTGAAAACAGCAATAGCATGTATAGTTTAAGTAGCAAGTATACGTGTTTTCACATAATCAACATATGTCAATACGATGTTTACATGACCTGTATAATGCGTACAATGGGCTAGTATTGTGTGTGTGTGTGTGTGTGTGTGTGTGTGTGTGTGTGTGTGTGTGTGTGTGTGTGTGTGTGTGTGTGTGTGTGTGTGTGTGTGTGTGTGTGTGTGTCTATGTGTGTGTACCTAATTTACGTGTCATATTATTATGTTATATTTATTATATGATATTTATCATATTATAAATAACTTAAAAAGTTAAAGTTGGCAACATCATTTCAAGGAGTGTCGATCTAACATGTGGTGTGCCTCAGGGTAGCGTGCTCGGACCTCTTCTGTTCACGATCTACTGCCTTGGACTCAACCATGTTTTTAAACATCAACAACTACGCTATCATATGTATACTGATGATACGCAATTATATGTGGACTTTCCCCGTGACCAGCCACTTACAATGGCCACCGATCGAATATCTCGTTGTACCACCGATGTGAAAGCGTGGATGTCTTTCCATAATCTCCTGCTTAACGAGAACAAAACCGAGGTGATCGTCATATCTGCAGTGAACAATCGGAAACTTGTTCACCCGCCTGTTGACCAAGTCATTGATGTATGTGGCTGTGCTGTTTCGCCGAAGCCGGTTATCCGCGACATCGGCGTTCTACTTGACAACACTATGTCGATGACGAATCAAGTGCGTCGTGTTTGCCAGGTGGCATATTGTCACCTTCGAAACATCGCGTTAATTCGGAAATGTCTTACCACTAATGCCTGCAGAACCACTGTGAACGCCTTAGTCATGTCACGTATTGATTACGGCAACGCAGTGTTATATGGTCTGCCGGAGACGCACTTGCGAAAGCTGCAGATGGTACAGAATTCCGCAGCACGTCTCATTACCGGGACAAGAACACCTGTTCTGTACCGTCTGCACTGGTTACCTATATGCCAGCGGATCGAATTCAAGCTGTTACTGCTGGTATATCGTGCAATGCACCATCTCGGCCCTGCGTACATTTCATCGCTCGTGACATCCTACACGCCGACCAGATCACTTAGATCGGCCGGACAAGGTCTGCTGACTGTTCCGAGATATCACCTTGAACATTATGGCCGTCGTTCCTTCTCGGTGGCTGGCCCGATCCTGTGGAATGCCCTGCCTCATGCAGTCAGGCGTGCAAACTGCGTTGCCACTTTTAAATCTCTCTTAAAGACACACTTATTTCGACAGGCCTTCAAAGAACTTTGCAGTCCGCATCAGTGACATTTATGCAATGTTGACATTCGGTTATGTACTTAGGATGCAGTTATTTATTTATTTATTATTATTATTTTTTAATTAGCATATTATATGTATTTATTTAATTTAATTTAAGCACATTATTTACTTTAAGTATTTAAACGGCTAATTCATTTAATTTATGTATAATATAATATACACTTGTAAATATATATATTTATTTTTATTCAGGTTTATCTAACTGACATTTTATGTAATGTTTATATGCTACTTTTAAATCATATTCGTTTACCTTTCTATTTAATATTTCTATTTAATATGTTTTAGGTCATTTAATGTATTTTACTTATACTCTACCATTGTCTGCGCCTTTGAGCAGATTTGTTATCCGGACACACTGCGCTCTATAAATGCTTTATAATAATAATAATATATGTTAAGATATGAAAGCATGCACAACTGTTTACTAAATTACATTCGAGCTATTATATCAGATATAATAATAATAAATACTAATATACTTAATGTATACATTCGAGCTGTTATATCAGATATAATAATATTAAATAATAATATACTTAATGTATACATTCGAGCTGTTATATCAGATATAATAATAATAAATAATAATATACTTAATGTATACATTCGAGCTGTTATATCAGATATAATAATAATAAATAATAATATACTTAATGTATACATTCATATTCAGAGTATTTTATTAAAATGTAGACAATAGAATAAAACATGTAAAAGACTAGAATTGCATTAAATAAAAAAGTACTGAACAAACCTAAGCTAAAAGTTACAAGACATGCATACAATAATAATAATGATTAATCAATAGACAATAAAATACCAATGAATAAATTATTAAAATAAAAGGCTAGTTAAAGCTAATTAATAGTATTGAAAGGCTAGATGTGGGTTAAAAAATAAAATGTACTAAACAAATCTAAACATAGGCTAAATATACCAGGACGTTCATAACTGATAATACTAATAAATAAATGAGTAGACAATAAAATATTAATGAGTAAATAATTAGAATAATAAGCTAGTATAATAATACAAAATAATAGTAATAATAATAATAAGGTGATGTATCTGACGTATTGTTTAGTTCCACCTGAGAAGGGGCACACATATGTTACAGTATAACTCTTAGTAGCCTTACCATGCCTTCTTCAACTCGAATCATCCATCGGCATCTCGCGTTGTTCTCATATTTGATTCCCACAGTGCTAAATTCCCCTGCCGGTCCCTTTAGTACAGCCGTCTCACCGTTACATGGATCAACTGCTAAAATGTCAACAATGCATAATCTCATTACAATTACAAATGTTTTGTTATGCGAATGACAGACACACATGTCTGAGATGAGATACCTCAGTTATGAAAATCTCATAAACAATTTATTCTCAGCAAACCCACTGACAGGCGATAAATCAGGTGTTCACGTGTAAAATATTGATAGAAGCATCAGCAATATAGAATAACTACAGTACACGATGTAACAGTGTTGATTATATATATATATATATATATATATATATATATATTTCTGACGACAGCCTTCATTCTTACAAACAATGATACACGAATGGAACACACTATATATTGTTTGTGTAAAATACTTAACATAAACTATTATAACAATATTGGATGGGCAGGTTACACTTAGAAGAAACACTGATCAACACTCGATGGGTCAATGGACTAGTTACCTATTTGATAATGTTAACTGATCTGTCATAATACATTCTAGTCCCTTGGTATGTGACAGTTCATGAGGCATGCTACATTGATTATTACTACAATAAATCTAGCGATGATTGCGTCCATACCTACGGCTGGTGCTGTACCATTCATTGTCTGTTCGATCCACAAACGGAACGCTGACACTCGCGCGTAGATGCCTGGTATTCCTCTGATAGAAAACTTATATTAGACAATATATTAGAACACAACACCCAATACAACGCGCCTGGCACGTTTCATGTCAGACATTATAATGTGCGCTCGCTGATTAATTTGGAAGTGATTGAGTCCACATCTATCCAGTATTAAATGTCGGTAACGATTACACCCAAACGTAACATGTTGAGCATAAATAAACTTGGTTATCGATTGTTGTAATTAAAACATATGTTAATAATTTCTTCTCTGTGATATTGGCACCCACCAAATAACTTGTAGTGAAATTACCATTAAACGGAAACAACAGGTGCCATTTTGATGTTATGCATCTAAAAGAGTTAACACAAACTACTAATTTGCAACTACATACAACTATTCACATCAGTTGTTTACTAAGAAGGCGGTCTAATAGTTAAACACTCCACTAAAATGTCCGCTATCACCGAGACTGACATCTTGTTCATGACGTGGAGGCTTGATCAATAAGCGCTGAGCTGTGACGTCTGTTATGACGCACCATGTTGTCAGTTTTGTTCGATGTGTGTAAAAATGCGCCGGCCAATTTATTGGTGACTCGTATTCCCTTCGTTTTAAATGCAAAATACATTTTTGTATGCAAAAAAACTAATATAATACCATGCCGTGTGCCGTGTGCCGTGTGCCGTGCGAATGAAACGTTTTATAAGTTACAGCAACCAGAAGAATTCGTCGACTATTCATGTCGTAAACTACCTGGTCTGCAATACCGGGTATGGATATATACATCGCACAATGTATATTAAACAACTTACATACCTGCTGAACAAATATTATAACAACCGAAATATATAGGTTGCTGATCATCGTAAACTAGATCAACATTCCTTGTTCGGTGACATGCGAACTGGAAAGAGTAGGCTCCCGTGATGTCAAGCTTTCGAACAACATGGCGCTGTCCAAACAACTAATCTTCTATGTCACCAACAAGGTCATTATAGTAAACTATTGTCACAATAGTTTAGATTGTAGTTGCAGATGAATAGTTTTATTAACTGTTTTATATGCAATGGCCCACACAATTGCCTTTTGTTCTACGAGCAAAATCAAAAACAATTAGTCTGACAAAAACACATACCTTTTCCCACATCCCTGACCCCAGCTGGTGATGCCATGCAATGTCCATGGTCCATTCCCAGTGCGACACACCAGGGGACCTCCGGAGTCTCCCTGTAAAATGAGAATTTCATTGTTCATGCAAACCTGCCAAAATTAACTTTCGTAAAAAGACAAGTTCTTACATAACGCAGTATCCAGTCCATAGGACGGCGCAAAGCGTTTTACACTTTACTCTCGGGCAAACATGTTCAATCGCACACCATATCGACTTCTCTGAGAAGAATTCAGCCACGCTGCAATTAATGCGCGAAGTCTATTCGTACATAAATAACCACCACTATCTATGACCTGGTACTCACTCGGACAGCTGAGTGAATTGGGATTGGCGTTGGTTCTTTTGTCGGGTAGGTAACGGGTGTCTTTGAACGGGGAAACTTTGAACACATAATGCAATATTTTGTCAATAAAATGCTATTGGGATCACTGTTCTGAAACAAATCCAAAATAGCTGCTACACGCATGAGAGAAACAATAGTCATGAAACCAGCTACACACTGGTACATGTGTCTACATGCCAAACATGTCAAAATGGAATTATGACATTGTGTAACATGTTTATATAAATTACCAGTATAGGTCTTACAATTCAGTTACTGTTTTGATGAGCAAGAATGTATGATAATATTGACACAGAAACATATGCAAAGCTCATGTCGCGCATTCAAATGAACTTTCGAACTATGATTTACACATGGCTTTTATTGTTCAATAAGTTAATAATTGTGATTTTACCAACGCAGCACTCACAAACATTGTACAAAATACATTGCATAATGAAAAGAGAGGGGCGCCATGAATTCGTGAGAAGCCAGTAACTGCCCCCGTCAGTTCATCGGTGTTATATTTAGTGATGTGACATCTTTGGAGGAATTGCTACTGTGGAAGGACGTTCAGATGTGGAGGTGCGACATCGAACACAAGCAGAAGCAAATAATTGGAGAAAGGTAGAGGGAGTCACGATAGATAGAAAATATCGAAAAGGTCTGAGAGTGTGTGTTACACTGGCATGCCTGTGTGGTCTGGAGACAGTGACATTGACAGAACATCAACAAAAGAAGCTGAAAGAGAAAGGCCTGAGAGTGTGTGTTACACCGGCATGCCTGTATGGTATAGAGACAGTGACATTGACAGAACAACAACAACAGAAGCTGAAAGGGAAACGTCTGAGAGTGTGTGTTACACCGGCATGCCTGTATGGTATAGAGACAGTGACATTGACAGAACATCAACAACAGAAGCTGAAAGGGAAAGGTCTGAGAGTGTGTGTTACACCGGCATGCCTGTATAGTATAGAGACAGTGACATTGACAGAACAACAACAACAGAAGCTGAAAGGGAAACGTCTGAGAGTGTGTGTTACACCGGCATGCCTGTATGGTATGGAGACAGTGACATTGACAGAACAACAACAACAGAAGCTGAAAGGGAAACGTCTGAGAGTGTGTGTTACACCGGCATGCCTGTATGGTATAGAGACAGTGACATTGACAGAACAACAACAACAGAAGCTGAAAGGGAAACGTCTGAGAGTGTGTGTTACACCGGCATGCCTGTATAGTATAGAGACAGTGACATTGACAGAACAACAACAACAGAAGCTGAAAGGGAAAGGTCTGAGAGTGTGTGTTACACCGGCATGCCTGTGTGGTATAGAGACAGTGACATTGACAGAACAACAACAACAGAAGCTGAAAGGGAAAGGTCTGAGAGTGTGTGTTACACCGGCATGCCTGTATGGTATGGAGACAGTGACATTGACAGAACAACAACAACAGAAGCTGAAAGGGAAACGTCTGAGAGTGTGTGTTACACCGGCATGCCTGTATGGTATGGAGACAGTGACATTGACAGAACAACAACAACAGAAGCTGAAAGGGAAAGGTCTGAGAGTGTGTGTTACACCGGCATGCCTGTGTGGTCTGGAGACAGTGACATTGACAGAACATCAACAACAGAAGCTGAAAGAGAAAGGCCTGAGAGTGTGTGTTACACCGGCATGCCTGTGTGGTATGGAGACAGTGACATTGACAGAACAACAACAACAGAAGCTGAAAGGGAAAGGTCTGAGAGTGTGTGTTACACCGGCATGCCTGTATGGTATGGAGACAGTGACATTGACAGAACAACAACAACAGAAGCTGAAAGGGAAACGTCTGAGAGTGTGTGTTACACCGGCATGCCTGTATGGTATGGAGACAGTGACATTGACAGAACAACAACAAAATAAGCTGAAAGGGAAAGGTCTGAGAGTGTGTGTTACACCGGCATGCCTGTATAGTATAGAGACAGTGACATTGACAGAACAACAACAACAGAAGCTGAAAGGGAAACGTCTGAGCGTGTGTGTTACACCGGCATGCCTGTATGGTATGGAGACAGTGACATTGACAGAACAACAACAAAAGAAGCTGAAAGGGAAAGGTCTGAGAGTGTGTGTTACACCGGCATGCCTGTATGGTATAGAGACAGTGACATTGACAGAACAACAACAACAGAAGCTGAAAGGGAAAGGTCTGAGAGTGTGTGTTACACCGGCATGCCTGTATGGTATGGAGACAGTGACATTGACAGAACATCAACAACAGAAGCTGAAAGAGAAAGGCCTGAGAGTGTGTGTTACACCGGCATGCCTGTGTGGTCTGGAGAGAGTGACATTGACAGAACATCAACAACAGAAGCTGAAAGGGAAAGGTCTGAGAGTGTGTGTTACACCGGCATGCCTGTGTGGTCTGGAGACAGTGACATTGACAGAACATCAACAACAGAAGCTGAAAGAGAAAGGCCTGAGAGTGTGTGTTACACCGGCATGCCTGTGTGGTATGGAGACAGTGACATTGACAGAACAACAACAACAGAAGCTGAAAGGGAAAGGTCTGAGAGTGTGTGTTACACCGGCATGCCTGTATGGTATGGAGACAGTGACATTGACAGAACATCAACAAAAGAAGCTGAAAGAGAAAGGCCTGAGAGTGTGTGTTACACCGGCATGCCTGTATAGTATAGAGACAGTGACATTGACAGAACAACAACAACAAAAGCTGCAAGTATGCGGGAGAAACTGTGTTCGAAGAATAACAATTTCAAATAGGGTAGGTAGAAGAAGGATGGACGACGTGAGAAAAGAATTGAAATGCAATGGAGCCTAACATGAGGATTACTGAGAAACCGGATTAGATGGACAGCCCACTTGGATGTATGCAGGACAAATAGCAAAGAAAGAAAAAACACATCGAGTGGTTCAGCAATACTGTACCTGACCCCCCATCCCTGCACAGCAGGAACAAGGAGGAGAGCTCTGCAATGTGCTCAATGATGCACTATCAACTAAAAACGTGATAACATAAAGTACCTGACATGCATCTTTGCCTCCTTCTCGCTGTCCAGCACAAAGCATGGCGTCCGTGATCTGATCCGGATACGAGCTTCTACATGTCGCCGTGTCAACAACTGGTAGAAGAACCTGGCGTAGCACTGTTCTATCCCCTGTGCCTGCAGACAGTACACACGTAGTTCGTGAACATTGTCAAACCGGAGAGTATCTGCAAGCGTCCCGATCTCGACTCTCTTTCCCGATCGCGACATGTATTCAGTTCGATTGTTGGACAATGAAACTGAGCGCTTGGCGCGATCGGGATACGGACAGAGTCGCGATGGAGGCGCTTGCAGACACTCTCTATTTGCACAGCATTCATTGTTTGACGTATTAAGACAGCCGCTTTGGCTATTAACCACTCATTTACATTGGTGCTATGTTTTGAATCGACCAGCTCTCAATTGCATTGGGAAATAACTGTCGTTATTTTTTATGAAATACATCGCTTATTAGTAGAGCAGAGGCAAATGGTCGAAGGAAGCGAGAGGATTTCTGCAACTGTGATAGTATTGATATTATTATTATTATTTCAGAACATAAATCAGTACGTGCATTTAAAAATAATAAATACTTATATAACAAAATATATAAAACAATATTACGGCACACTTAGAAAAAGGAAGCTGTTCGCAAAATACAAATAACCGTTAACTCGGTAAGACAAACTGGAATGTTCGCTGAAACTGGGATATATTAAAAATAAACGTAACGTGTATATTCGATAATTCGTACATAGAGTGACGCGGCAAAATGCACCTGCCTGTGTTCAACGCTGAGGATTTTCAAATGTAAATAACTTAAAAACTATTCAAAATGTCTGTGTACATCCAGCGACATATTTGTAGATGGCAAAGTTATCTTTATGATGATGTAAAAAAAAAATTAAATTCCGCGGCTGGAACTCCACGTACAGCCTTTTGAAATATCGAGCCCCCCCAAATTCTCCGCCCCTGGACGAATTTCGAAAATGTCGCAATCTACGAACCATCTCAATGGGCCCGCTAGATCATATGCAAAATTTCAGCCCGATACATGCAAATCTGACGGAGATGTGGGTGCACATACAAACATAGAATGAACTGTTTTATAATATAGATTTTCATTTACTAACTATGTTGAAGATATACTGACAGCCAAATTGTGTTTTGTCAATTTGACCCCGGGACTTGTTCAAATAGTAAACAAAACATCCAGTTTCAAAACAAGCTTTATTCGTACGGGTGAGAGAACTAGAGGAAAGGACAAAAACGGGGCACACTCACCTCGCGTAATTCCCCAGCCGGTGGCCACACACTCCGTGTCTGCTGCTACCTTTGCATCGGGCAGACACACCTGCGACACCTCGGTACGATATTCCATACTGCCCTGGATTCTGATGAGAGCGATGTCATTGTTGTATCTTCCACCTCTTCCATAATCTGGATGCGAATGCATTTCTTTGATCGCCCAAGTTGATTCAGCTCCTTCAATTACCGACCGGTTGTGTTTGCCAACAACAACATGCAACCGTGATGCTGTGTACTTTTCTCTGCAACAATAATCTAAGTTTAAACCCGAAATATAACCTTATGCTGATAATAATAATTAGCTAAACTCCACCCAACCCCGTGGTATCAGTTTTCATGATTACAGTATTGTTTTGTCTTAAATTCGTTTACAGTGGCGCCATCTGAAGACTTGATCACCACTCAATTATCTCAAGTTAGAGAAAGGTCCTCTAAAAAGAATTGCATAACGGAAACACGTAAGTAGATAACTCTAAGTAATGCGCAAGGAAACATGTAAGTAGATAACTCTAAGTAATGCGCAAGGAACTGTGTAAGTAGATAACTCTAAGTAATGGCACAAGGAAACACGCAAGTAGATAACTCTAAGTAATGGCACAAGGAAACACGTAAGTAGATAACTCTAAGTAATGGCGCAATGACGTAAGTGAACATAGAAAGAGGCGAGTGAACCTCGGAGTGCGGGAGGAGATACTCTTTCATTACAATGCTCCAAAGTTAGCGTAGTATTATCTAAATAGTAGTAGTAGTAGTAGTAGTAGTAGTAGTAGTAGTAGTAGTAGTAGTAGTAGTAGTAGTAGTAGTAGTAGTAGTATCAGTAGGAGTAGTAGTAGTAGAGATATGTTTACATTACAAAGCTCCAAAGTTAGCGTAGTATTATCGTAGTAGTTGTAGTTGTAGTAACAGTAGTAGTAGTAATAATAATAATAGTAGTAGTAGCAGTAGCAGAAGCAGCAGAAACAACAGTAGCAGTAGTAGTAGTAGTAGTAGTAGTAGTAGTAGTAGTAGTAGTAGTAGTAGTAGTAGTAGTATTAGTAGCAGCAGCAGCAGCAGCAGCAGCAGCAGCAGCAGCAGCAGCAGCAGTAGTAGTAGTAATATTAGTTTACTGCATTAAAATCGTAAGACCGGATATGTGTGAAAGAGAAGAGACTCATCAAACAGACAGGATGGTTCAAATCATTACTCTTTCTACGTATTACTCATACAATTAGATTGAATAACAACAGGAGCGGAATACACGCGTGTACGTTTATACTGAACTTACAAGCAATGCGCAGCAGTGATGATCCAGTCTTTGCCTACAACGCTTCCACCGCAGATGTGTCCCGCACCCACCAAACTGAGGCTTATCTGCCACGGCCAGGAGTACTCCTTTGCCTCGAAGCCACCCACGATACGCGGAAACTGAGGTGGCACAGCAGGCACTCCGCATTCGCCAGCAACTGGACAGTCATAAAAAGGAAGTATCTTAATTTGAATACATCATATGGTGAGAGTTACGCTGAACCAGGACATCCAGCCATGTCAGTTCACATAAAACGGTTGATTTTCCCCAAAGGTTTTCGTTCCAATCTTTCCTATGAGTCCTCCTCTGATAATGATCTGCCCATTGCTCCTTGGTAAGGCAACAACCTCAAGCATACATCAACGTCATTTGTAGTTGATCGTTTACAAACTGTTATATTCCAATCTTTCTTATGTTGAGCTAGTGGATAATCAGACCGGCAAACTGAACATGGTTGAAGGTGAATCCTTTAATACGGTAAGAAACATAAATAATCATTGCCTCACGTCGCCCGTTCCTTCCGTGACTCATTTGAATTGCTCTATACCGTTACAGTAAACATTAAAAACTCACCCATATGTGCTATTTCGAAACTACATGCTGCGCACATTCCCATTTTGTTGATACCGTTAATCTAATTACCATCAGACAAGCCAAGGATCGAACGCTTTTTAAACTAACATTAACGGTACATTTATTGAGACAGCAGTCTAAGTATCTCACTGAATGCAATTTCATTGTATGCAATATATAATATAAAGTCACATGTTGTATTATCAAAATATATTAAGTTACATTTGAATGATAACTATTAAATTGTATTATCAAAATATATTAAGTTATTTTTGATTGATAACTATTAAACCATTAATATAGTAATGTTTTTATTACTCTTTTACGGATTAGTTATTATTCTCAATTTTATTATTTTAATTTTAACAGTCATTGGTGCTCTATACTTTATGTTTGTTTAATGTTATGATTACTTAAATTTTAGCATTTTAGTATATTGCAAATTTTGGATTTTTAGGTCTAAATAAAGCTATTATTATTACCATTCACTAAATGTGCAATTGCTAGGTAAGTGGGTAAGCAAAAGAATAATGGTTTCTCCGTTGTAACCACCGTAAATAAAAAGAACATCAACTGTTTAGTGTTACCTACCAAGGACAACCTTCCTGGCTGTGTAGGTGACCACAAAACCACTCGCCGTAACTTTGTCGTTAGTGTTGAAGACAACCAACAAACTCTCGTTGGATGACGTCACATCACTAGGCGCATAATTTCCGCAGGAAGTCTGGAGTAGATTACCCGTGACGCCATCAGTTATGACAAGGCTGTCACGAGAACAGTTGTACGATGACTCCAAGTCGAATCGCTCAAAGTGCAGATGTACTCGCTGAAAATGGTACAATTATTATGGTATGTGTGCACACGGTAGAAACGTATGACATAGAACATGCAAATGTTTTCCCAGTTCTCTGGTATGCTTAAAGGTGCCTCGTCAATACGGTTTTTTGCTCGCCTCATCAATTTCAAATTCATTCTGCGAAAAGGCAAACCTACCAAATACCCACACGATATCCGACTGCCTAAATCGTTTAAGCAGCATTTTGAATATAGTTTTGGTGACATCATCAGACGAATTATTAACTTACTTAATTATGAACCAAAACATATATATGTATATATACATACTTAATTGAGTCACAATTGGCTAAGGCAAATTACTATATATGACGGCCAAAAGTATTTCTTTGGAATATATTAAAGACATTTTTTATAAGCGATGGGCTAAACACGTTGGGAATTACATTGATCAGATGGAATCATTAACAAACGAAAATGTAAATCTTACTTGTCCATCGTCGACTGTGATGAGCCACTCGCAATGCATGTTAGCTGTGTACTGGGACCTGCTGATCCAGAATTCCCCTGCCTTCTTACTCAATTCAACTTGTGAACCATGGCAGGCTGGCACACCTGAAAACATGATATTCGGCTGCGACCTTTAGACAGATACAAAGTCGGTACAACATATATTTAACTTGAACCTGATAACTATAATACTATTCTGGAAAGTCTGGAAAATAGTGTATGACATATTTTAAGTGGAATGCTAAATATAAAAAGTAGTGGTAATTATGAATGGTGACGTAATGCACTTACAGTGTAATGTAATGTATCGCATTTGTCACATAATTCATCAGCAATGTAATGTCCTAGTGCAAAACAATATAATGCAGTGATGACATATTGCATCAACGATCTACTAGAAAGGGCATGCGTCTAGCTTACGCAATGTTGACATTGTGGCTGATTTTACATACCATACAGCTGTTATAGAAAACATATTCGTGATACAGACTTGTTTTCACATCACCTGGGTAACAACACCATTGAACTGTAAATCCCATTATATACTAATCTTAATACTACTGTCTGGATTGCTGAAGAGGATTATGGCAATGCACTCTGAAGTCCAATAATGTTTTCTTACCGGAATCCACTGCGGTGTATTTGATCTTGAAGCCTTTCCCCTGAGTCGAGGAGTCAGATGTGAAATACACATACAAGGTGTTGTTTGCCGATATGATATCACCTGGCAATATGCTTCCGCAGAATTTGCCCAATTGTGGTGTCCAATAGTTCGGTCCGTCATACACCCTGACTCTGTCTTTGTGACAGTGGTCGTGAGTTTCAAGGTCGAAGCTCAGAAATGTCAGCTTAATGATCTGCTCAAAAGAAAAAAAAAGGAAAAGGTACGTAATGAAACTGACGCTTCCTCTTCTAACTGTTTGCATATAAAATCAAACGTTCCTCATTTTACTAACATTGCGGATACACCAGAGATTGTTTTTGAAAAACGTATTCAACGGTTTTTAATAATATACTGAACGTCTCATTCTAATTTGCCTACCTTGGTTGTTTCTACCTGAATCACCCATCGACATCTCATATTGTTGACATATTGGGCATCATCCACGCCAAACGTTCCTTCCGATCCAACCAGATGAGCCACTGTGCCGCTACAACCTTCAAAATGACAGTACTTGCAAATTATTTAACTGCGCAACACTACAGTTCTTTCATTTGTGTCACGTTAATTTTTATTTATATCAATTTAGAAAGTGCAGTATTATATTTGTTAAAACATATGCAACTGGCCGTGTAATGTATATAGACATCAAATTAAACAGCCATGGAACAACTCGTTCAAATGGCCGTTTGCGCAGGGCATTAGACATCATCAATAGCTAACCCGATTAAGCGCGTACGCCGGCGCGATCATTAAACGCGAACACCAAGTTACTGAGTGCTACGTCAGAGCTTTAGTGGTCCAACCAAAAATCAACACACATATTTGAGGTGTGACGTGCCGAAAAGTATATTCAGCTTATGCACTTAGGAAGTATTATTTCGTACATAAATAGTTGCACCTATTGAAAAGTAACTACGCTGTGTAACAGCTCGACCTCTTGGGAACACAAACAAATACAGAACGGTGAGTTTATCAGCATGTTTGACGATTTTTTAAAAACCGGTCGAATCGCTTGTTGACAACTGCTGTGATGCCAAGCGCTGAGCCATGGCTGTAGCAATGGAATAAATGTGTTTGTTGGAATATTCCGGCTTAGTGTAAGTACTATGCATTTTCGTTAGTTAATTAGGTCATTCCATATTACCTTTAAGAGAGGTTTTATACTGGATCCTGAAGCCTTGACTATTAATTGTGTCATCAGACGTGAATGACACAAACACAACGCTCCCGCTGGCTGTGATATCCCTGGGTCGAACACCGCCACAGAGCGTGCGCATCATTGACGCAGTGTCGTCACTTCCGTCGTAGATTTTCACTCTGTCGTATTCACAATTAGTGGATTGTTCGAGTCGGAACCAGAGGAAGTGCAGCTGCACTTGCTGAGAAACAAAACAAACGACTAAATACACCACTGACACTTGTTCTTAGAAACAAAACAAACGACTAAATACACCACTGACACTTGTTCTTAGAAACAAAACAAACGACTAAATACACCACAGACACTTGTTCTTAGAAACAAAACAAACGACTAAATACACCTCTGACACTTGTTCTTAGAAACAAAACAAACGACTAAATACACCACTGACACTTGTTCTTAGAAACAAAACAAACGACTAAATACACCACTGACACTTGTTCTTAGAAACAAAACAAACGACTAAATACACCACTGACACTTGTTCTTAGAAGAAGAAAAAACGACTAAATACACCACTGACACTTGTTCTTAGACTACAGTACATAACAGGTCTCGCAGCTAGCACCGTGTTTGACGAAATATTCACAAATATCTCAGAGCGGTTGGTACACATAGATGAAGAAAGTTGGATTCCTAACAATCCAATATCTTGATTCTTCACTTGTTATCTGTAGCTTAGCTATGGATTGCAATCTTGTTAAACATAGTTACTCGGTAAAGATAAGCTGCCACCATATTTACTCTTTCAGAGATTTGGCAATTCGGCTGACCGGCGCAAAAATGTTGTACATATACTAAATTCTGGTGGCACTTTGTGCCAGTGGGGACATGTTTGTATGTAAACACATTTTACTCATGTTAAAAGCGTGTAATTCGAATAAAAACTGTCTATCGACTGCAGAGACGTTAAACGTTGATGCATTCTGAATACATTATGGAATTTGCGTCCATATTAACTAGAGAGACAGCATGAGTTTGTGTGAATTCCAAGTAAACTCAAACGTAACACAAACTCATGTGAGCAACCATCACCACCAATGTTCGCTCGTTCGTGTTCAGAGTTCGGAAAGTCACCCGAATGTTTTGTTTATGATATAGCACTGTGGTTTCTTTAATTGATGTTGACGTCATATTTCAAACATTCATGAAAGGTAACTGATAACTTCATAATAAAATGTGTGTGTGTGGGGGGGGGTGCTTGAGTGTGTGTACATGCGTGTGTATGTGCATGCCTGGGGAAGTATTTGAATAATGAAAACACGATTTATGTTCAGGGATACTGTGTCTCAAATAACCACTGTAATGGTTCACCTGTCCCTCGTCGACTTGGATCTTCCACTGACACTCTTCGTTGGACCTATACTTGTTCCCTTCCGTGCCAAACTCTCCGGACGACCCAGTCAACGCGGCAGACTGATTGCATGACCCTGTGTGAACGATTACTAAAGGATATAATTATATTATGTTGATGAATACGCAAATAGCATTTAAATGTTTCTAGTCTGCTGTCTTAGGGTCAGTTTTCAAACATAATGTTCACTTTTGGAAGAACTCACCAAATTTGGCACATATGTCCTTTTGGTAATTACTAATTCTGATATAGGACAGACATTTTGGATTCTTTAACACCCTCTAATTAGTATGAATCCAAAATGGCCGCCGCCAATACACGGAAAAACCCGATGTGGTCATATCTCCGCTAATTATAGGCCAATTGCGATGTATTTGGTATGCATTATGATAGTTGTGGATATGTTCAATCGACTGATAAGGTTTTCATCATTATCCAAGGTCAAGGTCACGAGATGTTTATCCAAAAATAGCTAAACTTTAGGTGGAGCGCATTGGTACAGTGGCCAGAGCTTCGGACTCAACCTGGGTTCGAATTATGTGGTGCCGTGTCGAACTTTGGACACCTACCTTCACTCTGTATTGTTCCACTTCACTCAGCTGTATTAATGAGTACCTGGCTATATACAGTGATGGATATTTGTGTACGAATAGTATGAATGAATCAATGAATGAATCTTTATTCAGAACATTGATAACAACATATATATACAAGACAACCAAACAAGTTTAACTATAATACAAGTGAGAATACACAATGTTTGAAGGGGGTAAATTCGAAGTCATTGACGTTTGTGTAAAATTTACCCCTGACATATATTGATATATATTTACATATATGTATGCACACATATACATACATATACACACATATATACATATACACACAAACACATACATACGTACATGTATATTGAGACATCGATATTATATTTATTGAATTTGCTATTCATCTAACCATCTAGCTACAATAATTGAAAACATGTAATGGAATATGTGCATGTTCAAAATTTAAAGCAGGTGATAAATACACATCTTTACACATATATATTGTTTCCTCAATGGTATGATTATATTTGCGTATGATTTTGTTTAGATTCATACAACCAGATATTTCTTAAGTAAAAGGTTCTTGCATTTACGCTTAAATTCAGTCATAGTATTAGTAGTTTTTAAATGATCACATAGAGAATTCCACAGTTGCACTCCCTTTACACAAAGCGACATTGATCTCATGGTAGAACAGACTCTCTGTCCTTCTAAGTCATGATTAGTTCGCATTGAGTATGGTATTTCCCGTCTAGTAAACAAACACTGAATATTTGGTGGCAAACAGCTGTAGTAAGCTTTTTATGTTAGTAAGCTTATAATGTTTTCAATTCTATGATAACTGGAAATTTTAGAACATGTAATTGTTGGAAAAGTGAGTTTGTATGATCCAACCGTCCAAAATGAAAGCTTTGATTGTACGTATTTTATATAAGCTTTCCAATTTAGTCAATCTTCAATAGACACACCCAAAATCTTGGTGACCCTTACTCTTTCGATATTAACATTTCGTATACGATTTCCAAATAACATATAATTGGTTTTAGATAGGTTCAGAGTAAATTTATGTTGTTGGTAAACAAGGTTGAGACGTGTTGAAACAGATGGCTGTACCTTTCGTCGAGTTTGCCCCAAGCATAGTCTCCGTCATCCAGCCCACGAATTTGTTCACTCGAGTGAAGACAACTCTGTCGCTATAATAAACACATTTCGTTCAGTATGCTTATAAGAGCTGACTCTCTTCTTACATAAATCATGTCACACTGTAGCATAATTAAAATGTATATTAAGGTGATTGTTTTGTGTGTAAGACTAGGGCGTGATAATCACGATTAATGAACAAATACGCAAATACGTGTTATATTTTTGACGAATTAATGGTCAATGCTATATAATTTCAAGATACCGCTAACAAAGTAATTGGTAAATGTAGATCTACCCATAATATGTATTCCGCAAACTTGTGATTCCATGCAGCTTCCACGCTCCGCCATTTTGCCGGCACTGCAGTGCCCAACTCGAGTTATCCTACAACAGTTCATGTCGGTCAACATCGCATTTCTGCATACCAACCTATTAACTTCCAGCTCAATCACCGTATATCCTCTTTATGATACTGAACCATCAGCATCATCACTTGTATTAATTGATCACACATTACTGAATGTTTGCAAAATATGTTTGTAAATAAAGATGTATTGATCACATTGACGCCCTATTGCACACCAGCATCATAACTTTTACAAAACGAATACAGGTGTATATGTCAATGAGATTGATGTGGTAAAACACGTGTGTAATTGTACAACATTTATATTGTTAATTGCCCACGTAATCCAGATGGATAAAACACATCTTATTGTACAATTGTGATTACATATCCCATTTACATTTATTAATTATATAACAGCTTTTTATATATAATATATATATATATATATATACATATTCCGTGTATATATATATATATATATTATATATTGTTAAATTCATTATATTTATTTATTTTTAATGCTGACTTGTAAGTACCGGTATATGGGTTTTACCTAACTTTAAAATATTGCTAATCGACACGTGGTAAACATATAAACATCGTGACATAGTCACAAGAACAAGTTCGTCAAAAACATATTCGTTTGTGTTGCCCACCCAACATGTGTGGTTGCCATCCTGTTCACATGGAACAAACATTGTCGCGTTCGAGAAATGCCAGTTCAACGAAGTGTCGTTAGTCGGCACCCGAACCTGTTGAAGCACCACGTCGTGGTTCACTCCTACAACACACGGGCGTTGACATGTTCACAAAAACCATCTTACTACTATGTTTAGACGTAATATGAATGGTACGGATTACTAAAATAAATATTTTAATAGTTTCACAAAGAGATTTATTAACAAAATAATACCAACAAAAATACGCACCCACGTACACACTCACTCACACACACATATATATATATATATATACACACACACACACACACACACACACACACACACACACACACACACACACACACACACACACACACACACACACACACACACACCGTTGTGGGGAAACACGCCTATTTATACAGCGACGTGTATGAAAGTCCAAAAATATGCTTCACTACTATTTATATACCGATGCACCCACAGTTGTCCAACTGACACACTCACCGTGATTCTGTCTCCATCCCGTCACCACACACGTTGTACCATTTGATATGCCAGTCTCCGGCAGACACACTGGCGCCACCTCGTGGCGGAACTCAATACTGCCTTTCAATTTGACAATGGCAATGTCGTTGTCATCTACTCGTCCTAGCATATACTGTGGGTGGATGAATATGCCATCGACCATCCACGTCGATTCTGTTCCGTCAGTCAATGGCAGATTGTGTTCGCCGACGATGACTCGCAACTGTGACTTCTTGTACTGATCTCTGCAATACGACCACCTATTTGTGACTAGCAAATAAGATTTCCTTACATAACAACAAACGTCCTCTTTGTCTTACCTACCGATACCACGGCCCAACTATAAGAACCTCTATATAATGAGCAAGAACTACGATTATCTTCATGTTAGCGTATATTTCATGATCTATCAACCGTCAACCTAATTCCCTGGATTCAACTGCGAAGTCCATAAAAATGGGTGTTTTAATCAGGAAAGAAAACCACTGGATGATGGGATTGACAATTTCCCAGCCACAGTTACGCCACAGGTTATCATTATATGTGAGCGCATGTTTTCTTGGTGTTCTAACTGTCTGTGTGTTAATACCAACAGGCTATTCCAGTGTTTTATATTATACACCTATTCATAGCTAATTTATTTATTAGTATATTTATATATAAAACAAAACGTCATACGTACACACAGTGCGCAGCTGTGATAATCCATTGATGATCCAGAACACTACCACTGCAGACGTGACCATAGCGCAACAATATTAGGCTGATCTGCCACGGCCAGGAATGCTCCTTTGCTTCCGAGCCACGAGAACGTTCCGGAATCTCCGGAGGAATTGTGGGTTGTCCACACACATCAGGAACTGCGTGGGAAGGAATATTAACGTGTACGTCAAACAAATAATGTACGTTGCACACACAAACACCCACAGACACACAAACGAACACAAATGCCAGCACGCACACACTGGTTTTGTGTGCGTGTTTTTTATTGTGTGTGCGTGTGTGTGTGTATGTGCGCGTGCGTGTGCTTGTTCGTGTGTGAATGTGAGTAAGCATGTGTGTATACATGAATGTATTATATAACTGGGTACGTATATGCAAATGAGTTCTATTAGGCATGTCCAATACGTGACGTTTTACCGGGTGGAGGCTTTCGTTGATGTGACATACCAACGTCTACAGTACATGTGACGTATAATGTTTTTGTTCACGTGAGATAGTTCGTAATATCCCACATCATGGTTGATAGGTGTCCTGGCCTTTCTGATCCATATGGCTTCTTTTATTTGCCGTGTTCTTCTGTTGGCTTCCATGTTCACTATTTTCCCTCCCTCCCAGTCTAAGATATGATTTTGTGTTGTTGCGTGGTCTGTGATATTTTTGTTCTCGCTGCCCGTGTATTTCTCTTTCCTTTTGTTGTCAACATACTTTCTGCGTTCCTCAAGTCTCGTTGTGAACAGTCGTCCCGTCACCCCAATATATTCAGCACCACAGTTCTTCCATTGTATTTGGTACACCAGTTCACCTTCACTTTGTCCTTAGGATGTGCCAACAGGCGCCTGAGGGTGGTGTGGGGACGCATGGTTGTTGCTACCCCATACCTCTTCAGTAAACGATGTACTCTCTCTGAGACTCCCTCAACATATGGGATGACTACTTCGGTTTGTTTTGTCAGTCTTTTTCTTTTTGTTGCTATCCGTCACCGTTTTCAAAGCCCAGGACGGATAGCCACAAACGTCCAGGGCTTCTCTCAGGTGTTTCTCCTTTTCCTTCTTGTCCCCCACTTCCGAAGTTATTGTCTCACACCGATTCATCAGGGTTCTGACGACTCCTAACTTTTGGTGTTTGGGGTAGTGGGACGCAAAGTTCAGGTATTGATCAGGGGAACTATGAACTATCTCACATGTACGATGATGTCATACGTCTCATGTACAGAATAAATCGGTGTGTCACATCAACGAAATCCTTAACAAGGTAAACATTCACGTATTAAACATGTTTAAAAGAACTCATTTGCATATAAATTAACTATCCTGAAGAATGTTAAGCAATGTATACGCATAATAAGTTTCTCTGTTTGCTGATATCTACACACATCCCTACACTTAGTAATACAATTTTTTTTAACCCCATGCCACATACCATGCGTTACAGCGCGTGCCGTATACGTGATCACAAAACCGCTCCTTGTCATTGAGCCGTCAGTCTTGAAGACGACCGACAGACCATTGCCCGATGACATCACATCGCCAGGTACGTTGTCTCCACACAAAGTGTAAGTCACATCTCCAGCTCCACTGTCCGTGATGACGAGGCTGTCGTTGACACAATCGATGGCGTCTTGAACGTCAAACCGCTCGAAGTGAAGGTGGACACGCTGCAAGGATATGGTTTGTGAGGAGATGTTTACTTCTAACCTTTTGGTTACATGCAAACGACTAGACACCCCCAATAACTGTCGCTTAATCGTGTCTTACTCGTGATATGGTTTGTGAGGAGCGTTTAAGATACTAACAAATGAAGCTTGCGTATGTGTATACATGTCTGTTTGTGTGTGTTTGTGGTTGTGTGTGTGTTTGTGTGTGTGTTTGTGTTTGTGTGTGTATATGTGTGTGTGTGTGTGTGTGTGTGTGTGTGTGTGTGTGTGTGTGTGTGTGTGTGTGTGTGTGTGTGTGTGTGTGTGTGTGTGTGTGTGTGTGTGAGTACTTGTGTGTGTGTGTGTTTGTGTGTGTGTGTATGTGTGTATGTGTGTGTGTGTATGTGAGTGTGTGTGTTTCTGGTTGTGTATGTATGTGTGAGTGGATGTGTGTGCGTGTGTGTGGGTGCGTGCGTGCGTACAGTGCGTGTGTGCATGCGTGCGATTTCCGTGCGTATATGTGTTTCCCGCATGCTGTTCTCGTTTAAATAACAGCAAATACAATATTTGGGCCACAATTTCTACAATGTAAAATGGTACAGTGTGCCCGAACGCCCCCATATGTTTAGCATCCATTTTTTTTTCACTTAACTTTTTTCTAGGCATTAGGTCAATAGATACGGGGTGGATAGGTCAGTTGAACTTACTTTCCCTGAATCAACGTCTATCTGCCATTGACATTGCAGATTATTTGTGTACTGACGACTCGTTATCCAGATCTGGCCTTCTGCCCCGCTCATCTTTACCCCAGTGCCATGGCATGGTTCTGGAAACTCGTATATTGCAATCACAATTCATGCGTTATTAGAACTAATATATCCAATGATGTATTGTAAAGTATATCCACTACCACATCACATTTTCATGTAAGTCACATGTACTTTGTTATTATCAGAAGAACAAAGAAAATATACATTATAGTTAATTAAGAAACGTACGCACTTTCCCTTGTATATAACATGACTTATTTCCATCCAGGTACAACACACAATTATAAGTAGTGGCATATGATGGTGTTCTTATTCTTAGAGTTACTAAAACAAACCATTTGAAACTACAGTTCGTACTACAGCGCCAGTTATTTACTCAGACTTTGTTCCAAAACTGGGATATTTTAGTTCAATCTAATTTGCGCTGATGGCTGGCCAATCAGCACCCTGGAAAAGAATAAATACACGTGCCCACACCTTTTATATACCGTAGTGGGACATCATTGTGACGACAGGTTCACTCTACAAATGGCGCTGTCCAAGAAATGCAGTTTTTATTCTCTAGTGAACCACCGGCGTGATATTCTTGATTTAGGTGCAGAAGATTAATGTTGATTAACCCATCAGGTTTTAAAGCCCCAAACCATGATTTGTTTACCTTTCGTTTTATAGAGAAACTAAATTAAAGGAACACGAACGAACTACTGGTATGCGTACTCACTTGCAAGTGACTCTATGCCTTCATATTTAATCTCGAAACCAGTTCCAGTCCATGACCTGTCGGTTTCAAAAGAAATGAACAGGGAACTGCTACCGGAAATTACATCACCCGGCATCATACTTCCGCAGTGCGTGCCCAGCAGCGTTGAACTGTTCGTGCCGTCGTAAACTCTGACCTTGTCATAGCTGCATCTTGCATTGAACTGGACGTCAAAATGGATGAACTCCAGTCGAATTATCTGCATTTTGAATAACCAAATGATTATTTGAAAGAAAGACATTATATGATAATAATGTCGAAGTTCAGGCGAATACCCGTGTGGTGTGTGTGTGTGTTTGTGTGTGTGTGTGTGTGTGTGTGTGTGTGTGTGTGTGTGTGTGTGTGTGTGTGTGTGTGTGTGTGTGTTTGACACAACTAAGATTACTCTAGCCAAAATTGGCCGCACTATTAATGTTATATGTCCTTTTTGAACAGGTCGACGAGCCAACATTAAAAAAATCAATACGTAGCGTTTATTACTGAATATCTCCCACCCCCCTGTAATGCATCGTCCAGCTCTCAATGCCACCGTGCCTTGCTATATTGTCTACACCTTTTCCCGATCTTTACATTGAACAGTTCCTGCATGCCAAATTACAACATATGTAAATTATATCATCCAACACCATCAGCATATCTTCGTTTATACTGCCCACCTTGGTAGTGTCGACTTGTATGTACCACCGACAGCGGTTTTCATATTGTGCCTTTGTGATGCCAAACGTTCCCACAGAATCTGTCATTATCGCCGCACTGCCGCCACATCCTGCAGTGACCGTGAATATACTTCCATTTTAGATGTCGTCATACATATAAAGTTGAACACCACCTAAATTAAATATTCAATGTTTTGAACACATTTAATTTGCTATAATATATTTAAAAGTGGAACGGATACTTATAATATTTTTAAACTAATGTACTGATTGTAATGTATTACTACCATAACACTCTCATACAGTTTACATTTGCAAAGCTGGTGTTTATGGACATATACTATTACAGAGTTAAAAAACTGTCCACTACACTAGTCAACATTTTCAAATCGACCTGTATTCAGCTTGTGAATTATAAAAAGCTGCCACCTTTGTAGGTACATCATAGAACATTAACATTACTACCTGCAACTGGAATGAAGGACGAATACTGGATAGCGAAGCCATCATATGTATCTGAGCCGTCAGTCGTGAATGTCACAAATACGACATTCCCGGTGGCTTTGATGTCACCCGGTAGCACAGTGCCACAGAGTGTTCTTATCAATGGTGCATAGATGTCACTTCCGTCGTAGATCTGAACTTTGTCGTATTTACAATTGGATCCTTCCACGCTGAATTTCAGGAAGTGCAATCGGACAAGCTGAAATAGAACAACTTGTTGAGTTGCAATCAACAAACAACATACACTCAACTACTGAATCTTCAGAACATATATTAATATGCTAACTCATGAGTGTGTAGGTGTATCTCTGAGGCGTCTCTTTCAATGTACATTCTCTCACATGGACCATGGACCATCTGGTTTACCAACTGGCGGGTTATTTGAAAAGAACACCAAAGTAGTTACTTAGAGTAATTTACTTTTTCAGTAGCCAAATAAAGTTGTCAGTCATTCTACACGAGGGGCCATTTTGGAGTTTTGTTAATATTATTATATGCTACACGTAATGCCGTTGAGGGCGAAAGCATAACTTAAATGGTTACAATTAATAATGATGACAATTAATAATAATAATAATAAATAACTTTCCGGTGCCAATATCCTCGGACAATTCGAGCTCAGTGCCGCAAACAAACCGAAAGATTAAGCGTTTTCATAATCATGTACTGAGCGAAAGTCATCAACAGATGGATGAAATTGCTAATAAGCTAAGGATGAGATGAAGTATTAGATAACGCTGAAATGAAACTACATTTCCTGATCATTGACAGGGAGTGAGTGCGGAAACCGAGAAGGTGCGACTTTCAGCGTAATTATGCTGCTGTCGCAATTACTGTCGGTTAGTCACAAGTCGGTGTAACTATTTTTAAATGTATAACTGAACAGTTTGTTATACTGTTATAAATTCATCAAAAAAATCGCCTACCGTGTTAGGTTCGACCTGTATCTTCCATCTACATCTCATGGAATTCTCGTACTGGCCTGGATTAACGCTAAACGTGCCTTTCGATCCTCCAAGTACAGCCACTGCGCCACTGCATCCTTCAATGTAACATGCAATAACATTGTTCCACAGTCGATAATGCACAATGTAATTATTATTTCAATGACAACGTGTAACATAAATATTTTTATTTATTTATGACGTCACCTTATGTGAAAATTAATACGTAGGATATAATGGCCTTATCATTTTACTAAAGTAAAAAGCGTTATACATACTTTTTATGAAACAGTGCAACTAATTGTCGTACAAAAAATATACAAATGTGCGGCATAATTGTCTTATGACAATCACCATTCCCTATTTGACTAAACACTTGTTCAATGTAAGTGTTGATCATCAAAATCAAAGCGTGTATCAAAGTTTTAATACATGGAGTGAAGACAATACACTACCCACATATTATTTATTATTACAAAACTAAATTATGCTGAGAAATGTCCCAAACAAGGCATGTAATAGGTGCATCTTTTACAATCCTAGAAACAAGTGAGTGACCGTGTTGGATTGACACATCTCAGCATGTAGTGAGTTGACACACCATCGCCTCACTGGGTAATCACACACTTGACACTATATACGATACATTCACACATTAACACATTAACCAGGTTATGCGACAATACCTCCGAGAACAGTCTGATAGCCGATCCTGAAGCCGGAACCAGTAATTGTATCATCCGACAAGAAGGACACGAACATAACGTTCCCGGTGGCCGTGATGGCCCGATGTCGACCACCGCCACAGAGCGTGCGTATCAGTGGTGCAGTGTCGTCACTTCCGTCGTAGATGCTCACTCTGTCGTATTCACAATTAGTGGATTCCTCTAATTCGAATTTGTGGAAGAGCAGTTGCACTTGCTGGAAACCAAAACTCACGGTTGTACATTAGGGACACATACTAATTTTACTCACTGGTGACACGTGTTAATATACAACTATATAAAACGTACTGAAAGACGGGATGCCATGGTATTCTTTTATTAATTCCAATGTCAGTGTCATTGACCTATCCATCGTGTGAACTGTTGCCTAACAAAAGCTCCGTCAAGCTATCAAAACAGTTTGCGTCTGTGCATTCCATAATATATATTTTGTTGATATTCTAACCAAAAAAGCGTTTCTTCATATTTGTCTTTCGTCTTTATAACTAAAAAACAGAATTCTTAAAGTGAAAACTGTATGCGGGAATGTTTGAATCATGAGATTTCATGCAGCAATAGTAATGTGATTCACGTATATAACCGTTATCAACATTCGTGGCTAAGGTACTGTTTGATGGAGGTCACATGCAAAATGTTGATTGCGACGTACGTCCTTAGCTTCAGCGAACGGAAAGCAACGTTTGTTTGCTAACCGGTCAGTAAGCGGCTCTGCGATCGACTCCAAAAAAAAGTTAAGAAAAGTGGGAATTGATGCACTTAGCCATATAAAGCATACACTGCTAACAATGGAAATAAATAGATCTAAGATTAAGGCGAAGGAGTCCAATAAACATATTTATTTCACTTCCACAGGTTGGCACAGCGCCTCGCAGCAACCACTGACTCTTGCAGAATAGTGTTGGGATCACTGCAGTTGTCAACAAGGGACTCGCAGATCTTTTTAAAAAGTCGTCAATCGTGCTGGTATATACTTCAAACTCAACGTTCTATATAAGTTTGTGATTCTAAGAGACCGAACTGTTACGCTGCATAGTTTGTTTTCAATTATTATTACTCTTTAAGTTCGAAGTAACGCGGCATTTGTGCTTACAACTATTTTAGGCTCTCCCCAGACGTAACGTAGGTATTCACGCTCCAGACGTGAAGCGTAATCGCTGCAAGTAAATCGTCCTCTGACTCCTATTATCGATGGTTTAGGGAACGCAAGATGGCGGACAGTGGCATCACGTAACCACTGGGCCCGTATTCTCGAAGAAACAGATTTCGTACGTAAGATGTTGCGCAAATATGGCCGATTATTTCTTAGCTGCGAAAATTTGCAAGTTGATATTCTCGATACGCTTGCGAATTTTCGCAACTAAGAAATTCGCAACTTGCGTACGAAAATCTCGCGAGGGTTTGCTTGCGTTGCAACGGATACGCTCACTGATATTTTGCTATGTTTTACCGTTTTAACGCTGCTCACGTGTTCCTGGCGGTGAATGAAAAAGAATAACGTAGACAAATTGTCATGGCAACCTGATGATTAATCAATATAGCTACAATACAAAACACAATGTAGAACTGCCATTGAGATATGTTGATGCACAGGTAATAATAGGCTTAACGCCTACGAACGGAAATGACAGAAACAAAACGCAAGCAAGGGGAAGGATGCCACCTACCAAGTCCAAGCCAGTTAATGTTTACATTACAAAATTAGGAATTTGACGCTCCGTCTACGTATCCTGAGACTGAGTACACTGTTACTTAGTACAGCTAGAAGATACCACCTGCGTATGTGTATGATGTCGATTACTATTCAGACGACGCGCCGCAGGTGAGATTTAGTTTGATCACTCGGTGTTTCTATCGCTCGGCTAGCCAAGTCAGTGCATGCATTCTAGACCTAGTCAAACTCAAACTCAAAGTTGTAACTTCGTAAGACGTAACCGGAAGGAAGGGACATAACTGTCGTGTATTGGGTACGACTTTTACAGAGAACTATTGACGTAGTCAAATAGAACAAACATTTTATTACCGGAAGTCCGGAACAACCCTCTAACCAGGAACAGGAACATGTGAAATGTCATATATAACATTCCTCCCTCTTTAGGATACACACTTGTATTAGAGTTCACTGTTCTATGAATGAAATAAACTAAATTAGAAAACAGTCCAGAGTGTTCTACAGCTCGTAGAAAATGTGCAAATAAAAACGTACACTGATAACTACACTAACTTTGTAGTTATAGTTCACAAGTTTAACTTTATAGGTGCTTTCACTACTCTGGTAGATCTTCTCACGGGACTTGCCACCAATATTGGTGTCGCAGATTCCGTCACAGTGACGTTGGGAAAGTTCGATTCCGAACCTTCTGTAGACACTGAATGTCGAGTACTCGCGATCGCCTCCGCGTCAATAGCTGGCGACGGAGGTAGTACTTCTGGCAGTTGCACAACCGATTGTTGCTGCTGCTGCTGCTGTTGTTGTTGCTGTTCTGCATCAACCGTCTCCGTTTCATCGGGTCGTCTCTCTCTGAGATGGTCTTGGTGGCGTTTCCAAAGGCGGCCGTCACTCAAACGTACGGTGAACGTGAGTGGGCCCAGCTGGTTCTCGATGACTGTCGAAACCCACTTAGGTTTTCTTTGGAAATTCATGGCCCAGACGCAGTCTCCGGCTCGGAACGTACGTGCAGCCGCATGAGCGTCCTGACGTTGCTTGTCGTATGCCTGTTTTTGCAGAACGCGATCTTGAACTGATGGTCGTATGAGATCCAGGCGTGTTCGAGGTGAAGTCTTGAGTACGAATTCTGCAGGTGTTCGACCCGTGGTACCCTGTGGCGTGATCCGGTACCTCGCTAGCAGAGTGTATAATCTGTCTTCGAGATTACCTTTGGTTTTCTTCAGACCAGCCTTGATTGTCTGCACTGCTCTCTCAGCTAAACCAATGCTTGATGGGTAGTACGGTGAACATCTGATGTGTCTGATGTCATTTGCTCTGCAGAATTGTCCAAACTCCTCGCTTGTGAAACAACTTCCATTGTCCGAGACGATCGTGTTAGGCAGTCCAATATATGCGAATATTTGCCTAAGTTTGGTGAGAGTTATGCTCGTGGTTGCTGTAGATACCACATGAGCATCGATGAATTTGCTGTGTGCGTCCACAATGATCAACAGCATGCGACCTTCAAACGGTCCAGCATAGTCAATATGGATTCGGTGCCAAGCGCGACCTGGCCACTCCCACGAGTGTAATGGTGCTACAGGCGGTTGCATGCCGTGCAGCTGACACACATTGCAGTCTTTCACGTATCTTTCGATCTCCATGTCCAATCCAGGCCACCACATGTAACTTTGGGCGAGCGCTTTCATCTTGACGATGCCAGGGTGTGTGTTATGCAACTCATCCAGCAGCGCATCGCGTCCCTTGGGCGGCACGATCACTCTGGCTCCCCAGAACAACACTCCTTGTTGTACGCTCAATTCGTCTTTTCGTTGACAGTATGCATCGAGCTCTCGTGGTGCTTGGTTAGACCAACCGTGTTCCACAAAGTGACGTACTTGTGAAAGAACGGGGTCAAGAGCCGTCCATTTTTCGATCTGGTCCGATGTGACCGGGCTCTCGTCCATGGTTGACAATGCCAGGACTACTTCTTGTGGAACCGGTACTTTCTCTGGTGTGTCAGGCAGAGGTAATCGACTAAGGCAGTCAGCGTGGCTGATGCTGGTCCCCGGCCTGTACTCAAATTTGTACTGGTAGTTGCTCATTGTCAGCGCCCAACGTTGTATTCGTGCGCTGGACATTGGCGATATGAGTCGATCTTGTTTCAAGAGTCCCAACAATGGCTTATGATCCGATTGCAGTACGAACTCGCGACCATAGAGGTACTTGTGGAACTTCGTAATTCCGAACACAAGAGATAACGCCTCCTTTTCTAGTTGCGCATATTTCTTCTCAGCAGAAGATAGAGTGCGTGACGCGAACGCTACTGGCTTTTCGCTGCTGTCGGGTAGGCGATGAGACAACACGCTCCCGATGCCGTAGGGAGAAGCGTCACTGCTCACAATGATGGGTAAACGGGGGTTGTAGTGCACAAGCACCGTAGAAGAAGACACTAATGCCTTTGATCGTTCAAATACATCTTGGTGAATCGCACTCCATTTCCACTTCGCGTCCAATCGAGTCAACACATGCAGCGGTGCCAAGAGGTTGCTGATGTTCGGCAGAAAGTTGTGATAATAGTGGATCAGACCAAGGTAGCTGCGCAACTCCTGCACGTTTTGCGGGGCACGCGCACTCTGTATGGCGAGCACCTTGTCGTTCGTCGGGTGGATGCCCTCCCTGTCGATGATATGGCC
>CM034543.1:52794461-52804461 GCA_020002185.1 Paraescarpia echinospica
CCATCACACACACATCACCATCACACACACACACATCACACACACATCACACACATCACACACACACACACACACACACACACACACACACACACACACACACACACACACACACACACACACACACACACACACACACATCACACACACACACATCACACATACACACAACACACACACACACATCACACACACACATCACACACACACACACACACACATCATACACACACAATTCACACACACACACATACACACACACACACAAACACACACACATACACACACACACATACACATCACACACACACACATGAAACACACACACACATCACACACACACACACACACAAACTCACACACACACACACACACACACACACACACACATCACACACATCACACACATCACACACACACACACATCACACACACATATACACACACACACACACACATTACACACACACACACGTTACATCACACAATAATAATACACATGCACACACACACACACACATCATAATAACAATACATTACACATCACACACATCACACACATCACACACACACACATCACACACACACATCACACACACACACACACATACACATCACACACACACACATCACACACACATCACACACACACACACACAACACACACATCATACACACATCACACACACACACAGACACACACACTCACATCACACACATCACACACAATACACACACACACACACTCACACGAGCTGTTAATAAAGGACATATAACATTAATTGTGCGGCCAATTTTGGCTTTCGTAATTTTAATGGAGTCACAAACACACATACAAACACACACACACACACACACACACACACACACACACACACACACACACACACACACACACACACACACACACACACAATACACACACACACACACACACACACATACACACACACACACACACACACACACACACACACACACACACACACACACACACACACACACACACACACACACACACACACACACACACACACACACACACTTACACACAAATATCACGATATAAACCCACAGAGATTTTACTACAACCTAAGAACAACGGAAGACTGTTAGAAGGCACTCTTGAGAACCTTAGGTCCGTGTATTTCAGCTGTAACCACACAAACTTTGGCGAAACATGTAAACAAGTGTTACAACACTCGAATAACACAAGAAAGGTGTTTAGGCTATCACAGTCGGACTCGTGAATATGCCGACAGAAATAAATATGTCATTGACTGCGGGGATGCCAAAGCGAATGACGTATGTGGATGGATTAAGGAGACCATAAAGACAAGGCGAAAAGGGTATAGAAATCGACGTCAACAATGAACTGGGGATACCGACTAAACCACCTGTGGTATAGCCTGCTCGCGATACCATTTAACAAGATTGAACAGGATTTCCACCCAGAGAATTAACTCTAGCTGGCAGGTGGACAAGGAAGCCCTTTGGCTTATCGGGAGTCCAACCCTTTTAGATATATGTGTATCCCGCCCTTCTGAGTTATGTGTCGATTTTATTTTAAAACATATTCACACTACTAGCACTCACACAATCAGCAGATAATATGTTCCATTCATTTACAGTCCTTTGTGAAAACGATAACTTTCTTATATATAATCTATACTGCTCCTTTGCTAATGTAACTTTATGTCCCCTGGTCCTTCTATCTTTCATAACTGAGAAAACAATATTTCTATCAATATTTTCATAACCATTCAGTATTTTAAACACTTCTATCTGATCTCCTCTCAATCTCCTGGTCTCTAGTGTTGTTAAACCATATTCTTTTAGGCGAATTTCATAACTAAGATCCCTTAGTTTTGGTATCATTTTAGTCGCTCTCCTCTCTACTCTTTCTAGCATATCTATGTCCTTCTTGCGATATGGCCTCCATGCTTGTATACAATATTCTAAATGAGGCCTCACTATTGTTTTGTACAGTGGTATTATTAGTTCATTTCCTTATACGCTATATTTCGCCTTATTAATCCAAGGATTTGATTTCCCTTTGAAGCTGCCATTCCGCACTGCTCTGAAACCTTCATATCAGCACTAATGGTTAACCGTAAGTCTTTCTTTAACAGTAGTACTTAGTACAGTATCCCCCATTGTTTATTCTATATTTTCGTTCCCATATACTGTGTGGAGGCATTTACATTTCCCAAAATTGAACAGCATTTGCCACTTTTCAGACCATTTGATCAACCTTGTAAATGGTGTCTAACTTCATCACTTTTAATCCTTCTAAACACTTTTGAATCATCTGCAAATTTCAACACCTTGATTGTTTTTGCCTTTAGTTTAAGTAATAATCTGTGATGTGGTACTTTGTCGAAAGCTTTTTGAAAATCTAAGTAGATGATATCTACTGGTGATCCCTCATCTACCCACTTAGTGATTTCTTCCAAAAACATAACATATTTGTTAAACATGACCTCACTTTAAAACAAAACCCATGTTGAGATGGGTTTATCAGGTTATGTTTAACAAGAAAATCCACCATGTGATCTCTAATTAGTCTTTCTAATAATTTGCAAATCACTGATGTTATACTCACTGGTCTATATTTCTCTGACTTGTTTCTGGAACCTTTTTTAAATAACGGTATAATTGTTGCCTCTTTCCATTCTAAAGGAACCACTCCCTCTTCTAATGACAAATTGAAAACTGTTGCAAGTGGGATGCTAATTTGTTCTACAATTTCCAATAGTAGTTTGGGCGGAATCCCATCCACTCCAGGTGATTTATTATCCTTCATAGCCCTTATTTTCTTAGCTACCATTTCCGGGGTTATACTTAACTGTCCTATATATTCTGAATCTGCCCCCTTGAACTTAGCCTTTGGTACTGGCAGTGAACTAATATCTTCCCTGGTAAACACTGAACTAAAAACTCTTTCAGCTCTTCTGCCATTAAGAATCCCTCTGATATTATATTTCCAGCAGGATCTTCTAGAGGACCGACCTTATCCTGAACTTTCTGTTTGCTTCGAACATACGCATGAACATTCTTGCTGTCATGTTTTATATTACTAGCTAATTTGTGTTCATAGCTTCTCTCTTTGAATTTATAATTTCAGCTGTAGCTTGGTTAAGTGCTTCTTTATAACTGTTGTAGTCTTCATCATTTCCAGTACATCTATATGACTTCCATATCATTTGTTTATACTTCATTTGTCTAATGGCTTCGTTCAATAATTGTTTCTTTTTGGACCGTTTCCCTTGTTTTTTGAAGGGTACACATTTATCGACTATGCACTTAATTTCACACGTTAAGATATTCCAGCATTCTGTTGCTGTCTTATGCTGTAGTATATTATTCCATGTTTGCTAAATATTTCCTCATGTTCATATACCTTCCTTTGTGGAAATTTCTCCTATACTGTTTTTTACTATTCCTTTCTGATTTTAGTTTGATGGTAAAATGTATCTGGTTGTGATCACTACTCTCCAGTGGCTCACATATCTTGACATTGTCAACTAATTCATTCTGTGAGGACAAAACTATGTCTAACACATTCTCTCCCCTTGTTGGTTCCAGCACATGTTGAGAAAGGAAAGTATCTTGTACTAAAACAAAAAACTTGTGGTCCTCACTACCCATACTCTGTAGAGATTTCCATTGTATATGACTGTGGTTAAAATCCCCCATAATAATACAGTCCTATTTGCTTACTTCCCTTATAGCGTTTTGTATTTTTTCTTTCTCTTCTATGCTTGTGTTTGGACTTCGATAAATTAACCCAACTGTTAACGTTAAATTTTCTGTAATTATGTTACACCAAACAGCTTCTTCGCAATCTGCTTCACTTGATAATTTTATTTCATAAGCCTGGATATATTTTTTTTTATCTAAAATAACTCCACCCCCCTTTCTTCCTATTCTATCTTTCCTAAACATTACATATCCTGTGAGTCCCAATTCGGTATCTGATATATCGGTGGTGGTCCAGGTTTCGGTTATGCCTATTATGTGAGGGTCAATATATTCTATCATAATGTTTAGTTCATTTCTTTTGTTTACTATACTCCTTACATTTAAACAAATACATTTATATCCAGCTTCAGAAGAGTTTTCCAGACTGTTCGTTGCTGATTTATTTGTGCTGTTTTTATCTATGCCTCCAGTTTCAGGCTTCTCTGTGAGTCCCCCCTGCGAATCAATGTTAACTATATGCAAATGAAACTGGATGTTTTGTTTACCATTTGAACATGCTCCGGGGGTGTATTTTCCAAACTGCAAACGTTGGCGCGGGCATTCAAAACACAATTGGACGGACAGTATACCTCCAATATAGTTACTATAATCTTATCAACAATATACTAATTAATAAATGAAGAACGAGCAACATACTGCCTCCTTTTGATAGCTGTCATCTGATGAAAATCTAATTTCGTATATTTTTTCCAACTTGATTATATCATTTATTTGTACTGACCTTTTGGTACAATCATCTGCCATGCCAACTATGCCCTGTAGCTGCCACGGTTCACTTCCATGTCGACACACGAGAGGCCCACCATAGTTCAACTGGAACCAGAGTCATTGATCTTTCAACACACAGTACGGCGACACGGACCCACACTATCATCCCAGTGTATGACATCTGCGTTTGTATTAGAAAATAAAATTCAGGCATGTGAGAGGAGGCAAGTCACTTCTGTGGAACATTTGCGCGCGACGCGGCAAACTGGGAAAGAAAGGTGGATCTAGGGTGGAACTCACAGAAACTTCTTTTAAAGACATAATTGTCTGTGATGCAACTTAGCATACTTTCACACTGTTTTGGTCTAATCCTGTAACTTCCATTTTATATAAAATCACAAACATAATACATAGAAACACTACATTTGGGATTTTCTTAATCAAAAGTGTAAGCTTATAGTTCCCTGCACGTAACAGTAAAAGCACAACATTTTCATATCACACAACAAATCAGAAGCAGTGTATAGTACATTGTCAAAACTATAATATTACACAGGTGGTCAATGTGAAAAAGAATACACAACAATTATTTAAATAAACAAGGTTTATTAAAATGATAATTCTAATGTACACAGAAAATCAAACAGAAATGTCAACATCTACTAGTGTTCATTGAAACCATAAACTTGAAAACTTTACAAGTGTTCATTGTGGACATGTGACTTCTCTTCTTTTCTTGCCTGTGCTTGATCCTGGCACTCACAGCTTTCTTTCTCTTCTCTGCTCTCTGCTTGAGCAAGGACTAGAGTTTGACAGATTTCAGTCCCTTTGCCTTGGCTTTGCCTCTTGGGAAACCTGTTCAGCTGCTTTTCTCTTGCTTCTTCAAATTCAACTCGTCCCCTCTCTGTACAACATCCTTCCTGATGCAAGCCATATCCCCTAAAAGCATTCATATTAACAACGTCAGGTAAATTTAATTCAAATTGTGATTTAATTAATAATAACCTAAACCATACGTTAATATGAACAGGCGTACTTCATGTTGAAAAGAACACTTTTGGCACATACTTATTTTTACCCAAAATAATATATAAACCCATCTAGGATACCTTAAAGTTATCGTCAAAACTTATACCTCGTTTACAATTCGTGTTTACAGATCGTTAACGGTGCCGTATTATGCCATGTCCTATACAGCGACGTGCGCGTACGCCGGTGCCGTAACTTAAGTCCCATGGCCATAGGCTATGCGTTATGATGCCGCCTCGTGTGACGAAACAGACGAATATTTATCAAAATTACGATCTTAAAACCACGCGACAGCTACGTTAATTCCGATAATTCCGTCATTGTTAACGAAATAATACCCTAATGACTCATACAAGAATGTTTGAAATAAGAGCGGACAACTTACTGTGGACCGTAGCTCATGCTTCGTTCGACTGGACACGACTTCGAAAACAACACCCAGCCACAACTGATTTGCCGCCAAAACGCATGAACGGATTGTAAGCTGGCAGTTTCTGGCCATTCAGAATGCGGCTTGCTTTTGAAAAAGGACGATGATCACGAATCAACATTTTTTATTGTCGATACGACGATGTTTGCCAAGTTTGCCAAGTCACAACCCCCCTATATTAAAAAAACAATTTGTTTGATTTGGACGAATCACAGAGACAGCCAAATCAAGTTCATGAACCGCGGAAATCCGCGTTTCCGCGGAAGAATCTCATGCCTGAAAATTATACTTAATACACATATATTCCAATTCAGGGTACACGTTAATTTGACTAGACGAAATTAAAAAACCCTTCTATTATTAATAAAACGGCGAGGTATTATATACCGCGGTGTCCAATTCTTAAGACTTTTCAAACCACTTCACGCTTCACTTCCTGGCAGCTCTGTTCATTCGAACATCGTTTTACTTCTCCTGGCAGCATTGGGACCATTAGTAGTACGCCATGGCTCTTATTTCGTATGCGGTCGTCAAGGGGATCGGCTATACACAACCGAATGTTGTACAGTATTTTAATGGATAATGCCAGCTCTAAACGCTGACAGTAACGTATGCGTTCTCCAGCTGAAAAATAGTGGACTGTTTCCCTCGTTTGAATACAATAGACGCTTATGAACCATGGCTTCGCACGCAGGTTATCTTGATTAAGAATACGACGGTCTAACTGCGATGCCACCGCGTCCCACAAAGGAGAGTGCGTATACTCACCATACACGAGTCGTACACGGTACACATATCGGTGTTGGTGACGTGGTCCCGGAGCCAATCTGTAGTATTGCACGTCTCTTTGCTAACTGCCCCCAAGCTAACTTGGCGCAGCACTGTAACAATATCAATGGACATATAGGAAGTGACTACACAGAAGGCAATAACAAAGCTATACGTGTTAATATGTAGCAGTAGAAGCTGAAGAAGAAGAAGAAGCAGCAGCTGTAGTGGTAGTAGAACAAGCGTCACTTCACGACGGTGACCATATGACGTGTACAGCGTGATTTCCATTGGACCAACATACACACATACATTAATGTGTATGTGTGTGCGTGCGTGCGTGCGTGCGTGCGTGCGTGCGTGTGTGTGAGGGAGAGAGTGAGAGAGTGAGAGAGAGTAAGAGAGAGAGAGAGAGAGAGAAAGAGAGAGAGAGAAAATAGAGAGAAGAGAGTGTCACAAAGTGGTTTGTATAGAATTTAATCAGGCTTTAAAACAGTGGTTTTGTATACAAAGTATGGTTGATGGGATGGTGCTGCCATCTCTGGTATGTATTGTCGCGGAGGTATACGCTGGTGTCCTCTGGCGATTAAGGCGTGTAACGTTTTAACTGCCGACGAGTCAGATTTAATTAATTTCATTTGTAACGTACACCACTAATTCTACGGTTAGGTATACCAAATTTGGTACCAGTAGAAATGATTTAACATGACTGGTAATATGGTGACCTGTCAAACTACTTATGTTGTGGTTATAAGAAGATTATATTATGAACTTATAAAAGTTGTTTACAGAAATGTAGGTGTGAAATGTAGGTGTGAAAAAACCTAGCTTATGGATAGAGTGCGTGTTTTATTAAAATTATTGATTATTTCATGAGAGTTGGAATATACGATGAATATAGTGGTATCCGGCTCGATACAGGGAATCCAGTGATATTAATTATGTAAGTAATTTACGTAAGTTAAAGATTGAATGAGCACTTATATAGCCAAACGTTTAGCTTGCAAAATATATTTTAAACTCAGCGAGTTGAATGGATTGCTTCGAAGTTTGAAAGGTTTCGGGAGCCGGTTTTTGAAGCGACTTTAATTTGTATTAAGTGTTCTAATTGGTCAGACTAACTTTCGGTCATCAAGCTATATAAGGGCAGGACGGCCATTCGAGGCCAGACGAACATTTGAGCAGAAGAAAGTGTTGCACTCTCGTCTCCAGGAATTGGGCTGAAACGTGTGTCCTCCCAACGCCTGTAGTAAATACTTCTACGATTTCAACAGGACTGATTAGTTGTGAGACGCTGCACTTCTCACGCGTTGAAGAAGACTGAGCGATAACCGACTGCAGTTCCGTTTTGACGTGATCTTCGAATGCGAGGCGACCACTGTTTCGTCTGCTAGCTGTCGTAACGCAGACTCCGTGATAGACCTTCTCGACATCGCCGACATCGTGACATCGTTTCCGTGTTGTCGCCTGGAGATTCGCGTGGGATCGACCAGGCAAATCTACCGACTACTTTATCGCCCGAGTCGCTTGCTTTCATCTACGTGAATTCGTTCGCCGAACGCCGAGCGACTTTCAACTTCGTCCTGACATCTCGCCGAACGCGACCAATGCGAACGTTGACATTCGCATATCACGAGACTTTCATTGGTTACAGTTCATAGACTTTACAACGGTGTTTACCCGTCTTCATGTAAGTGACCAGCTGTTTAAATTGTCTCCCATGTAATTTCGTATTTGGATGCATACTCGTCGAGTACAATGTATGGTGTTATAAATATAATGTCATAGCAGAGTAACGGTTGGCCAGCTATCACTGAACCGCACATGTTTATGTTGTATTAAATGGGAATGCTAGTTGGCTTCTCGTACTTACATATCTGATGTCACGCTATGTCTCTCGTTCACTCCGAATCCTAGTGCACCTGAACCTATAACTTGCTATGTCAAATCGGGTACCGCCAATTTATTAATACTTACACTTGATTTTGTGACAGAGAGAGAAACACAAACATGCACGCACACTCGCTCACACACACACACGCACGCACGCACACTCGCTCACACATGCACGCAGTTAATGCTGTCAAAAAAAAGTTATTCACTATTTCCACATGCATTATATACCGACCTGTACTGATGGCATCATCAGATATTCCCCAGCCCGTCGTCATGCACACGGAATTGGACGAGATGTCGGTGTGAGACAGGCACACTGGCGCAACCTCAACACGGTACTCGAGCTCGCCCTTGAGTTTGATGAGAGCGATATTGTTCACAGCTGCAATTGCCTCCGTATTCAATTGGTAACCCGGATGGACGATGATTCTGTCGATCGCCCAGTTCGATTCTGTCCCCTCTGATGCGGACGTGTTATGGTCCCCAAAGACAACTCGCACCCTGGACGTCGTCTCCGGTAACAGACTATATCACCAGCGCATGTAATTTATTGACATAAACCTCTACTCTAACATCCCGTGTGTAAAACACGACCTACAACACGAACACCCCCCATTTAAACTGGATTTACAAGTACATGACCTAGACACATTTTAAACACAAACTCCTGTACGAACACCTTCAATGAATGAACAGAAACAGTCACACCAACCCTTCCTATCTGTAAACAAGAATTACGTCACTGACAACTGCCATTTAAAAACAAGAATTGTTACACGAACATATTCCATTTAAAACACGAACTGCTACACATGAATGGCTTCACTGTATAAACAGAAAGAACTACACCAAGACTTCCAATCTGTAAACTCGAACTATTTCACGAACACGTCTCATATCAAACAAATAATTATTACACGAACAGGTCCCATTAAAACACGGACAACTACCATACGAACACCTATTTATAAACAGAAATAACATTGCCCATGTGAAAACTTGAACTAGTTTACCTCAAATTTAAAATAACTATACGTTTTTCTTTCATTTGTAAATTCGAATTGTGTTCTACTGTACGAACGAATTAATTTTATAAACACGGACTTCTAGATTGTGTTCTCTCATACTTAATTGTCTAAAGGGTGATTACGTCAAAAGGTTGATATTCATTCACTAACTTAAACAATACTAATTTATTTATCTACATCTCCTTCTCTTGAGTGTTGTTAAACTTCCTACCTTTGTATAGCTTTCATAGTTAAGACGTCTCAGTTATGCAATAATTATAATTGCTCTCCTCTGTATTCTTTCTAGTGTAATTGTGTCTTTCCTGCGACATGGCCTCATCGCTTGTAAGCATTATTCTAAAGTAGGCCTAACTATTGCATTACGCAGATGTACTAT
>CM034543.1:52809461-52909488 GCA_020002185.1 Paraescarpia echinospica
AGAGATGCTTATCTTCTATGGAAGCAGTCAGGGAAGCCTAGGCACGGGGTTATGTTTGATCTAATGAAGCAGCCTAGGGCTAAGTTCAAACATGCTCTAAGGATGTGCTAAAAAAGGAAAAGCTAGAACATTGGTGATAAAATTGCCGAAAAGATGTGTAAAAAAATGACAGAGCTTTCTGGAGAGAAATAAAAAATATATGAACAGTAAAATTAAGTTACCAAATAATGTGGATAATGCCCAAGGTCATGATAATATCAGTGTGATGTGGCAAGAGCACAACAACCACATTTTTAACATGGTGAAAGGTAGTAGTTGTAAAGAAATGCATGTCGATTTATGCAGGGACAACTCTGTTTTTGATCCGAATATGATTGTCACAGCGTGTGAAATTGAGGAAATTATTAAGGACGTCTCGTATAATAAGTCCCCTGGACTAGACAGTATTAGTAGTGAACACATGAAATTTGCTAGTCGACAACTACCAGTGTTACTGTCTTTACTAATGTCTGCAATTCTAATCCATGGGTACGTACCTAAATTTATGCTAAAATATGTCATTGTTCCTATCATCAAGGATAAGAATAAACGTATCAATGATAAGAATAACTACCGACCGATATGTTTATCAAATGTATTCACGAAGGTTGTTGAAAAAGTAATGTACAGTCGTATGCTGACTTGGTTGCAAACTACCTGCAATCAATTTGGTTTTAAACTGTAACATGGTACAGAAATGTGTGTATTTTTGCTAAAAGAGCTCATAAGGTACTACAGTGTATATAACACACGGTTCTTGTATGTATGTAGCCTTTCTGGATGCATCCAAGGTCTTTGACAGGGTGAACCACGTCAAGCTATTCTCAAAACTACTCAAGCTTTGTGTTCCCAGTTGGATGATAAAAATAATGTGTCAGTGGTATTGCAATCAGTCATTGTGTGCAAGATGGGGTTCAGTATTCTCTAACTTCTTTTCTGTCAATAATGGTGTAAGACAGGGTGGTATGCTATCCCCATTATTGTTTAACGTATATATTAATGACCTCAGTGTGTCACTTTCAAAACTACCAGTGGGTTGTTGTAGTGGTAGCATCATCATTAATCACCTATTATATGCGGATGATATTATGTTGCTTGCTCCCTCAGCCAAGGGTTTACAAAAGCTTATTGATGCAAGCTATTCATATGGATGCAATAATGATATTTTTTTAACAGTCAAACATCACAAGTAATGCTTTTTGATACTATAAAGATAGGTCAGGTAGCAGATATACTATTGGTATTGGGGGAAACTCTGTTGAATGTGACCAAGTCCTATAAGTATCTTGGTCATATAATAACTGATACTTTGTGTGATGAAGCTGATATAAAAGCCAAATAAGGGAGCCTTCATGGCAAGTGCAATGTTTTGCTTAGAACATTTTATTTATGTTCTAAGCAAGTTAAAAATAAGTTATTCTCTTGCTATTGTAGTAACGTGTTTTTGTGCTCATTGTGGGTTAAATATAGAAAGTTGTCATTTCAGCATGTCATTGTATCTTACTATAATGCATACAGGATCTTCCATAACCTGCCTATGAGATGCAGTGCAAGTACCATGTTTGCCACTGCGGTTGTTGTCAGTGGTAACACTCGTATTAGAAAATGCATTTACAGTTTAATTAGCAGGTTATCTATTTCCACCAACTTAATTGTACAGTGCACTCTTAACAGTGATGTATATACCACTTCTGTATTACACAGAACACAGATAGGTGCATTATATAATATTTTGTAGTTGTGCTTAACTCATTATTGGGTATTCTTTTTATAGTTATGCACATATTCAATTACTTTACTACGGACGTACTGTATACTATGATGTACCTTGTTGTCTGAAATAAATGTTTATTATTATTATTATTATTACCCTCTCCCTCTCCCTCTCCCTCTCCCTCTCCCTCTCCCTCTCCCTCTCCCTCTCCCTCTCCCTCTCTCTCTCTCTCTGACGCAGTACGTATGCACACATTAACGGAACCTGCGAGAAAACTATGAAATCGGACTACGTAACAGTATGTCTACATATAGAGGACGACACGACAATCTCCGTACATATAACAATTCAACTCACTGTTATGTTCGCTGCAGGTCACTCCCGAGTAGTCTTCTTGACAGACGCATGTGAAGCCACCCGTGACGTGAACACACGTTGCTCCATTCTGACATGGCTGACTCTGGCATTCAACTACAAAGACACAATATTTTCTTGATTAAAAATATCGATGTAGAACACGATAACATACTACATTTTCTCCAAATAGCGATCCATATTTTACTGCGTTTTGCTTAAATTTAGTACGAAAAAGTATATTGAGACTGACAAACATTGCGCACAGAATTCCATGTTATCCTGTGGTATGATTTGCTTTATATATCGTATAATTAATAATTATTATTCTACACATACATATGACAACGTTGATGATAACAAAACCAAAGGAAAGATACGTTCTTCCTTTACTTGGAATAGATGATCTAAGTAAGATAATGAAACTAACACAGTATATGTCACGTTCACGTACAGTTCACTACTAGCTAGGATCCTACTAGTCGCTACTAGCGAGTAGGTCTACTCGCTCCTAGCTGCTAGTAAATGTCTGTATGAACGTCACTCACTGCATTGTTCAATGACGTTAATGAGGGCCTCCGACGGACAATTTATGTGCATACTGGTGTCGAGACATACCAGTCCTGAAATGCACAAAAATCGCATTCCGCACTCTCCCTCTCCCTCTCCCTCTCCCTCTCCCTCTCCCTCTCCCTCTCCCTCTCCCTCTCCCTCTCTGACTCAGTACGTATGCACACATTAAGGGAACCTGTGAGAAAACTATGAAATCGGACTACGTAACAGTATGTCTACATATAGAGGACGACACGACAATTTCCGTACATATAACAATTCAACTCACTGTTATGTTCGCTGCAGGTCACTCCCGAGTAGTCTTCTTGACAGACGCATGTGAAGCCACCCGTGACGTGAACACACGTTGCTCCATTCTGACATGGCTGACTCTGGCATTCAACTACAAAGACACAATATTTTCTTGATTAAAAATATCGATGTAGAACACGATAACATACTACATTTTCTCCAAATAGCGATCCATATTTTACTGCGTTTTGCTTAAATTTAGTACGAAAAAGTATATTGAGACTGACAAACATTGCGCACAGAATTCCATGTTATCCTGTGGTATGATTTGCTTTATATATAGTATAATTAATAATTATTATTCTACACATACATATGACAACGTTGATGATAACAAAACCAAAGGAAAGATACGTTCTTTTTTACTTGGAATATATGATCTAAGTAAGATAATGAAACTAACACAGTATATGTCACGTTCACGTACAGTTCACTACTAGCTAGGATCCTACTAGTCGCTACTAGCGAGTAGGTCTACTCGCTCCTAGCTGCTAGTAAATGTCTGTATGAACGTCACTCACTGCATTGTTCAATGACGTTAATGAACTACTATTGGAAATTGTAGAACAAATTAGCGTACCACTTGCAACAGTTTTCAATTTGTCATTAGAAGAGGGAGTGGTTCCTTTACAATGGAAAGAGGCAAACATTATACCGTTATTTAAAAAAGGTTCGAGAAACAAGTCAGAGAACTATAGACCAGTGAGTTTAACATCAGTGATTTGCAAATTATTAGAAAGATTAATTAAAGATCACATGGTGGATTTTCTTGTTAAACAAAACATGATAAACCCATCTCAACATGTTTTTTTTAAAGCGAGGTCATGCTTAACAAATATGTTATGTTTTTTGGAAGACATCACTAAGTGGGTAGATGAGGGATCACCAGTAGATATCGTCTACTTAGATTTTCAAAAAGCTTTCGACAAAGTACCACATCAAAGATTACTGCTGAAACTAAAGGCCCATGGCATAGGAAATGGTATAATAAACTGAATAGAACAATGGCTGATTGACAGAAGACAACGTGTAGTAGTTGATGGGGAGGCTTCAAACTGGAAATCGGTATTGAGTGGGGTACCACAGGGATCAGTATTAGGTCCTATATTATTCTTAATATATATCAACAATTTGGATGATGAAATAACAAGCAAGGTGTTGAAATTTGCGGATGATACAAAAGTGTTTAGAAGGATTAAAAGTGATGGAGATAGACAGCATTTACAAGATGATCTTGACAGGTTGATCAAATGGTCTGAAAAGTGGCAAATGCTGTTCAATTTTGGGAAATGTAAATGCCTCCACACAGGACATGGGAACGAAGAGGTAGAATATACAATGGGGGTACTGTACTAAGTACTACTGTAAAAGAAAAGGACTTAGGGTTAACCATTAGTGCTGATATGAAGGTTTCAGAGCAGTGCGGAATTGCAGCTTCAAAGGGAAATCAAATCCTTGGATTAATTAGGCGAAACATAACGTATAAGGAAAAAGAGCTAATAATACCGCTGTACAAAACAATAGTTAGGCCTCATTTAGAATATTGTATTCAAGCGTGGAGGCCATATCGCAGGAAGGACATAGATATGCTAGAAAGAGTGCAGAGGAGAGCAACTAAAATGATACCAAAACTGAGGGATCTTAGTTACGAAATACGCCTAAAAAAATGCGGTTTAACAACACTAGAGACCAGGAGATTGAGAGGAGATCAGATAGAAGTGTTTAAAATATTGAAGGGTTATGAAAATATTGATAGAAATATTTTTTTCTCAGTTAAGAAAGATAGAAGGACTAGAGGACATGAACTTACATTGGCAAAGGAGCAGAGTAGATTGGATATAAGAAAGTTTTCATTTTCACAAAGGACTGTAAATGAATGGAACAGATTACCTGCTGATTGTGTGGGTGCTAGTAGCGTGAATATGTTTAAAAATAAAATCGACACATACCTCAGACGGGCGGGATACACATAGATAAAAGGGTCGGACTCTCGATAAGCCAAAGGGCTTCCTTGTCCACCTGCCACCTAGAGTTAATTCTCTGGGTGGCAATCTTGTTAAATCTTGTTAAATGAGGGCCTCCTACGGACAATTTATGTGCATACTGGTGTCGAGACATACCAGTCCTGAAATGCACAAAAATCGCATTCCGCACTCTCCCTCTCCCTCTCCCTCTCCCTCTCCCTCTCCCTCTCCCTCTCCCTCTCCCACTCTCTCTCTGACGCAGTACGTATGCACACATTAACGGAACCTGTGAGAAAACTATGAAATCGGACTACGTAACAGTATGTCTACATATAGAGGACGACACGACAATCTCCGTACATATAACAATTCAACTCACTGTTATGTTCGCTGCAGGTCACTCCCGAGTAGTCTACTTGACAGACGCATGTGAAGCCACCCGTGACGTGAACACACGTTGCTCCATTCTGACATGGCTGACTCTGGCATTCAACTACAAAGACACAATATTTTCTTGATTAAAAATATCGATGTAGAACACGATAACATACTACATTTTCTCCAAATAGCGATCCATATTTTACTGCGTTTTGCTTAAATTTAGTACGAAAAAGTATATTGAGACTGACAAACATTGCGCACAGAATTCCATGTTATCCTGTGGTATGATTTGCTTTATATATAGTATAATTAATAATTATTATTCTACACATACATATGACAACGTTGATGATAACAAAACCAAAGGAAAGATACGTTCTTCCTTTACTTGGAATAGATGATCTAAGTAAGATAATGAAACTAACACAGTATATGTCACGTTCACATACAGTTCACTACTAGCTAGGATCCTACTAGTCGCTACTAGCGAGTAGGTCTACTTGCTCCTAGCTGCTAGTAAATGTCTGTATGAACGTCACTCACTGCATTGTGCATACTGGTGTCGAGATATACCAGTCCTGAAATGCACAAAAATCGCATTCCGCACTAGGGTTTATGTTTATTTGTACTCATTGTGCACGTGTCCAGTATTATGTATTGTTAATTGCATGCCTTGCCTTTCCTATTCGGGCCTTTTGGTCTACAAAACTGGCTTCAGTGCAAATAGCAGAGTCAGACAGAGAGAAGGACAGAGAGAAGGAGAGAGAGAAGGAGAGAGAGAAGGAGAGAGAGAAGGAGAGAGAGAAGGAGAGAGAGAAGGAGAGAGAGAAGGAGAGAGACAAGAGAGAGAGAAGGAGAGAGAGAGGGAGAGAGAGAAGGAGAGTGAGAAGGAGAGAGAGAAGGAGAGAGAGAAGGAGAGAGAGAAGGAGAGAGAGAAGGAGAGACAGAAGGAGAGAGAGAAGGAGAGAGAGAAGGAGAGAGAGAGAGAGAGAGAGAGAGAGAGAGAGAGAGAGAGAGAGAGAGAGAGAGAGAGAGAGAGAGAGAGAGAGAGAGAGAGAGAGAGAGAGAGAGAGAGAGAGAGAGAGAGAGAGAGATGAACGTAAAATATAGATGGTAATGGAAACGATTTTAAATTTAAAATGTTAAATGATGGGAATTGCTGCCCTTGGATTGGGGTTTCATGGGTGGGTGTAAGTTAGTAGAACATTTTACCTGGTGTCATGGCAGTCGATCCTCGCGTTGTCGTCGTATACACAGGAGTTGTCCACATGGGTGTGTAAGTTGCGTGTGTAGTTGTTGAATATCGTGTTGTTGTTGTTGTAATTGCTGTAACACAGTATATCATAATCACTCAGAATTATTTTATGGTCTATAAACGTTTGACAGGGGAACTTCCGGTGATGAATTGGTTTGAATTTGGTGCAGTAAACTTGCGAAAATATAAGGATATTTAATCAAGATAAGTGATATTATTGAGTGTGTAGCATACATAACGTAATAATAGATATATATTAAGCAATCTTTTTTGTTAAAAATTAGCTAGAAGGTGTTATATATGCATGTCTATGTGGTGGACTATGTGTATAGTGAGGCGTAGGGATACACGTTGTAGTTGAGAACTATGTGAGTAGTGATATGCTGATATGCAAGTAAAGTTCAGTTGAGTGCCAACCCTAAGAACCACGAGTATGTGTTACTGTAGTGTCTGAATGTACAACAGAGGGAGTAATCTAGGGTAGATTAAAAGTACGCGATTTGTGAGCGATAATTGGGGATGTTAATGTAATCGGAACGTTGTTTACAAAGTAGGTCACTGGCGAAGTTCACGTAACGTGAACGACAATAGAATAGCGTTATTTGAGATAATCGATGTAGTTAGATGAGTAATTAAAACCTGAAATAACAACCTTTTAAAGTTTATATTAGTACATAGGAAACAGTCTTTGTAAAGACTACCTTGTATCTAAGCCTAACTTGAATACATTGTCATCGACATCGTAACTAGGTAAGGCACGGTGTGTCATTGTGTGTTAACAAATATAATTAACTATAACCTAAACAATCTGGTGTAAATTGTACACAGAAAAGTCTTTTCAAAGACTATATAAAAACTATTTTGAACATAAATCAATTCTGATATGGCACCTTGGAAGCGGCAACTCAGGGCAAAACGACACTTAGTTTGCAACGACTGCCAGAGCTGAGTGGATTTTGCGTTGTCTGGCTGTCCAAAATCATGGGCAGAGACCAAAGATGACGGATTCACCTTTCGGTGTATGGGTTGTTTGAGGGTGGAATGTCTGATGAAGGAGGTATGTAAGTTGACTGGTATAGTAAAGGAGATGGAGGTGTGACTCAACATAGAAATAGATGGAGCAGAGAGGGATGACGCGGTGACAGTTGAGAATTCTGCAACACAGAAGGAGCAGAGTTGTGACACGGAGACAGAAAAAAGGAGACTGAGAGGAGGGAAGGTGACCGGTGTGAAGGAACAATAAATTGAGAAGACAGAGTGACGGAGGAAAAGTGTTTGGCAGAGGAAAAGAAAACGGGTCACTGGGGATAGATCAACAGGTAGTCAGACTGTAGAGAACGAGAAGAGACGCGACAGCGATACAGGTGGTGACGAGGTAGACACCACAGAGGCAGTTGGTAAGACTGTGATACAGAAGACTGATGGAAGAAGACAGAATGTTCAGCAAAAAAACAGAAAACATGACAGGCGTGAAGGTGACAGGGGAGAAAGTGATTGTAGTGAAGGAGGTAGCCGGGGAAAAGGGACGGGAGAGGAGAGAAGAAAATGTGATGGGAGGAAAGATGAAGGGACGAAAGGAAGTGAGAGTAAATGTGCTAGAAGAGAAGATGACAGGAGGAAAGGGGACAAGAGAAAACGCGACAGGAAAGAAGGGAATGGAAGAGAATGTAACAGGAGAGAAGACGGCAAGAGGAAAAGACAACAACCAGACATATGCAAACCGGAGGAGCTACTCCGAGGCAGTGATTGAGGGGGCAAGGAGAAAAGAGAGAGGGTTTATGGGCGATTCAATTATGAGAAAAACAGACAAGACTATATGCGAGGCGAAGGACGTTGTTGTATGTCTACCGGGGGCTAGGATAGAGAATGTGACCGAAAGGGTAGAGAAGGTATTGGGGCATGGCAAGGGAGGGTCTATACTAGTACACGTAGGGACAAACAATGCAGACACGGTGGGAACAACTGGAATAGTTCAGAAGTACAGACATCTAGAAAGGAAGCTAAAGAAGACAAGAGTGGAACAAGTTGTTCTCTCAGGAATTTTGCCAGTAATGGGAGGAAGGGGGGGCACCATACAGAAACTGTAAGAAGATCCAACGCACTAGTTGAGCAGATGTGTGAAGAAGAGGGCGTGGGATTGATAGATTTATGGGGATACTTTGTTGGGAGAGAATATATGTACATGAGAGATGGCCTCCATCTAAGTGGAAAGGGGGCAGCAGTATTCTCAGAGAATCTGCTGAGATCTGTTGACAGTGGGACAGGTTGCATCTATTTAAACTAAATTCGCAGGGGGGACTCGACGTGAAGCCTGAAACTGGAGGCATAGATAAAGACAGCAAAAATAATTCAGCAAAGAACAGACTGGAAAACTGTTCTGAAGCTGGATATAAATGTGTTTGTTTAAATGCAAGGAGTATAGTAAACAAAAGAAATGAACTAAACATTATGGTAGAAGATACTGACCCTCACATAATATGTATAACTGAATCATGGGCAACCACCGATGTATCAGATGCCGAATTGGGACTGACAGGATATGTAATGTTTAGGAAAGATAGAATAGCAAGAAGAGGAGTTATTTTATAAATTAAATAATCTATCCAGGCTGATGTAATAAAATTAGACAGAGAAGCAGATTGCGAAGAAGCTGTTAGGAAACTCAACATTAACGGTTGGATTAGTTTATCGAAGTCCAAAGATACGCATAGAAGAGAATGAAAAAATACAAAACGCTATAAGGGAAGTGAGCAAACGGGACTGTGTTATTATGGGGGATTTCAACCATGGGCATATAAAATGGAAATCTCTACAGAGTATGGGTAGTGAGGACCACAAGTTTTTAGTTTTAGTACAAGATACTTTCCTTTCTCAATATGTGCTGGAATCTACCAGGGGAGAGAATGTGTTAGACATAGTTTTGTCCTCACAGAATTAATTAGTTGACAATGTCAGGATATGTGTGCCACTGGGGAATAATGATCACAACCAGATACATTTTACCATCAAAGTAAAATCAGAAAGGAAAAGTAAAAAGCAGTACAGGAGAAATTTCCACAAAGGAAAATATAAGGACATAAGAAAATATTTAGCAAAGATAGACTGGAATAACACACTGAAGAATAAGACAGCAACAGAATGCTGTAATATCTTAAAGAGTGAAATTGAATGCATCATCGTCAAATTTGTTCCCTTAAAAAAACACGGGAAACGGTCCAAAAAGAAACACTTATCGAAAGAAGACATTAGAAACATTAAGTATAAACAAATGATGTGGAAGTCATATAGACGTACTGGAAATGACGAAGACTACAACATTTATAAAGAATCACTAAACCAAGCTACAGCTGAAATTAGAAATTCAAAGAGAAACTATGAACATAAATTAGCTTGTAATATAAAACATGACAGCAAGAGTTTTTATGCGTATGTTCGAAGCAAACAGAAAGTTCAGGATAAGGTCGGTCCTCTAGAAGATAGTGCTGGAAATATAATATCAGAAGGATTCTTAATGGCAGAAGACCTGAATGAGTATTTTAGTTCAGTGTTTACCAGAGAAGTCAATAGTTCACTGCCAGTTCCAGTGGCTAAGTTCAAGGGGGCAGAATCAGACTATTTAAGACAGTTAATTGTAATACCAGAAATGGTAGCTAAGAAAATTAGGGCTATGAAGGATAATAAATCACCTGGAGTGGATGGTATTCCACCCAATCTACTATTGGAAATTGTAGAACAAATTAGCATACCGCTTGCAACAGTTTTCAACTTGTCATTAGAAGAGGGAATGGTTCCTTTAGAATGGAAAAAAGCAAACATTATACCGTTATTCAAAAAAGATTCGAGAAACAAGTCAACTAATTATAGACCTGTTAGTTTAACATCGGTGATTTGTAAATTATTAGAAAGACTAATTAAACATCACATGGTGGATTTTCTTTTTAAACATAACTTGATAAACCAATCTCAACATGGGTTTCTAAAAGCGAGGTCATGCTTAACAAATATGTTATGTTTTTTTGGAAGATATCACTAAGAGGGTAGATGGTGGATCACCAGTAGATATCATCTACTTAGATTTTCAAAAAGCTTTCGACAAAGTGCCACATCAGAGATTACTGCTTAAACTAAAGGCCCATGGCATAGGAAATGGTATAATTAACTGGATAGAAAAATGGCTGATTGACAGAAGACAACGGGTAGTTGTTGATGGGGAGACTTCAAACTGGAAATCAGTTTTGAGTGGGGTTCCACAGGGATCAGTACTGGGACCTATATTATTCTTAATATATATAAACGATTTGGGCGATGATATACCTAGCAAGGTGTTGAAATTTGCAGATGATACAAAAGTGTTTAGAGGAATTAAAAGTGATGGAGATAGACAGCATTTACAAGATGATCTTGACAGGTTGATCAAATGGTCTGAAAAGTGGCAAATGTTGTTCAATTTTGGGAAATGTAAATGCCTTCACACAGGACGTGGGAACGAATATGTAGAATATACAATGGGGGGAACTGTACTAAATATTACTGTAAAAAAAGAAGACTTAGGGCTGACAATTAGTGCTGACATGAAGGTTTCAGAGCAGTGTGGAATTGCAGCTTCAAAAGGAAATCAAATCCTTGGATTGTTTAGGCGAAACATAGCATATAAAGAAAAAGAACTAATAATGCGGCTGTACAAAACACTAGTTAGGCCTCATTTAGAATATTGTATACAAGCGTGGAGGCCATACCGCAAGAAGGACATAGATATGCTAGAAAGAGTAGAGAGGAGAGCGACTAAAATGATACCAAAACTGAGGGATCTTAGTTATGAAAAACGCCTAAAAGAAGGTGGTTTAACAACACTAGAGACCAGGAGATTGAGAGGAGATCAGATAGAAGTGTTTAAAATATTGAATGTTTATGAAAATATTGATAGAAATATGTTTGTTTCAGTTAAGAAAGGTAGAAAGACTAGAGGACATGAAGTTACATTAGTAAAGGAGCAGTGTAGATTAGACGTAAGAAAGTTCTCATTTTCACAAATGACTGTGAATGAATGGAACAGATTATCTGATGATTGTGTGGGTGCTAGTAGTGTGAATATGTTTAAAAATAAAATCGACACATACCTCAGAAGGGCTGGATATATGTAGATAAAAGGGTTGGACTCTCGATAAGCCAAAAGGCTTCCTTGTTCACCTGCCATCTAGAGTTAATTCTCTGGATGGCAATCTTGTTAAATCTTGTTAAATCTTGTTTACAAACAATTATTACATAGGAATTTGTTTCCATATTGCAATTAGTTTGTTAAACAATTATGTTAAGCATAAAAAAAATTAGAAGAAAAATCAGAAATCATTACAAGAATATCTTTAGTACCGATCTGGGACTGATATATTTTCTATGGAGTATTAGTCAGAGGAGAAAAATCCTGTCGGTGAACTCGACGAAATACAATCAATGATTAAAATCATTACACAAAACATGGACGAAGATATTTAAATGAAAATGTAACGCGCTGTCATGTTAAGGCTTATAATAGGACACAACGGTTGCTTGAACCATGGAACTATTTTACAACAGAACATACACTGCATTTCGCCATGTACTATTTACAAGTTATGTTAATGACGTCACTCACAAAGTCAATACGCCTATGGATGACACTGCCATTATGATATAGGAATTGTACCTCTGCCTGTCTGTAGTAAGAATATGTCCTTCTTATCTTCTCATACAACGTGTCTGTTCCATTTTGTTGTTGGTACAGAACAAGCATAATGGTTATATGTAAAGGTAAGTACTTATATAGCGCAGTATCCAGTCCTCTTGACTGTTCAAAGCGCTTTAAGCTTTATTCCGTGGCAGACCTGTTCAATCGAACACAATCTAGATTTCTCTGGGAAGCATTCTCTTGGAAGCAAAATGATGTATTCGTTTCCACCTTCAAAGTTGCCTAATGCTTAACAGCTTACACCTTTGTTTGGCAACCAGTTCAACGACCTATACTTAACACCGTTCAGACATCTAAAAAAGTGGAATAATTATTATTATATACATAAAAAACAAAAATGGGCATCTTACCATTACTGGCGGAGTACTGGACCTGAAAGCCACCAAATGTTTCCGAGCTGTCAGACGCAAAGTACACGAAGGCAGTGTTTCCACGGGTTATGATGTCGTCTGGTAAACTATGACCACAGAGTGTGGATATCAATCGGGCAGCAGTGTTCTTCCCGTCATAGATTTCTACTTTGTCGTATTGACAAGTAGAGGATCTCTCCAGATCAAATAGTGTGAAATGTAGTCGCACTCGCTGTCAACAAACACGATATATTAATGTTAATCTACAAGATACATGACATGTAAGTTGCCACTGGAGGTAGTGAAAACAGCAATAGCATGAATAGTTTAAGTAACAAGTACACGTGTGTTTTCACATAATCAACATATGTCAGTATTATGTTTACATGGCCTGTATAATGCGTAAAATGAGCCAATATTATGTACGTGTGAATGTATGTGTGCATAATTTATGTGTTATATTATTATATTAAATGTATTATATTATACTTATCATATTATAAATAAATATATATTAGGATATGGAATCATGCATAATAGTTTTATCCAATGGCATTCTGTTACATCAGATTTTACTTTTGTTAAAGGTGATGTGTCTGACATGTTTAGATCCACCTGAGAAGAGGCACACATATGTTATAGTATAACTGTTAGTAGAATTACCACGCCTTCTTCAACTTGAATCATCCATCGGCATTTCGCGTTGTTCTCATATTTGTTTCCCACAATGCTAAATTCCCCTGCCGGTCCCTTTAGTACAGCCGTCTCACCGTTACATGGATCAACTGCGAAAATATCAATAGTGCATAATCTCATTACAATCACAAAGGTTTTGTTATGCGAATATCAGACACACATGTCTGAAATACCTTAGTTATTTTTCAGCAAACCCACTGTGAGATAATAAACCTTAGACCGTATACATGTGTAAAAAACATTTTATGGAAAATATTTATATTTATATTCAGCAATATAGACTAAATAGAGTACACGATGTAACATTGATTATATATATATATATATATATATACATATATATATATATATATGTGTGTGTGTGTGTGTGTGTGTGTGTGTGTGTGTGTGTGTGTGTGTGTGTGTGTGTGTTGTGTGTGTGTGTGTGTGTGTGTGTGTGTGTGTGTGTGTGTGTGTGTGTGTGTGTGTGTGTGTGTGTGTGTGTGTGTGTGTGTGTGTTTGTGTGTGTGTGTTGTGTGTGTGTTGTGTGTGTGTGTGTGTGTGTGTGTGTGTGTGTGTGTGTGTGTGTGTGTGTGTGTGTGTGTGTGTGTGTGTGTGTGTGTGTGTGTGTGTGTGAGTATTTCTGACGACAACATTCAGTCTTACAAACAATGATACACGAATGGAATACACTATATATTGTTTGTAAAAAATACTTAACATAAACTATATAACAATATTAGATGGGCAGGTTACCCTTAGAAGAAACACTTACGGACTCTCGATAGGCCAATTGAGTAGTTACCTATTTGATAATGTTAACTTATCTATCATAATACATTCTAGTCCCTTGGTATGTGACATGTCACGGGGCATGCTACATTGATTATTACTACAATAAATATAGCGATGATTGCGTCCATACCTACGGTTGGTGCTGTCCCATTCATTATCTGTTCGATCCACAAACGGAACGCTGACACTCGCGCGTAGATGCCTGGTATTCCTCTGATTGAAAAGTTCTATTAGACAATATATTACAACACAACGCCCAATGCAACGCACCTGACACGTTTCATGTCCGAGAGTGTTACGTGCACTTGCTGATTTATTTGGAACTGTCTGCAGTCCACATCTATCCAGTATAAATATTGGTAACTATAACACCCAAACGTAACATGTTGAACATAAATTAACTTGATTATAGAGTGTTGTAATTAAAACATACGTTACGTCTTTCTTCTTTGTGGTATTGGCACCAAATAACTTGTACTGAAATTTTAAATAAACGGAAACAAAAGGCACCATTTTGATGTTATGCACCTAAAAGAGTTAACACAACTAATGATATGAATCTACATAAACATTTTCACATCAAATGTTCACTCAAAAGGAAGTCTACTAGTAAGAAATTCCAGTAAAATGTCCGCTATTACGGATACTGATATTTTGTCTATGACGTGGAGGCTTGACAAATAAGCGCCGAGCTGTGACGTCTGTTATGACGCGCCATGTTGCTAGTTTTGTTCCATATGTGTAAGAATACGCCGGTCCATTTATTGGTGTCTTGTATTACCGTCGTTTCAAAAGCTGACTTTTATATACAAAAAACTACTATAATACCATGCCGTGTGCCGTGCCAATGAAACCTTTTATAAGTTACAGCAACAGAGAGAATTCTTCGACTATTCATGTCGTAAACTACCTGGTTTGCAATACTGGGTATGGATATATACATCTCACAATGTACATTAAACAACTTACATAATTGAAAATGGCCTAACCTGCTCAAAACATAGTATAACAATCGAAATATGTAGGTTACTGACCATCGTAAACAAGAGCAGTATTTCTTGTTAGGTGACATGCGAACTGGAAAGAGCAGGCTCCCGTGATGCTTTCGAACAACATGGCGCTGTCCAAACAACTAATATTCTGTGTCATCACCAAGGTCATTATAGTAAACTACTTGTACAATAGTTTAGATTGTAGTCGCCGATGATAAATTTGTTTGGTATTTTATATGCAAAGGCCCACACAATAACCTTCTGTTCTAAAAGCAAAATAAAAAACAATTAGTCTGACATTAATACATACCTTTTCCCACATCCTTCACCCCAGCTGGTGATGCCGTACAATGTCCATGGCCCATTCCCATTACGACACACCAAGGGACCTCCCGAGTCTCCCTGTAAAATGAGAATTTCATTGTTCATGCAAACCTTCATGCAAAATTTTATTTCGTAAAAAGGTAAGTTCTTACATAGCGCTTTACACTTTACTCTCTGGCAGACATGTTGAATCGCACACTATATCGATTTCTCTGGGATGAATTCAGCCACGTTGCATTTAATGCGCGAAGTCTATTCGTACATAAATATCCACCATGACCTGGTACTCATTCGTACAGCTGAGTGAATTGGAGCAATCTGAAGTGAACAAACTTGCCCAAGGTTCGACATGGCAGAACAGAATTGGAACCCGGGTTCTTTTGATTAAGATTCCGATACTCTATCACTGCGCCACCGCGCTCCAATTCACATTCGTCTTTGTATTTAAAGAGCACACGCACAACAATTTTGAGTTAGCCACAACATCACTGCATATAATATAGATGTTGATATATGCGACAATCTCCTATAGGTCACGATTAATTGCTTCCGCATAACTGGTGTGGCTCATCGCGAATCCGGTTCTTTGATATCAAACTATTCACATATGAACAATTTAAATAATATTCGCAGATGGTTCAATAAAAAGTGTATTATGTTTAAGTTGTCGGAAGAGTTGGCGTTGGTTCTTTCGTCGGGCAACGGGTGCCTTTGAACAAGGGAAACTTTGAACACAAAATTATGTTTGGCTATATATTGATGCACATAATGCAATATTTTGTCAATAAAATGTTATTGGGATCACTGTTCCTGAAACAAATCCAAAATGGCTGCTCCACGCATGAGAGAAACAATAGTCATGAAACCAGCTCTACACTGGTACATGTGCCTACATGCCAAACATGCCAAAATGGAGTTATAACATTGTGTAACAGTATAGGTCTTACAATTCTGTTACAGTTTTGAAGAGCAAGAATATATGATAATATCGACACAGAAACATATGCAAAGCTCATGTCGCGCATTCAAGTGAACCTTAAAAATTCTGATACACGCGTGGCTTTTATTATTAAATAAGTTAATAATTGTTATCACGATTGTACCATCGCAGCGCTCACAATTATTGTACAAAATGTATTGCATCATGAAAATAAAAAGAGAGGGGCACGATGAATTCGTGAGAAGCCAGTAACTACCCCCGTCAGTTGATCGGTGTTACATTTAGTGATGCGACATCTTTGGAGGAATAGCTACAGTGGAAGGGCGTTCAGATGGGGTGGTGCGACATCGAACACAAGCAGAAGCAAATACTTAGAGAAAGGTCGAAGGAGTCACGATAGACAGAACATATCGAAAAAGTTTAAAGGGAAAGGTCTGAGAGTGTGTGTTACACCGGCATGCCTGCATGGTATGGAGACAGTGACATCGACAGAACAACAACAACAAAAGCTGCAAGTATGCGAGAGAAACTGTGTTCGAAGAATTACAAGATCAAGTAGGGTAGATAGAAGAAAGATGAACGACGTGAGAAAAGAATTAAAATGAAATGAAGCCTAACATGAGGATTACTGAGAAACCGGATTAGATGGGCAGCCCACTTGGATGGGTACATGAAAATTAGCAAAGAGAGCAGAAACGGAACAACATAAAGGACACAGGAAAAAGGGAAGGCCACAGCTGAGATGGGAGGACTGCGTGAAGAGGGTCATGAGAAGATCAGGAGAGGATGAAAGACGGAGAGGGGAAGCTGTGGGTAGAAAACTTTGGAAAGAAAAAACACATCGAGTGGTTCAGCAATATTATAACCCCCCCCCCGATCCCTGTACAGCAGGAACAAGGAGGAGAGATCTGCAATGTGCTCAATGATACACTGTCAAATGATAACGTTCTGTGTACCTGGCATGCGTCTTTGCCTCCTTCTTGCTGCCCAGCACAAAGCATGGCGTCAGTGATCTGATACGGATACGAGCTTCTACATGTCGCCGTGTCAACAACTGGTAAACGAACCTGGCGTAGCACTGTTCTATCCCCTGTGCCTGCAGACAGTACACACGTAGTTCGTGAACTTTGTCAAACCGGAGAGTGTCTACAAGCGTCCCGATCTCGATTCTCTTTCCCAATCGAGACACGCGCTCAGTTCGATTGTTGGACAATGGAATTGAGCGCGTGGCACGATCGGGATACGGATAGAGAGTCGCGATGGAGGCGCTTGCAGACAATCTCTATTGGCACAGCATTCATTGCTTGGCGCATTAAGACAGCCGCTTTGGCTGTAAACCACTCACTTACACTGGTGCTATGTGTTGAATCGACCAGCACTTAATTATAGGATGGACACAAGATAACAGTTGTTATATTTTATGAAATACATCGCGAATTGGTAGAGCAGAGGTAAAAGGTCCAAGGAAGCGATTGAACATCGAAAGAGGCGAGTGGTCCTCAGCGACTGTGATATTATTCATGTTATTATTAGTTCAGATAATCAATAAAAAAAAATAATAACTATTTATATAAAGGATATAAAATAATATTACGATATTGTAAACAGTTCACATGTTAAGTGGAGGCATTATGTTCCTAGTTTTTAATTTTTTTATTAACTAGCCGAGTTACCCGGCGTTACCCGGGAAAAAAAGCAGTCATATGTTGAGAGAGATTGTACAGGTAGCTTGTCTGTCGCTGACGGCGTGTACACAGAGATTGTACTGGTAACTTGTATGTCGCTGACGGTCTACAGACATATATTGTACTGGTAACTTAGAAAAAACGAAGAAACGTTTGTGCAAGATATATATTGTAAATCATTAACAGTGTTTTAAATTAAATGTTTTAATCGATTGTGTGCAAACAAATTGTTAGAATAGTTGTATGAAATGAAATGTAGACTGCGCAGTTTACAGGGAGAAATATGTAGGCGATCGGAAAAAATGGACCTGCGCCAGGTTTCGAACGCGGTACCCCTCACATGGAAAGCGGACGCGCTACGACTAGAACTAACCTGTCTTTCTTATTACATTATGTTCGTTTTGAACATAAACATGTAAATGGCTTTCTTTTACTTTTATTTCTACACTTGACACTTGATTACTTAAAATATCACAACGAATAATGGTCGCTAAATAAACATCTATCACGATCTCATATATTGCAGGGAAATTAGGTTTCTTTCCCTTGTTAAAATGTGATTATCCACATTTTAATTAAGTGAAGTAGACCTATGGTATGCATATGGCCACGAGTACGGCTACGCCACTGTCTGCCACCATTGCATGAATACTGGTCGCATGGAGACCGCGTAGTTTGCAGGCAGAAGTATAACTGTTGACATTCACTTTTCACTAAAGTTTTGTTGGCTGCATAAGTAAATAAATGTTACATTAATCAATAACTTGAAATATTTCTTAAAATAGTTTTACAGACGCCAAAACGTAACTCCATCTGTAAGAAAGATGTGAGATGTGAACGAGGGCGCCACTTCAGAAGTTTGCTCACTGGGCTGACACGGCGAAATGCTGGTGCCTGTCTTAAGCGCTAAGGATTTTCAAACGCCAATAACTATTCAACATTTCTGCATACATCCAGCAACATATTTGTAGATGGCATAATTGTTTTACGATGATATAAACAAACATTAATTTCAGCGGCTGGTACTTCACGTACAACCATTTAAAATATTGAACGCCCAAGTTCTCCACTCCCCGAACGAATTTCGAAAATATCTAAATTTACGAACCATCTCATTTTTTCACGTTCAACACAGCAGACCCCCTGTTCCAAACTACTACGCCCGCTAATTCCGGGTAGAGGAACTGACTGGTTCCTTTTAAGAAAACTATTGGAAATGGAAATAACGGGGCACACTCACCTAGCGTATTTCCCCAGCCGGTGGCTACACACTCCGTGTCTGCTGCTACCTTTGCATCGGGCAGACACACCTGCGACACCTCAGTACGATATTCCATACTGCCCTGGATTCTGATGAGAGCGATGTCATTGTTGTATCTTCCACCTCTTCCATAATCGGGATGCGAATGCATTTCTTTGATCGCCCAAGTTGATTCAGCTCCTTCAATTACCGACCGGTTGTGTTTGCCAACAACAACATGCAACCGTGATGCTGTGTACTTTTCTCTGCAACAATATTCTAAGTTTAAACCCGAAATATAACCTTATGCTGATAATAATAATTAGCTAAACTCCACCCAACCCCGTGGTATCACTTTTTATGATTACAGTATTGTTTTATCTTAATTTAGTTTACAGAAGCGCCATCTGTAGAGTTGAGTTATCTCAAGTCAGAGAAAGGTCCTCTAAAAAGCGTTGCATATCGGAAACACGTAAGTAGATAACTCTAAGTGATGACGCAAGGAAACACGTAAGTAGATAACGCTAAGTAATGGCGCAAGCAAACACGTAACTAGATAACTCTAAGTAATGGCACAATAACGAAAATGAACATAGAAAGAGGCGAATGAACCTCGGCGTGCGGGAGGAGATACTCTTACAACGTTCCAAAGTTAGCGTAGTATTATATAAGTAATAGTTGTTGTAGTAGTAGTAGTAGTAATAGTAGTAGTAGTAGTAGTAGTAGTAGTAGTACTAATAGTAGTAGTACAAGTAGTAGTAGTAGTATTTGTAGTAGTAGTAGTAGTAGTAGTAGTAGTAGTAGTAGTAGTAGTAGTAGTAGTAGTAGTAGCAGCAGCAGCAGCAGTAGTAGTAGTAGCAATAGTTGTAGTAGTAGTATTAGTAATAGTTGTTGTTGCAGTAGTAGTAGTAGTAGTACTAGTAGTAGTAGAACTAGTAGTAATTGTAGTAATAGTAGTAGTAGTGGTAGCTGTTGTTGCTGTTGTTGTTGTAGTAGTAGTAGTAGTTGTTGTAGTAGTAGCTGTAGCAGCAGCAGTAGTAGTAGTAATTGTAGTAGTAGTTGTAGTAATAGTAGTAGCAGTTGTTGTTGTAGTAGTTGTAGTAGTAGTAATAGTAGTAGTAGTAGTAGCAGTTGTAGTAGTAATAGTTGTAATAGTTGTAATTGTAGTAGTAGTTGTAGTAGTTGTTGTTGTTGTTGTTGTAGTAGTAGTAGCAGTTGTAATAGTAATAGTTGTAATTGTAGTAGTAGTTGTAGTAGTTGTTGTTGTTGTTGTTGTAGTAGTAGTAGTAGTTGTAGTAGTAGCTGTAGCAGCAGTAGTAGTTGTAGTAATTGTAGTAGTAGTTGTAGTAATAGTAGAAGCAGTTGTTATTGTAGTAGTTGTTGTAGTAGCAGTAGCAGTAGCAGCAGCAGCAGTAGCAGTAGTAGTAGTAGTAGTAGTAATATTAGTTTACTGCATCAGAATCGTAAGACTGGATATATGTGAGAGAAGAGATTCATCAAAGAGACAGGATGGTTAAAATCATTACTCTTTCTACGTATTACTCAGGAGCGGAATACACGCGTGTACGTTTATACTGAACTTACAAGCAATGCGCAGCAGTGATGATCCAGCCTTTGCCTACAACGCTTCCACCACAGAAGTGTCCCGCACCCACCAAACTGAGGCTTATCTGCCACGGCCAGGAATACTCCTTTGCCTCGAAGCCACCCACGATACGCGGAAACTGAGGTGGCACAGCAGGCACTCCGCATTCGCCAGCAACTGCACAGTCATAAAAACGAAGTATCTCAGTTTGAACACATCATATGGTGAGAGTTACGCTGAACCAGGACATCCAGTCATGTCAGTTCATATAAAACACAAACGGTCAATTTTCCCCAAGACATTTCGTTCAATCATTCCTATATGCCCTACTCTGATAATGAACTGCCCATTGCCCATCGGTAAGGCGATAATCTCAAGCATACATCAACGTCATTGGTAGTTGATCATTTACAAATTTTTATATTCCAACCTTTCTTAAGCTGAGCTAGTGGATAATCAGACCAGCAAACTGAACATGGTTGAAGAGGAATCCATTAATACGGTAAGGAACATAAATAATCACTCGAAAGGTTGGCAAGGTCGAGCGACCCAGTGCTGATGGCGCTGGTCGCCAACTCCCGGACTTATGCGAAGGAGTGGAGTAAGTGCTACACCCCACCTATCCGGGTGGAGGGGGTAGTAGTGAGAACCAAAGCGGAGGCAAGGAGAGCACTGGCAGTTGCTCTCCACGAGACAGTCGACGGTCAGGGCCTGAGGGCCTCTTCGGGCGTTACTCATGTGCACGCATGGGTAAATGACGGTACGAAATTGATGTCAGGCAGCGCCTACATCCATGCTTTACAGATTAGAGCATCTACGGTTGCGACTAGAAAGAGGGCAGCTTGTGGTCGACCCCAGGCGGATGACAGGTGTGACGCATGCGGGCGCACCGAGACGTTAGGACACATGCTTCAAGTATGTCACCGAACGTGGGGGTCTCGAATCAAGCGGCACGACGCCCTCATGGAGAAGTTCCTCCGATTCATGGAGAACCGCGGCTGGTCAGTTATGCGCGCTCCGGTGATTCCAGTGAGGGGTGGCAGCCCTTAGATCCCGGATGGAGTGTTGTATAAACAGGGGCACTGCTGGGTTATCGATGCGTCCGTTGTCGCCGACAACGCTGACCTCGATAACGCACACATTAGCAAGTGCGTGAAATACGACACTCCGGCTGTACGTGACTTTTGCCAGTCTAACTGGCCTTCTCCTGAGGCGCCGGGTACTGTTTCCTTCGGGGCCCTCGTTTTCAACTGGAGAGGGATTATGGCGCCTCGGTCCGCCAGCATGTGTCACAGCCTGGGGATCACTAAAGGTGACATGAAATTGAAGGCAGTAGGGGTGGTGGAGTGGGGTTGGAGGATATACCGTACCTTCCACCAGGGCACAGCCTCGTGGCGTTAGGTGTCCCCACCATGCCCATGAGGAAGGCTCGGGACAGTTTTTCCCTATAGTGCTGGTTAGTCTGGATACTTACGATGTTGCTCACTAGCAAATTGAATTAGTGATAATCAGAATCCTCGACATTTACTGCACGCATGTTTACACTTGATAAGTAAATTTATGTTAGTTATTCTTGTGCGCATTGTTATGCTTAATGTCTTGAGTGAATAATTTATGTTTTTTGTTTAGCCAAATGCCTCGTCATCTAATTAGTGACGCGCCCGTTCCTACCGTGCCTCATTTGATTTGCTTTGTACCGGTACAGATAACGTTAAAAACGCACCCATTTGTGCTATTTCGAAACTGCACGCTGCGCACATTCTCACTCTGTTGACACCGGTACAGCATAATCTAAATACCATTACAGAAACTAGTTATTATCGTCAATTTTATTATTCTTATTTTTTTTATTTAACAATCGTTGCTGCTTTATACTTTATGTGTGTTTAGTGTTGCGTACCAACCTACTAACTTAAGATTACTTAATTTTTAGCATTTTAGTATATTCAAACACTATCAAACAGTTTTATTTTGGAGTTTAAGGTCTCACTAAAGCTATTATTATTACAAATCACTAAATGTGCAATCGCTAGGTAAGCGCCTTAGCAAAACAATACAGGGTTTCTCCGTTGCAACCATCGTAACAAAAGAACATCAACTGTTTAGTGTTACCTACCAAGGACAACCTTCCTGGCTGTGTAGGTGACCACAAAACCACTCGCCGTAAATTGATCGTTAGTGTTGAAGACAACCAACAAACTATTGTTGGATGACGTCACATCACTAGGCGCATAATTTCCGCAGGAAGTCTGGAGTAGATTACCCGTGACGCCATCAGTTATGACAAGGCTGTCACGAGAACAATTGTACGATGACTCCAAGTCGAATCGCTCAAAGTGCAGATGTACTCGCTGAAAATGGTCCAATTATTACGGTATGTATGCACACGGTAGAAACGTATAACATAGAACATGCAACTGTTTTCCGAGTTCTCTGGTATGCTTACAGGTGCCTCGTCAATATAGTTTTTTTTTGGCCTTATCCATTTCAAATTCATTCTGCGAAAAGGCAAACCTACCAAGTACCCACTCGATATCCGACTTGCTAAATCGTTTAAGCAACCTTTTGAATATAGTTTTCATGACATCATCAGACGAATTATTAAGTTATTTAATTCTGTACCAAGATATATATATTCTTAAGTGAGTCAAAATTGGCTACGGCAAACTACGATATATGACGGCTAAAGTCAAATCTTTCGAATATGTTCAACAAATTTGTTATACGCGATGGGCTAAACACGCTGGGAATTACATCGGATGGAATAATTCACAAACGAAAATGCAAATCTTACTTGTCCATCGTCGACTGTGATGAGCCACTCGCAATACATGTTAGCTGTGTACTGGGACCTGCTGATCCAGAATTCCCCTGCCTTCTTACTCAACTCAACTTGTGAACCATGGCAGGCTGGCATACCTGAAACATGATATTCGGCTGCGACCTTTAGACAGATACAAAGTCAGTACAACATATATTTAACTTGAACCTGATAACTATAATACTATTCTGGAAAGTCTGGAAAATAGTGTATGACATATTTTAAGTGGAATGCTAAATATAAAAAGTAGTAGTAATGATGAATGGTGACGTAATGCACTTACAATGTAATATACCAGTGATGTAATACACTAGTAATGTATCGCATTCGTCATATAATTCATCAGCAATGTAATGTTCTAGTGCAAAACAATATAATGCACTAATAATAATATTTCACCAGCGATGTACTAGAAAGGGCATGCGTCTAGCTTATGCAATGTTAACATTGTGGCTGATTTTACATACCATACAGCTGTTATAGGAAACATATTCGTGATACAGACTTGTTTTCATATCACCTGGGTAACAACACCATTGAACTGTAAATCCCATTATATACTTATCTTAACACTACTGTCTGGATAGCTGAAGAGGATTATGGCTACGCACTCTGAAGTCCAATAATGTTTTCTTACCGGAATCCACTGCAGAGTATTTGATCTTGAAGCCTTTCCCCTGAGTTGAGTAGTCAGACGTGAAATAAACATACAAGGTGTTGTTTGCCGATATGATATCACCCGGCAATATGCTTCCGCAGAATTTGCCCAATTGAGGTGTCCAATAGTTCGGTCCGTCATACACTCTGACTCTGTCTTTGTCACAGTGGTCGTGAGTTTCAAGGTCGAAGCTCAGAAATGTCAGCTTAATGATCTGCTCGAAAGGAAAAAAGAAAATGGTACGTATTGAAACTGACGCTTCCTGTTCTAACTGTTTGCATATAAAATCAATCGTTCCTCATTTTAATAACATTGCGGATACACCAGAGATTGTTTTTGAAGAAACAAACGTATTCAACGGTTTTTAATAGTATACTGAAAGTCGCTTTCTAAATTGCCTACCTTGGTTGGTTCTACCCGAATCTCCCATCGACACCTCATATTGTTGACATATTGGGCAGCATCCACGCCAAACGTTCCTTCCGATCCAACCAGATGAGCCACTGTGCCGCTACAACCTTCAAAATGACGGTCCACGCAAATTAATTAACAACACAACATTACAGTTCTTTGATGAATGCTATTTTTATTTTTATTAATACCAAATCAGAAAAACAGCTCGACGTCATGGAAACACAAGCATATACCTACCGTAAAAAACTAAAGACTTATTTATTTGAAATTGCATTCCCACCCTAACCTTGCTGTAATGACGACTCTTGCTTGTCCCTGTTTGCCCAATGATTTTTGTATGTTGCACCTCTGAGCTCAAATTCCTGTTTTAAGTTTAAGTTTGTCATTATTTTTATTATACAGAACGTTGAGTTTGTGCAATTATCAGCATGTTTGACGAGTTTTGAAAAACCGTTCAAGTCGCTTGTTGGCAACTGCTGGTGATGCCTAGCGCTGTGCCGTGGCTGTAGTAATGGACTAAGATGTGATTGTTGGACTATTCCGGCTTAATTTTAGGACTATGCACTTTCGTTAGTTAATTAGGTCATTCAATATTACCTTTAAGAGCTTTTTTATACTGGATCCTGAAGCCGTTACTATTGATTGTGTCGTCAGATGTGAATGACACAAACACAACGCTCCCGCCGGCTGTGATATCCCTGGGTCGAATACCGCCACAGAGCGTGCGCATCAATGGCGCAGTGTCGTCACTTCCGTCGTAGATTTTCACTCTGTCGTATTCACAATTAGTGGATTGCTCGAGTCGGAACCAGAGGAAGTGCAGCTGCACTAGCTGAGAAACAAAACAAACGACTAAATACACCACTGACACTTGTTCATAGAAACAAAACAAACGACTAAATACACCACTGACACTTGTTCTTAGAAACAAAACAAACGACTAAATACACCACTGACACTTGTTCTTAGAAACAAAACAAACGACTAAATACACCACTGACACTTGTTCTTAGAAACAAAACAAACGACTAACTACACCACTGACACTTGTTCTTAGAAACAAAACAAACGACTAAATACACCACTGACACTTGTTTTTAGATTACAGTACATAACATGTCTAGCAGCTAGCACCGTGTTTGACTAAATATTCACAAATATCTCAGAGCTGTTGGTACACATAGGTGAAGAAAGTTGGATTCCCAATAAGCCAACGACTTGATTTTTCACTTGTCATCTATAGTTTAGTTCAGGATTGCACTCTTGTTAAAGGTGACATGAACAGGTTGAAATAAATGCTATAGTAAATATAATATATATATATATATATATATATATATAATAAGATAATCATGTAGTCCAAAAAACTAAACTAAATTAGTTTTAATAAAATCACGCAAATAAGAAAGTTTCCTCATACACCGCCTCTGAAATGTTGCGTCATAGAAGCTAGCGGCTGAATGAAGTTGGCCATGTTATTCAGCGGTTACCGCACTGTTGTCTTCGATTAATGGCAACCAGTCATTGTATATTGGATGATTGCTTTGGAAATGCTTCGGCGAAGAGTTGTTTGTTTTCGATCGAATGCCAAAGACAAGAACTGAGAGGATTATAAACAGATAAATCGACTGAATTTGATGACCGTCTCATCGGCGATATCGTCATCGATATCGCAACTTGGAAGTTGGACTCGCATCTGCTACGCCTTTGTCAGTGTGATCATGTTGACAGTAGTCGTTTCGTAAAGGTTACAGCAGTTTGTGAATTCGAATAATACAAGTACAAGTGACATTACCCATCATCCTGACTACTGTCAAGAGAACCACCAAAACGAAACGAAGTTTGACGTCCCCAGAACAACGAAGCAAGCTGCGAAGGCGAAGCAACTTGGTTTTTAGTCGAGGTAAGCCAAATCCAAGAAGAGTGACAAAACGTAGGCGTAGCTGCGATTTATTTGCTACACCTCATTTGTATTTATCAGTTGTACTTCATAGATGTGTTATACGTTGTTAACCTTATACAACATTACTCTTGTTAAACATGGTTACCCGGTAAACGTAAACTGCCACAATATTTACTCTTCCAGAGATTGGCAAATAGGCGGACTGGCACAAAAATGTTGTACATATTCTAACTTGTTGTGACACTTTGTGCCGGTGGGGATATATTTGTATGCAGGCACGTTTTACTCATGTTAAAAGCGTGTAATTCGAATAAAAACTGTCTAACGACTGCAGGGACATTAAACGTTGATGCATTCTGAGTACATTATGGAACTTGCGCCAATATTAACTAGAGAGACAGCATGGGTTTGTGTGAACTCCAACGTAACACAAACTCATGTGAGCAGTGATCACCACTAATGTTGGCTCGTTCGTGTTCAGAGTAGGGAAAGTCACCCGAAGGTTTTGTTTATATTGTAGCACTGTGGCTTCTTTAGTTGGTGGTGACGTTATATTTCAAACATTCATAAACGGTAACTGATAGCCTCATAATAAAGTGTTTGTGTGTGTGTGTGTGTGTGTGTGTGTGTGTGTGTGTGTGTGTGTGCGCGCGCGCGCGTGCGTGTGCGTGTGCGTGCATGTGCGTGAGTGGGCGTGGGTGCAATGGCGCGGCAGTGCGTGTATGCGTAGGTGCGCGGTGCATAGGTGCGTGGGTGCGTGGGTGCGTGGGTGCGTGGGTGCGTGGGTGCGTGGGTGCGTGGGTGCGTGGGTGCGTGGGTGCGTGGGTGCGTGGGTGCGTGGGTGTGTGGGTGCGTGGAAGCGAGAGTGTGTGTACATGCGTGCGTGCGTGCATGCCTGGGGAAGTATTTGAATAATGAAAACAGGAGTCACGTTCAGGGTTACTGTGTGTTAGATAACCACTGTAATGGTTCACCTGTCCCTCGTCGACTTGGATCTTCCACTGACACTCCTCGTTGGCGCTATACTTGTTCCCTTCCGTGCCAAACTCTCCGTACGACCCGGTCAACACGGCAGACTGATTGCATGAACCTGTGTGAATCATTACTGAATATGTATGTGTCGATGAATACCCAAATATCATTTAGATGTTTCTAGTCTGCTCGCTTAGGGTAAGTTTTTAGACATAATGTTCACTTTTGGAAGAACCCGTCAAATTTGGCACATATATATTTTGGTAGTTACTAATCATATTCTGATATAGGTCACACTTTTTGGATTTGTTAACACCCTGTAATTAGCATGAATCCAAAATGGCCGCCGCCGATATAGGGTAAAACCCGATATGGTCATATGACAGCTAATAATAGGCCGATTGCGATGTGTTTGGTATGTATTACGTTCAATCGACTGATAAGGTTTTCGTCATCATCAAAGGTCAAGGTCACGAGTTGTTTATCCTACAATAGCTATATTTTAGGTGGAGCGCATTGGTGCAGTGGCTAGAGCTTCGGACTCTCGTCCGAGAGAACCCGGGTTCGAATTATGTGCTTCCGTGTCGAACCTTTGTTCATTGTGCGTTGTTACAGTTCACTCAGCTGTATTAATGAGTACTGGCTATACGAGTAGTCTTCGCACATTAATTTCAGCGTGGCTGAATGCTTCCCAGAGAAGACGAGATGGTGTTCGATTGAACAGGTTTGCTAGGGAATAAAATGTACAGAGCTTTGAGAGTCCTGCGGATTGGATACTGCGCTGCTTAAGAATTTACGTTTTGTGATTCGAACCGAGTATTCTCTCAGTCCATGCAACCACGACAATACGAGAGTTATGTTGCATGCGACAAATGCAATGTCCCGACGCTACACGCGCATACTGAGCATTATTAACGATACTGACATCGGTGTCCTGTGGATCTCTACTTCACTGAGATTTGTGCGGGAAATTGTGGGTGTCGTTTGCAAATGGGCAAGAAGTTCAGATATATTTCCACACACGACACCTGCGACATCATGTATCCGGCAAAGCACATGCTTTCCCCGCAGTGCATGCCTTAAGTTGGCCCAACAACACATCCTTCTTTTCCGGCACGGGGAAGAAATCAATGTATGGAAAGTGGAACACAAGGCCAGAGCTCACAACCGCCACCCGATAGAAAGACCTCACACGTCGTATTGCTATACGCTGTGACCTGCCCTCTGTCTGACGGAAGTCATCGACGCACGCTCAGTCATTGTGCACGTTCGAGTACCTTCCACCAACCACGGAAGCCCTGACAGAGCACGCCAAGAGAGCGACCTGTCAAGTCAGATACACGTGGGAACAACCTCTTACTGCCGAACAAGTCTCTCCGGGCCCATGCTCCTCGTTTCGGGTTGCATCACCTTTAATAAACTTGTGGTTGCTCTCACACTGTACGCCGTTGAATGCTGATGTTGGTAGACGCGACATTCACGAATGTGACATTATCAGTTTGAAATGTATTAATAATATAGGATGGTGTTGCACTTTAAGTACATCATCTTGACCCTCTGGACTTGACTTTGACATCATGGGCACAAAAGGAGACATGTAATTTAGTTTAGCATGATCTTATCTTAGCACGACATCCATCTAATGCAAAATAAATAGCTCCAAGATCAGTTTTATCTCGGCATATTATAGCTATTTTAGGCAAACAACACGTGACCTTTACATTGGATGGTGGTGAAAACCTCTTCGATCGGTAGGGCATACCAAAACTATCATAACGCATACCAACCTCATCGGAATCGGCCTATTATTAGCTGATATATGACCATATCGGGTTTTACCCTATGTTGGTGGCGGCCGTTTACGACTGATGGTAAGTAAGGGGTGTTACCGAATTCGAAATTTGTGTCCTATTTTAGGATTTGATTAATGCCCATCAAAGGTCACTGGTGCCAAATTTTATTATTTCTTCCAAAAAAATGAACATTCAAACCCCTAAGATAGCATGTACGGCTCAGTGTGTATGAAGTTGTATTGTACATATATACCAACGTCACACTATCTTTCCTATCATATGATCCAAGCGAGTAATCATCACAGTAGCACACGGACACTCAGCAGACAGACAGAGAGCGAACGAGAGAGAGAGGGAGAGAGAGAGAGAGAGAGAGAGAGCATGAGAAAACGCATGTTGAGTTTGAGACGTGTTGAAACATACCTTTCGTCGAGTTTGCCCCAAGCATAGTCTCCGTCATCCAGGCCACGAATTTGTTTACTCGAGTGAAGACAACTCTGTCGACATAATAAACACATTTCATTCAGTATTCTTGAAGCATAATTACAATATATATTATGTTGGTTGTTTTGTGTGTAAGACTAGAGCGTGGTAATCACGTTTAATGAATAAATACCCAAATACGTGTTATGTTATATATTTGTTGAATTAATTGTTAATGCTATATAATTTCAAGGTACACCTAAGGAATGTAATTGATTAAAATATATATATACCCGTAATATTTATTCCGCAAACTTGTGATTCCATGCAGCTTCCATGCTTCGCCATTTTGCCGGCACTGCAGTGCCCAACTCGAGTTATCCTACAACAGTTCATATCGGTCAACATCGCATTTCTTCATACCAACCTATTAACCTTCAGCACAATCACCGTATATCCTCTTTATGATACTGAACCATCAGCATCATCACTTGTATTAATTGATCACAGATTACTGAATGTTTGCAAAATATGTATGTAAATAAAGATGTATTGATCACATTGACGCCCTATTGCACACCAGTATCATAACTTTTACTAAACGAATACAGGTGTATATGTCAATGAGATTGATGTGGTAAAACACGTGTGTAATTTTACAACATTTACATTGTTAATTGCCCACGTAATCTAGATGGATAAAACACATCTTACTGTACAATTGTGATTACATATCCCTTTTATATTATTAATTATATTAATGTTTTACTAAGTATATATAATATATATATATAATTATTTAACTTGTAACAATTATGTAAATTGTTTATTACTTATATATTGTATTGCGATGGATCAATATCATACATAAATCAGTTAAACAAATAAAAGCAAATATATATATATATATGATATTGATTTATATAATTAATATTATATAAATATATATATATGTATATATATATTATATGTATATATTATATTATATACAGAATATGTTTCTTTTTATTTGTTTATCTGATTTATATTGTTACATTATATTTATTTAATTTTATTGCAGATTTGTAAATACCGGTATATGGTTTTTACTTAAATTTTAAATATTCCCAATCGACACGTGGTAAACATATAAATATCGTGACATAGTCACAAGAACAAGTTCGTCAAAAACATATTTATTTTTGTTGCCCACCCAACATGTGTGGTAGCCATCCTGTTCACACGGAATGAACATTGTCGTGTTGGAGAAATGTCGGTTCAACGAAGTGTCGTTAGTCGGCACCCGAACCTGTTGAAGCACCACGTCATGGTTCACTCCTACAACACACGGGCGTTGACAGGTTCACGAGAGCCATCTTACTACTATGTTTAGACGTATGAATGGTACGGATTATCAAACTAAATATGTTTACAAAGAGGTGTATTAACAAAATACCACACACATACATACGCACGTACTCTGTCATATAGCCGCACACAATGACACACATACATGCACGCACACACGCACACGCACACGCACACGCTCACGAAAAAACGTACACATACTCACACACACGCCTCTGTTGAGAAGACCGCCATGTGCACATATATATACAACTGAGTGGACTACGCGACACGTAGTGAAAGTCCAAAATGTGCTTCACTACCATTTATACACTGATACCTACCACATTCATACAATGACTCACCTTGGTTGTGTCTCCATCCCGTCACCACACACGCTGTACCATTTGATATTTCAGTCTCCGGCAGACACACTGGAGACACCTCGTGGCGGAACTCAAGACTACCCTTCAATTTGACGATGGCAATGTCGTTGTCATCTTCGCGTTCTAGCATATAGTCTGGATGGACGAATATGCCCTCGACCACCCACGTCGACTCTGTTCGCTCCGTCAATGACAGATTATGTTCGCCGACGATGACTCGCAAATGCGATTTCTTGTACTGGTCTCTGCAACACGAACTTCGTATCGGTGATCAGCACACCCGGCTTCCATACATAACAGCGAACGTATTGTACGTCTTACACACTAATTGTACGGCCTAATTATACGAACCTCTAGCTGATGAACAAGAACCATGCATGGCGACTTGGCTTGATGTTAGCGTACATTTCATGACCTATCAACAATTAACCTATTTCCAAGGATTCAATTGCTATTTCCACTTCAATAAATTCATCAGTGTCTTAATGAGGAAATAAAACCATTAGATTCGCATTAGCAAAACTTTCAGAATACGTGCGGCCCGAGGGCCTAATCTAAACACTGCTAGCGGAATGAGACGTTTGTGAGTGTTCATAGAAAAACTATAATGAAAACAAAATTACTACTGGTATGAGTACTTTTCTAGCAATAATTATTAATAAAGTACGTATTTTAATAATGCATTTGAACGACATGTTATACTACCTCATGAGAAAAGTTTGGATGAGTGAATACTTTAACATATATCGATGGAGGAACGAGGACGCCATTTGTAAACGTGTTACTGTGTGTTTTCACTGTCTCAGTGATAATAATAACAACAAACCATTCCGGTGCTTTATATCATACCCATTTACATAGCTAGTCCATGTATTAGTATATTTAAATACCAAAAAAGAACGTCATACGTACACGCAGTGCGCAGCTGTGACAATCCACTCGTGATCCAGAACACTTCCACTGCAGACGTGACCATAGCCCAACAAAATTATGCTGATCTGCCACGGCCAAGAATGCGCCTTTGTTTCAGAGCCACGTTCGGGGATCTCTGGCAGAATTGCGGGATGTCCACACACATCAGGAACTACATGGGAAGGAACATTAATGTGTACGTCAAACAAACAATGTAGTTGCACACACACACGTACACACACACACAAATGCACACGTGAACACACGCACACACTGTTTGTATGTGTGTCGTCGAAATATCATCTGTAACTGAACGTACTTATGTTTGGTGTGTGAGTGTGTGTGTGTGTGTGTGTGTATATGCGTATGTTTGTATATGTGTGTGTATAGTGCGGTGTGTGTATGTTTGTATATGTTGTTTGTTGTGTGTGTGTGTGTGTGTGTGTGTGTGTGTGTGTGTGTGTGTGTGTGTGTGTGTGTGTGTGTGGTGTGTGTGTGTGTGTGATTGGTGCTTATGTTTGTAAGTGTGTGTGTGTGTGTGTGTGTGTGTGTGTGTGTGTGTGTGTGTGTGTGTGTGTGGGTGATTGCGTGAGCGTGTGCGGCTGTGAATGTGTGAATGTGAGTAAACATGAGTGTATATATGAAAGTACCATATAACATGTACGTATATGTTTCTCTGTAACCGCTCTTTGTCACCGAGCCATCCGTTTTGAAGACGACCGACAGACCATTGCCAGATGACATCACATCACCAGGTAGATTGTCTCCACACAAAGTGTAAGTCACGTCTCCAGCTCCACTGTCCGTGATGATGAGGCTGTCGTTGGCACAATCGCTGGCGTCTTGAACATCAAAACGCTCGAAATGAAGGTGGACGCGCTGAAAGGATATGGATTGTGAGGAGATGTTTACTTCTAACCTTTTGGTTACATGCACACGACTAGACACCCCCAATAACTGTCGCTTAATCTTGTCTTACTCGTGATATGGTTTGTGAGGAGCGTTTAAGTTACTAAAAAATCAAGCTTGCGTATGTATATACATGACTGTTTGTGTGTGTGTGTGTGTGTGTGTGTGTGTGTGTGTGTGTGTGTGTGTGTGTGTGTGTGTGTGTGTGTGTGTGTGTGTGTGTGTGTGTGTGTGTGTGTGTGTGTGTGTGTGTGTGTGTGTGTGTGTGTGTGTGCGTCCTATTTCTATCCTGCCAGTGATTTCAAAATTTGTTGAAAGGAATCTGTTTGATCAAGCTCACGATTACTTCCATGGCAAAACGCTATACTACAATAGCCAATATGCGTTTAGAAAGAAACATTCTACTGAGCTTGCTACACTCGAAATTATAGACAGAATTATACAAGAACTTGTTTATCGGTTACTCCAATAAATATATACCTTGATTTATCAAAAGCATTTGATACAATTGATCATAATTTATTGGTACAGAAGTTAAATTACTACGGATTACATGGCAAGGCTTTGGAACTTTGAGAGAGTTATTTACAACATCTTAAGCAGTCCGTAGAAATTGAAAATAGTATAAGGAAATAGTCATAAACTATGGTGTCCCTCAAGGTTCAGTTCCATGTGCCACTCTTATTTGTACACGTAAATGACATAGCACTTTCTAGTGAACGTTTCAAATTCATAAAGTATGTTGACGACACCACGCTTACTAGCACACTAACGATTCAGAAGGCCAAATGCCAAGTTAAAAATATTAACAAAGAACTACCACAGATTAGCAATTGATTGATAGCTAATAAACTGTCACTAAATGTCCAAAATACCAACTTGATGATTTTTTATATGCCTCAAAATAAAGTAAGATACCCTGTGTTACAAAGAGATGGGGCATACATTGAATGTGTAAATGATTTCAATTTTTCAGGCATTATGTGCGATGCTCTTACTCTCCCTAACATTACTGATGGCTTACTTTTATGGGGTCATCAGGCACATCGAATTTTCAAATTACAGAAAAAAGCTATACGAATAATATCCTTAAGTAAATACAATGCTCACACAAGTCCTATTTTAAAAATACTTCAGTTGTTAAAGCTCGATGACAATTAAAATTTTACAACATATTAATTAACAATCCTTTAACCTACTACTTCAATGTTTGTCCAAACACGCACATCTATGATATTTATCAGCACTGTACACGTGAAAGAAATATTATGTATATGTCTAGATTCAAACATGAATTTGCAAAAGAAATGCATTAAGCACAACATAGTAGAGACGGTTAACAATACACCAAGTATTATCATTAATACAACATAGTAGAGACGGTTAACAATATACCTAGTATTATCATTAATACAACATAGTACAGACGGTTAACAATACACCAAGTATTATCATTAATACAACATAGTAGAGACGGTTAACAATACACCAAGTATTATCATTAATACAACATAGTACAGACGGTTAACAATACACCAAGTACTATCATTAATAAAATTTACACCCACGGTATATATTGTTTTTCAACATACACAAAAAACTTCTTTATTTTAAATTGTGAATCCAATTGTTGTATTCATAACTGCTTTATTTGTAATTATAAATACGTATTGGAATGTATCCCTAAGTATCCATATGTAAGTCAATGTGTACACGAGTACATCTAATCAGTCCTTGTATTATGTATGCATGTTGATACATTGAGTAATTATCAACTATAAAAACAAGTCATATGCTGTTCTGATTTGTGTCATGTAAATTTTATTGTTGTTTATATTTAAGGGATGGCTCCTGTGCTAGCGATATTATATATCATAATGGAAGTCTCCCGAACTTATCTATTACTTGCGTTATTCATTGTATGTGTGTCGTATTTATAGGTCAAATAAATTGATTCTGAGTTCTGCGTTCTGAGTCTGAGTGTGTGTATGCTTGGGTGCATGTATGTGTGTGTGTGTGTGTGTGTGTGTGTGTGTGTGTGTGTGTGTGAGTGTGTGTGTGTGTGTGTTTGTGTGCGTGCGTGCGTGCGTGTGCGTGAGTGAGTGTGTTTCCTGGTTGCTGTTCTCGCTTAAATAACAACAATTTATACAAGGTAAAATGCAACAGGATGCCCAAACTCTCCTGTGTTCAGCATCCATTTTTTTACGTAACTTTTGCCAGATATACGTGATAGATAGGTCAATTGAACATACCATCCCTGAAGGAACGTCTATCTGCCATTGGCAATGCAGATTATTTTTGTACTGACGACTCGTTATCCAGATCTGACCTTCTGCCCCAGTCATGTTTGCCCCAGTGCCATGGCATGGTTCTGGAAACACGTATATTGCAATCACAACTCATGCGTTATTAGAAATAATATATCCAATGATGTATTGTAAAATATATCCACTACCACATCACATTTTCATGTAAGTCACATGTACTTTGTTATTGTTAAGTGACACCTTCTCTTCTGTATAACATGATTTATTTCCACCCAGGTACAACACTCAATTATAAGTAGTGGCATATAGTTAACGGAATAATTAGACAATAAATAATATATTTACAATAATAATACACACATATTGGAACAAACACGCACACACAAAAACACGGAAGCGTACATGCACACACGCGTTCGCGCTAACTACATGGTGGTGTTCTAATCCTAAGAGTTAATAAAACAAACCATTTGAAACTACAGTTAGTTCTATAATGCCAGTGATTTACTCAGACTTTGATCCAAAACTAGGACATTTTAATCCAATCTAAGTTGCGCTGATGGCGGACAAATCACCACCGGGGAGAAGAATAAAGGCACGTGTCCACACCTTTGATATACCGTAGTGAGACATCATTGTGACGTCAGGTTCACACTACGAATGTCGATGCATATGAAATGCAGTTTCTGTTCTTTAGTAAACCACCGGCGTCTCTTCTTGATGTAGGTGCAGAAGATTAATTTTGATTAACTCTATTCAGGATCTCAGGCCCAAAATCAAGATTTGTTTACTTTTCATGTTATAGAGAAATAAAATTAAAGGAAAACAAATTAACTACCGTACGCGTACTCACTTGCAAGTGACTCTATGGCTTGATATTTAATCTCGAAACCATTTCCAGTCCATGACATGTCGGTTTCAAAAGAAACGAACAAGGAACTGTTATTGGAAATGACATCACCCGGCATCATACTTCCGCAGTACGTGCCCAGCAGCGTTGAACTGTTAGTGCCGTCATAAACTCTGACCTTATCATAGATGCATCTTGCATTGAACTGGACGTCAAAATGGATGAACTCCAGTCGAATTATCTGCATTTTGAATAACCAAATGATTATTTGAAAGAAAGACATTATGTGATAATAATGTCGAAGTTCAGGCGAATACCCGTGTCGTGAGTGTGTTTGTTTGTGTGTGTGTGTGTGTGTGCGTGTGTGCGTGTGTGCGTGTGTGCGTGTGTGCGTGTGTGCGTGTGTGCGTGTGTGCGTGTGTGCGTGTGTGCGTGTGTGCGTGTGTGCGTGTGTTCGTGTGTGCGTGTGTGCGTGTGTGCGTGTGTGCGTGTGTGTGCGTGTGCGGTGCGTGTGCGGTGTTTGTGTGGTGTGTGCGGTGTGTGCGGTGTGTGCGGCGTGTGCGGTGTGTGCGGTGTGTGAGGTGTGTGTGGGGTGTGTGGGGTGTGTGGGGTGTGTGGTGTGTGTGGTGTGTGCGGTGTGTGCATGCATGCGTGACTCCACTAACATTACGGTAGCCAACATTGGGCAACGAATTTATGTTCTACATATTCTTTATGAACAGCTCGACGTTTAAAAATGCCACCGTTCCTTGCTAAATTGCAATGAAACACACAATGGGTGGTAAAATAAAACAGTACTACAAAATGGCAACATACTGTATTGTCTACACCTTTTTAACAAGATTTAACAAGATTGCCATCCAGAGAATTAACTCTAGATGGCAGGTGGACAAGGAAGCCCTTTGGCTTATCGAGAGTCCAACCCTTTTATCTACATATATCCAGCCCTTCTGAGGTATGTGTCGATTTTATTTTTAAACATATTCACACTACTAGCACCCACACAATCATCAGATAATCTGTTCCATTCATTCACAGTCCTTTGTGAAAATGAGAACTTTCTCACGTCTAATCTACACTGCTCCTTTACTAATGTAACTTTATGTCCTCTAGTCCTTCTATCTTTCTTAACTGAAAAAAACATATTTCTATCAATATTTTCATAACCATTCAATATTTTAAACACTTCTATCTGATCTCCTCTCAGTCTCCTGGTCTCTAGTGTTGTTAAACCACATTCTTTTAGGCGTTTTTCATAACAAAGATCCCTCAGTTTTGGTATCATTTTAGTCGCTCTCCTCTGTACTCTTTCTAGCATATCTATGTCCTTCTTGCGGTATGGCCTCCACGCTTGTATACAATATTCTAAATGAGGCCTAACTATTGTTTTGTACAGCGGTATTATTAGTTCTTTTTCTTTATATGCTATTTTTCGCCTAATCAATCCAAGGATTTGATTTCCCTTTGAAGCTGCAATTCCACACTGCTCTGAAACCTTCATGTCAGCACTAATTGTCAGCCCTAAGTCTTTTTCTTTTACAGTAGTACTTAGTACAGTTCCCCCCATTATATATTCTACATATTCGTTTCCATGTCCTGTGTGAAGGCATTTACATTTCCCAAAATTGAACAACATTTGCCACTTTTCAGACCATTTGATCAACCTGTCAAGATCATCTTGTAAATGCTGTCTATCCCCATCACTTTTAATCTTTCTAAATACTTTTGTATCATCTGCAAATTTCAACACCTTGCTAGCTATATCATCGTCCAAATCGTTTATATATATTAAGAATAATATAGGTCCCAGTACTGATCCCTGTGGAACCCCACTCAAAACTGATTTCCAGTTTGAAGTCTCCCCATCAACAACTACCCGTTGTCTTCTGTCAATCAGCCATTTTTCTATCTAGTTAATTATACCATTTCCTATGCCATGGGCTTTTAGTTTAAGCAGTAATCTCTGATGTGGCACACATAAGAGATTACTGCTTAATAATTTTTAAGCTGCTTACATTGAAGAGTTCCCGTATGCCACATTACAACACATGTCATTATATCACCCAACGCCACCAGTACACTTATATATTCGTTTATACTGCCTACCTTGGTAGTTTCGACTTGAATGTTCCACCGACAGCTCATTCGGTTTTCATATTGTGCCTTTGTGATGCCAAACGTTCCCTCGAGATCTGTCATCATCGCCGCACTGCCGCTACATCCTGCAGTGACCGTGAACATGCTTCCAATTTAGATGTCATAATAACCGTAATTATATATGTACTATGCCCAAACTTTAATCGGATAGATAGGCACACTGAGACAGAAATAACATGTACCTAAAAGCCTTATATTTAGCTGCTGTTACAAGGGCCAATAACAGTAACACTCTACGTATGAAGTTTAACACCACCTCAATTAAATAATCAATGTATTGAACACGTTTGGATATGTTATAATGTAATATAAAAGTGAAAGTTTCCGGGACGAATATTTGTAATATTCGCTAACTAATGTATTTATTTCCATGTATTACTAACGTAATACTGTCATACGTTTACACTTGCAAAGCTGGTGTCTATGGGCATATACTAATACACAGTTCAAAACACTGTTTTAAAATATGTTTACTATACTAGTCAACATTTTCAAATCGACCTGTATTCAGCTTGTGAATTATAAAAAGCTGCCTCCTATGTAGGTACATCATAGAGCATTAACTTTACTACCTGCAACTGGAATGAAGGACGAATACTGGATAGCGAAGCCACCATATGTAACTGAGCTGTCAGTCGTGAATGTCACAAACACGACGTTCCCGGTGGCTTTGATATCACCCGGTAGCACAGTGCCACAGAGTGTTCTTATCAATGGTGCATAGATGTCACTTCCGTCGTAGATCTGAACTTTGTCGTATCTACAATTGGATCCTTCCACGCTGAATTTCAGGAAGTGCAATCGCACAAGCTGAAATAGAACAACTTGTTGAGTTACAATCAACAAACAACATACACTCAACTACTGAATCTTCAGGAGGCTGGATGAACACCTTTATATTAATATGCTAGGTGTATCTCTGAAGCGCCGAGGTCCACTTGCCTCTTTTAATGTACTTTCGCTTACATGGACCATGGAACATCTGGTTTACCAATTGGAGAGCTATTTCAAAAGAACAGTCATTCTATACGAGGCGCCACTGAGGAGTTATGTTAATATTATGATATGCTACACGTCATGTCGTAAAGGGCGAAAGCATAACTTAAATGGTTACAATTAATAATGATGACAATTAATAATAATAATAATAAATAACTTTCCGGTGCCAATATCCTTGGACAATTCGAGCTCAGTGCCGCAATCAAACAAAAAGAATAAGCGTTTTCATAATCATGTACAGAGTGAAAGTCACCAACAGATGGATGGAATTGCTCATAAGCTAAGGACGATATGAAGTATTCGATGACGCTGAAATGAAACCACATGTCCTGATCATTGACAGGGGGTCAGTGCGGACACCGGCAAGGTGCGACTTTCAGCGTAAGGCGTAATTATGCTGGAGTCGCAATTACCGTCGGTTAGTCACAAGTCGGTGTAACTATTATTAAATGTATAACTGAACAGTTTATTATACTGTTATGAATGCATCCAATAAATCTCCTACCGCGTTAGGTTCGACATGTATCTTCCATCTACATCTCATGGAATTCTCGTACTGGCCTGGATTAACGCTAAACGTGCCTTTTGATCCTCCAAGTACAGCCACTGTGCCACTGCATCCTTCAATGTAACATACAATAACATTGTTCCGCAATCGATAATGCACAATGTAACGATTATTTTAATGATAACATACGGTGTAACAGAAATGCGATTTTTTTTATTTACGACCTCACCTGTGAAAATTAATACGTAGAATATAATTGCCTTATCAATTTACTAAGGTAAAAAGCGTTTTACATACTTTTTATGAAACAGTGCAACATATTGTCGAACAAAAAATATACAAATGTGTGGCATCAATTTCTCATGACAATCACCATTCCTTATTTGACCAAACAGTTGTTCAATGTAAGTGTTGACCGCCAAAATCAAAGCGTGTATCAAAGTTTTAGTACATGGCGTGAAGACAATACACTACCCACATATTATTTATTATTAAACTAAATTATGCTGAGAAATGTCCCAAACAAGGCCTGTAATAGGTATATCTTTTACAATCCTAGAAGCACGTGAGTGACCGTGTTGGAATGACACATCTCAGCATGTAGTGAGTTGACACACCATCGCCTCGCTGGGTAATCACACACTTGACACTACATACCATATATTCACACATTAACCAGGTTATGCAACAATACCTCTGAGAAGACTCTGATAGCCAATCCTGAAGCCGGAACCAGTAATTGTATCATCCGACAAGAAGGACAGGAACACAACGTTCCCGGTGGCCGTGATGGCCGGATGTCGACCAACGCCACAGAGCGTGCATATCAGTGGTGCAGTGTCGTCATTTCCGTCGTAGATGCTCACTCTGTCGTATTCACAATTAGTGGATTCCTCTAGTTCGAATTTGTGGAAGAGCAGTTGCACTTGCTGAAAACCAAAACTCCCGGTTGTACATTAGGGAGACATACTAATTTTACACACTGGTGACACGTGTTAATATACAACTAAAACGTACTGAAAGACCGAACGCCATGGTATTCTTTTATTATTTCCAATGTGAGTGTCATTGACCTATCCATCGTGTGTACTGTTGCCTAACAAAAGCTCCGTCAAGCTATCAAAATAGTTTGCGTCTGTGCATTCCATCATATATTTTGTTGATATTCTGTGATTCACGTATATACCCGTTATCAACAATCGTGGCAAAGGTACCGTTTGACGGAAGTCACATGCAAAACGTTGATTGTGACGTACGTCCTTAGCTTCAGCGAACGGAAAGCAACGTTTGTTTGCTAACCGGTCAGTAAGCGGCTCTGCAATCGACTCCAATAAAAAAAGTTAATGAAAGTGGGAATTTATGCACTTAGCCATATAAAGCATATAAAGCATCCACTGCTACCAATGGAAATAAATAGATCTAAGATGAATGCGATGGAGTCCAATAAACATATTTATTTCACTTCTACAGGTTGGCACAGCGCTCGAAGCAACAACTGACTTTTGTAGATTAGTGTTGGCATCACTGCTGTTGTCAACAAGGGACTCGCAGATCTTTTTTAAAAAAGTCGTTATATACTTCAAACTCTACGTTCTATATAAGTTTGTGATTCTAAGAGGCTGAACTGTTACGCTGGATAGTTAGTTTTTAATTATTATTATTATTGCTCTTTAAGTTCGAAGTAACGCGGCATTTGTGCATATAACGAACATTAATTTATCGCGTACGCATATTTTAGGCTCTCCCCAGACGTAATGTAGGTATTGACGCTCCAAATGTGAAGCGTAATCGCTGCAAGTAAATTGTCCTCCGACTCCTATTATCGATGGTTTAGGGAAAACAAGATGGCGGACAGTGGCATCACCTGCTCTTCCTAACCTTGTGTATATATCAATGATTGGACCGCAGAAGCTGTGACATAACACTCAATAACTTCGATTTCGCGTTCAGCGCTCGTGTCAGCGTAAGCGCCTAACTGTGTTTGCTAATGGTGTCTGTTGGCGTTCAGTAAACAATGGGGAATTTTACCTGGCCTTCATCAACTTCGATCTTCCACTGACATTTCTCGTTGATGCTGTACGTGTCTCCTACCGTGCCAAACACTCCAGATGACCCGGTCAACACGGCAGTCCGGTTGCATGACCCTGTATGAACAATTAAGGAAGGGTATGTTTTGAAACATACTCAGGTATATTTTGAAACATACCCAGATCAGGAAACGACATATCGCCAAATCACGAGACATTACGGCTACACAATGATAACGATGATGATATTTTGAAACACTTGTTATGTTTGACATAAGGAAAAGGAAAATTATTACCATTAAACTCTACACAACTCACAATCCAGTACAAAAAAAGCAATAATGATTTTATTTGATTTCATATGTCGTAATTTGTCATCGCGAGTTGTATGTTACATCGTATAAGTAAAACATAAAGACAACAAACACTGTTGTATTAGACGTAAATTATGACGTTGCTAGACAACACGTTATGTATCTTTAAAAATAAATATGAACGGACACGGTTTATTCATTCTACAAACGGTATTTGTCAGCGCCCATTCGACTTGTGTTAATATCTTCCGTGTACCCGATGCATTGAAATATAATGCCTTAACTTGCGACATTTGTAGTTCATCATTTGGCCAAGACCCTAGTGAGATGTTTCATTTTGGCAAGAACCTTCTTTCTCTGCTATTTCCAGAAATGTTCTAACATAATTTATTTAAAAAATACATAAACGTAAGTATCCTAAAACAAAATGATATAATCGGCGTGTAGTTGACACCGAAACTTGAAACTCGATTAGTCAGGTACCTTAGCTGTTTTACAACATTTCTCTATTGGATATGGATGTCATCATGTTAACTTCACCAAACTTTTTTTCTTTCATCCTTTGGTTTTTAACGTTATCATTTTGAACGGAAACAGAACATGTCTTGTGTGGGTCCATTATTGTTAAACTACTAATTAATTTAGAGATAGACCGTTATACGACATTTCTCCATTGGGTATAGGTACAGTTTGTTAGTGGGTCCATATCTTACCCCCCATTGAGCCGATATATGCCGTTTGATTGGATTTCGCCATATTTCAGTACAACATATCATATTTCATACATTATTTATTTTCAAGAGCTTGACAGATGCCGTTACTATTATGATGAATAATGTTATTGCAAGTCTCACAGGCTATCTAAATGTAAAAAAAATATGCCTAACTGATACGGAAATACCACTCATACATCTCTGTTTAATTATTGGAAGCACAAGGTCACCCTTGTCCACACCCTTGTCCACAGTGCGTATCAAATATGGTGTTAGTCCCCTTTCCAAAACATTCTGCACTTGGACCAGTAGTTGCGAGTCAGTTCACTCAAGGTCACATTGTAGCATATCATAGTTTCACTTACTGACGATCACTGAGGTGCTTGATGTAGCAAACACTTCATTTCAACCTGGATAGTGGAGATTTGATGGAGCGAAATGCAAATAGCTCATTTTCCTTGGTGACATCAAGATGTAGGCAGGTCCAGTTTATTGGAAGCAGCCCCTGTTGTCCCGAGTTACCGTCCACCGAATCTCATTACTGTGATGCTCTACCTTGTGGATTGTTTAATGCTGCTAGGGAGGTACGTGTCCCAGACAACATGAGATTAATCCCGAATGCGAACAGTGTGCGGATATGGAAATCATTTCATCAACGACTGCGTGTTTACATAATTCTGAAGTGATCCTGACACATTTAGGAATAACTCTATTGCAACAGTACCTTTGAACGAGATTGTACCGTTCATTGTCCCCTCCAGCCATGGCAAGACCTTGCTCACTCCAGTGTAGGTAATATATGATACTCTGTTGAAACAAACGTGAAGTATTCTTTGACTATTTTCGCACATTTCAAGAATGTTCTTTATTTAAGTAGAAACGAATTGGTAACAGGTAGTTAACATATCTTACTTAAAATACAGAAACAACGGGTCAGGCTTCACGATACCAGCTACAATTATATTAATCTTACCAAAGTGCATTGTATTTTTTAATCATGTAAGTTCGTGTTATCTTTACTGCCAGTGGGCGTTACGTTGTGCTAATTGTCATGTTACATCTAGGTATATTGGCCAAACTAAAGTTGGTGAAAATGTTTGTCATGAATCTATACCCGTATTCGTGAATCCGTCTGCTTGAGATGCCGTACAGCTTCCACGGTCCGTCGTCTTGCCGACATTGCAATAACCAGCTAGAGTTACTCTGCAACAGGAATATCTTATAAAGTTTTCTAAACATCCCATTTATTCACGGCAACCCGCCCCCTTTTTGTCACATCTAAATCCACCCTCTAGTTATAGATTTAACAAGATTTAACAAGATTGCCATCCAGAGAATTAACTCTAGATGGCAGGTGGACAAGGAAGCCCTTTGGCTTATCGAGAGTCCAACCCTTTTATTTACATATATCCAGCCCTTCTGAGGTATGTGTCGATTTTATTTTTAAACATATTCACACTACTAGCACTCACACAATCATCAGATAATCTGTTCCATTCATTCACAGTCCTTTGTGAAAATGAGAACTTTCTCACGTCTAATCTACACTGCTCCTTTACTAATGTAACTTCATGTCCTCTAGTCTTTCTATCTTTCTTAACTGAAAAAAACATATTTCTATCAATATTTTCATAACCAATCAATATTTTAAACACTTCTATCTGATCTCCTCTCAATCTCCTGGTCTCTAGTGTTGTTAAACCACATTCTTTTAGGCGTTTTTCATAACTAAGATCCCTCAGTTTTGGTATCATTTTAGTCGCTCTCCTCTGTACTCTTTCTAGCATATCTATGTCCTTCTTGCGGTATGGCCTCCACGCTTGTATACAATATTCTAAATGAGGCCTAACTATTGTTTTGTACAGCGGTATTATTAGTTCTTTTTCTTTATATGCTATATTTCGCCTAATCAATCCAAGGATTTGATTTCCCTTTGAAGCTGCAATTCCACACTGCTCTGAAACCTTCATGTCAGCACTAATTGTCAGCCCTAAGTCTTTTTCTTTTACAGTAGTACTTAGTACAGTTCCCCCCATTGTATATTCTACATATTCTTTCCCATGTCCTGTGTGGAGGCATTTACATTTCCCAAAATTGAACAACATTTGCCACTTTTCAGACCATTTGATCAACCTGTCAAGATCATCTTGTAAATGCTGTCTATCACCATCACTTTCAATCCTTCTAAACACTTTTGTATCATCTGCAAATTTCAACACCTTGCTAGCTATATCATCGTCCAAATCGTTTATATATATATTAAGAATAATATAGGTCCCAGTACTGATCCCTGTGGAACCCCACTCAAAACTGATTTCCAGTTTGAAGCCTCCCCATCAACAACTACCCGTTGTCTTCTGTCAATCAGCCATTTTTCTATCCAGTTAATTATACCATTTCCTATGCCATGGGCTTTTAGTTTAAGCAGTAATCTCTGATGTGGCACTTTGTCGAAAGCTTTTTGAAAATCTAAGTAGATGATATCTACTGGTGATCCATCATCTACCCACTTAGTGATATCTTCCAAAAACATAACATATTTGTTAAGCATGACCTCGCTTTTAGAAACCCATGTTGAGATGGGTTTATCAAGTTATGTTTAACAAGAAATCCACCATGTGATCTTTAATTAGTCTTTCTAATAATTTACAAATCACTGATGTTAAACTCACTGGTCTATAGTTCTGACTTGTTTCTCGAACCTTTTTTAAATAACGGTATAATGTTTGCTTCTTTCCATTCTAAAGGAACCACTCCCTCTTCTAATGACAAGTTGAAAACTGTTGCAAGCGGCATGCTAATTTGTTCTACAATTTCCACTAGTAGTTTGGGTGGAATACCATCCACTCCAGGTGATTTATTTTCCTTCATAGCCCTAATTTTCTTAGCTACCATTTCTGGGGTTACAATTAACTGTCTTAAATAGTCTGATTCTGCCCCCTTGAACTTAGCCTCTGGTACTGGCAGTGAACTAGTGTCTTCTCTTGTAAACACTGAACTAAAATACTCATTTAGGTCTTCAGCCATTAAGAATCCTTCTGATATTATATTTCCAGCACTATCTTCTAGAGGACCGACCTTATCCTGAACTTTCTGTTTGCTTCGAACATACGCATAAAAACTCTTGCTGTCATGTTTTATATTACAAGCTAATTTATGTTCATAGCTTCTCTTTGAATTTCTAATTTCAGCTGTAGCTTGGTTTAGTGCTTCTTTATAACTGTTGTAGTCTTCGTCATTGCCAGTACGTCTATAAGACTTCCACATCATTTGTTTATACTTAATTTTTCTAATGGCTTCTTTCGATAAGTATTTCTTTCTGGTCCGTTTCCCTTGTTTTTTGAAGGGAACAAATTTATCTACGATGCACTCTATTTCATTCTTTAAGATATTCCAGCATTCTGTTGCTGTCTTATTCTTCAGTGTATTATTCCAATCTATCTTTGCTAAATATTTCCTCATTTCCGTATATCTTCCTTTGTGGAAATTTCTCCTCAACTGCTTTTTATTATTTCTTTCTGATTTTACTTTAATGGTAAAATGTATCTGGTTGTGATCACTACTTCCCAGAGGCTCACATGATTTAACATTGTCAACTAATTCATTCTGTGAGGACAAAACTAAGTCTAACACATTCTCTCCCCTGGTTGGTTCTAGCACATGTTGAGAAAGGAAACTATCTTGTACTAAAACTAAAAACTTGTGGTCCTCACTACCCATACTCTGTAGAGATTTCCATTTTATATGCCCATGGTTAAAATCCCCCATAATAACACAGTCCCGTTTGCTCACTTCCCTTATAGCGTTTTGTATTTTTTCATTCTCTTCTATGCTTATGTTTGGACTTCGATAAACTAATCCAACCGTTAACGTTGAGTTTCCTGTAACTATGTTACACCAAACAGCTTCTTCGCAATCTGCTTCTCTGTCTAATTTTATTTCATAAGCCTGGATAGATTCTTTAATATATAAAATAACTCCACCTCCCCTTCTTCCTATTCTATCTTTCCTAAACATTACATATCCTGTCAGTCCCAATTTGGCATCTGATATATCGGTGGTTGCCCATGATTCGGTTATACCTATTATGTGAGGGTCAATATCTTCTACCATAATGTTTAGTTCATTTCTTTTGTTTACTATACTCCTTGCATTTAAACAAACACATTTATACCCAGCTTCAGAACAGTTTTCCAGACTGTTCTTTGCTGAATTATTTTTGCTGCCTTTATGTATGCCTCCAGTTTCAGGCTTCTCTGCGAGTCCCCCCTGCGAATTTAGTTTAAATAGATGCAACCTGTCCCACTGTCAACAGATCGCAGCAGATTCTCTGAGAATACTGCTGCCCCCTTTCCACTTAGATGGAGGCCATCTCTCATGTACATATCTTCTCTCCCAACAAAGTACCCCCATAAATCTATGAATCCCATGCCCTCTTCCTCACACATCTGCTCAACTAGTGCGTTGATCGCCATCCTCTTACAGTTTCTGTATCTTGCCCCCCTTCCTCCCATTACAGGCAAAATTCCTGAGAGAATAACCTGTTCCACTCTTGTCTTCTTTAGCTTCCTCACTAGATGTCTGTACTTCTGAACTATACCAGTTGTTCCCTCCTTGTCTGCATTGTTTGTCCCAACGTGTACTAGTATAGACCCTCCCTTGCCATGCCCCAATACCTTCTCTACCCTTTCGGTCACATGCTCTATCCTAGCCATTCGGTCACATGCTCTATAACGCACCCCCGTAGTGCTACGTCATCATAACTTGTATACATGTACTGGTATAATGGTTGTCATATCTAAATCCACCCTCCAGTTATACCGCACCTCCTTAGTACTACGTCATCATAACTTTTATACATGTACTGGTATAATGGTTGTCATATATAAATCCACCCTCTAGTTATACCGCACCTTCCTAGTACTACGTCATCATAACTTGTATACATGGACTGGTATAATGGTTGTCATATCCAAATCCACCCTCTAGTTATACCGCACCTCCTTAGTGCAACGTCATCATAACTTGTATACATGTACTGGTATAATGGTTGTCATATCTAAATCTACCCTCTAGTCATACCGCACCTCCATAGTGCAACGTCATCATAACTTGTATACATGTATTGGTATAATGGTTGTCTCATCTCTACCCGGACAGGGGTGGCAATTATCAACAGGAATTAGCTGAACCAGCCGTATTTAACGTGGGATCTCGCGAACTCTGCGAACACCAAAACAACTTCCGGATAACACAGCAGGCTCAGCAATATTACAAAAATTGCAGGTAACGGATATGAATGTATTATACAAAATTTGAATATTTCGCTGTCAGAATAATATAATAATGAACATGTCTTAGTGGTGATTAAACACAATGCAGCGTTCAGTATACTTTTAACATATTTAATATCGCAAACCGACAATGTTCCGAAAACGACCAACAGACAGCAACGGTTTAACGGTTATTTGAGTAAGGTTTCGAAACACTTAAAAACGTTAGCAGCTATATGCGTATGCATTTTCCTCAAATAGTTTTTTATTATTGGTACGTACCGGACACGTTATGTTGCCCTGTTCACAAGGGACCAGAATCGTGGCAATGGATGTGAAATAAACTGACAAATGAACCTGCTTCAGTACAGTGTCCTGGTCCATCTCTACAACACAAGTAAATGTATTATCGAAATTCAACAATGGTTCTACGATGGACTCTATCATGTCAATATATGTTGAAAGAACATCCAAAGAGACGAAAGGTAAATTCGCCAATTCGGGTGTCAATTCTGACAGGGAGAAATTTCGGAATTGCAATGTACAAACAAGATTTTGTGTCCTTGCTGTCAGTCGGTATGATTTTAAATTCCTTAGATATTGCAATATCATGTACACAGTATTCATTTACGCTCTGAGAATAAAGGACAAAGTAATTTCCGGTCAAAATCAAAACAGGCATATAGTGCATTATGTCCTGAATTCATTCATATCTTTCAGACCAGATAATCTATATGCTATTGAAGCCATTTTATGCAGCAGTCCACTAACATACATACGGCAACCATAAAAGTTAATTAACAAATAAATAATAGTGACTATTATATATTCTGAGCATTGTGCTTTCAACATACATATTGAAACACTTATCAGTTCATTTGTATTGGTGATCACAATAGTTTGTTTTAATTGTAATTGCACATTCCAACAGTATAACATTGCACTGTTTTTTAGTAAAGTGTACTTATAAAAAAAATCATAACATTCATCTGTTCTATTTGTCTAGCCATGTTTTAATATACTGTCAACCGGGTAAACGCAAGTCCATTACAGTGTCCTCCGCTTAATAAAACCACTTCAGGCCATATCACTGAACAGTTGATTAACTTAAGTTGTCAATTTTAGTACAGCGTTCTGGCCATTACATTTGATCCTACTAGCCGGTCAAAAGCAAAACACGCATATAGTGCATTCTGTCCTGAATTCATTCATGTCTTTCAGTCCTGATAACCTATATGCTATAGCAGCCATTTTATCCAGCTGTTCACTATCGGAAGCTATAAAAGTTCAATTTAAATAACAAATATTTAAAAGTGACTATTATATATTCTGACCGTTGCACATACCAAAAAAGTATCAAATTGCACTGTCTGTAGTAACGTGTATTTATAAAAAAAATCATAACATTCAGCTGTTCTATTTGTCTAGACATGTTTTAATGTCAACCGGGTAAACGCAAGTCCATTACAGTGCACTCCGATAATGAAACTTCTTCAGGACATATGTCTAAACTGTTGATTAACTTAAGTTGCAAATTTTAGTACAGCGTTTCCGCCATTACATTTGATCCTAGTAGGCGGCCATTGAACCTATCCACTGTAACACTTTATCAAAACAGAATTGAGGAGAAATGAAAACGCTAACAAGGATAATCTTATGAAGTCATTGTCTTACAGTTGGACGGCTGACTCACCGTGGTTGCGTGTCCATCCCGTCATCACACACGTTGTACCATTCGATATTCCAGTCTCCGGCAGACACACTGGCGACACCTCGTGGCGGAACTCAAGACTACTCTTCAGTTTGATGATGGCAATGTCGTAGTCGTCTCTTCGTCCTGGCATATACTCTTGGTGGACGAATATGCCGTCGATCATCCGCGTCGATTCTGTTCCCTCCGTCAATGTCAGATTGTGCTCGCCGACAATGACTCGCAACTGTGACTTCTTGTACTGATCTCTGCAACACGACCTTCGTATAAGTGACTAGGATAGGGATCAAGTATATTTCATCAAGTACAATTCCACGTACATGTAGTTAAGTACAAGTACTTCTAAACATACACTTACCACAAGTATTTCGAAACATAAACTTACCACAAGTACTTCGAAACATACACTTACCACAAGTACTTCGAAGCATACACTTATCACAAGTACTTCGAAGCATACACTTATCACAATAGACAATTCCAGGCACAAATAAGTTAGTTCAAGTACAAGTCCAAGTGAATTTCAGTCATCATAATCAACAACAACAACAACAGCAGCAACAACAACAATAACAACAACAAAAATAACAATAACAATAATAACAACAACGATGACAACAACAAAAACAATGACAACAACAACAATAACAACAACAATAATAACAACAAAATAATAACAACAATAATAATAACAACAAAATAATAACAACAATAATAATAACAACAATAATAAAAACAACAATAATAACGATAATAATAATATGCAGGCGCTATTTAGTAACTATTTTCAAATATATATTATTAATTGCAGATATAATCAATGTTGTATTATTTTGTATTCCAGATACTCCAGTTGTGTGGTTGCTTGTCTTGGCATGTAGCCTGCTCTTAGGTATCACTCTACAGGGCTAGCAAACATATGGTTTAATTTGAATTATTATAACTCATAATTAACCCAGTATTAGTACAATTATATACTAATATTGTAGTATATTTTGTAATTGCATGATACTCGTTTTTATATATGGAATTTTCTTACTTGATTGTTGCTTTACATAAAATGAGTTCCATCAATCATAATCGGTGAACAAAATGTTTCTACGTAGCACTGTAATCTTACTTTCTAAGCCAGTGTCAGTGTATCAGTGTATGTAAGCGCAAATATCCTCACTGTCTGAGAGTCATTAATTACGGGCTGCCACAGCGCTTCCAACAAAACATATCCACGGCAATCAAGGTTTCCTCTAGGATTAAACAGAGGTAAAACAGAAACGTCATACGTACACGCAATGCGCAGATGTAACAATCCACTGATGATCCAGAACACTTCCACTGCAGACGTGACCATAGCGCAACAAAATTATGCTGATCTGCCACGGCCAAGAATGGTCCTTTGCTTCAGAGCCACGAGAACGTTCGGGGATCTCTGGCGGAATTCCGGGTTGTCCACACACATCAGGAACTGCATGGAAAGGAACGGGTATGTTACAGCAAACAAATAATGCTCGCTGCACAAAAATGCGTAGGCCTATGCATGCATCGATGTACATTGCGTTCACACGCATGCGACTCCGTTATTTCGGGAAGCTATGAATGGAAAACACGTTTTTTAGATGATGACCAGAATTTATGTGTTTGTTATTTTATTGACCTAATTCGTAAAGGAATTAAATGCCCTACTTCAACTATAGATCACGTGACCTGTTGCCTAGCAAAAGCTCCGCAAAGCCGTTAAATAATGGAGGCCGGACACTTGGTATGTTTGTGCATTCCGTCGTATATATATATAATGTCTAAGGTAACAACGGTGTGCGAGAATGTTTGATTTATGAGATGTCATGCAGCAATAATAATGCAATTCATGTATATAACAGTTGACAACATTGCTGGCAAAGGTAAAGCTTGACGGAGGTCACGCGCATATTTTTGTGTGTGACTTAGGCAAACTGCGACGTACTGGATACCTCAATTAGTGCAGCAACAAAGACAATCCGGGAATAAAACGTAGATCACAGCGAGATGGGCGAAGTTGTCTAGGCTGTCTTGTGGCAGGCAGCAGTGAAGTTAAGTGTTCATGTTGCTTATAGATTAAAGGGCCTAATACGTTATTATACAGCTCTTGCAAATAGTACGACATAAGTTGTCACAGGAAGCCATAGCAACCAATTTAGAAGTGGCAGTGAAAGAAATGAACGAGAACAAAAAGTAATTACAGTGGTCAAACAATGTTATCAACATAGAAGTGTTATAATTTTGTTTAATAGTAATACCGTGAAAATGAAAAGCCATAGTCAACAGGCTAACAAGAGCTGTTGTAGTGGATTTGCAACAGTGATTTGGCGTTGATTAAATTTATAATTAAAACAAGTGAGGAAAATATATTATATAAAATTAAAATTGTGTTAAGGAGATCTGCTAGATACTGTGTTGTAATGGAGTTCCTGGTGTAACGTTGTGGCCTAGGTAAGGTTTAGAAGATACCCATTTTGCCACGATGCTTCTGCGTACCAGTTCTGTATGTATAGAACTTTAATATGTTTATATATCATTTTCAAAAAAGAAGTGTAGATTGTGTGTGTTTCGTCTAACGGTATAAAAGCAGTAACTCATATTATGAGTTTTGATAACTAATATAAGTAAAGACGTGTTGGGATGGCCAAGCAAAGGTCCATATACGGAACCACGACGAACGCTATGATACAGCACGTAATCCCTTATAACGGTAAATAATTATATGTAATCCCATGCCTCATACCATGCGTTACAGTGCGTGCCGTATATGTGATCACAAAACCGCTCCTTGTCACTGAGTCGTCAGTCTTGAAGACGACCGACAGACCATTGCCCGATGACGTCACATCGCTAGGTATGTCGTCTCCACACAAAGTGTAAGTGATGTATCCAGCTTCTCTGTCCGTGATGACGAGGCTGTCGTTGGCACAGTCGCTGGTGTCTTGAACGTCAAACCGCTCGAAGTGAAGGTGCACTCGCTGAAACAATGTGCGGTTATGAGAAGACGGCAAGGGTCTACTTGGTAGTAAGATTTTGATGTCCTACCTTTATGGTGTGTTTATTCTACGTGAATGACAATGTAATATTACGACACAGAAGACCAGTATTTATGCGTCTTAAATAACTACAAGATGGTGTTATTTATAAATGCCTAATCACTCATGACTCACTGGAGAAATAAACGACGCTCTCTCGTTGGATACTTATTCATTACTTACTTAGATAAATATATCATTCTCCCTCTCCCTCTCCCTCTCTCTCTCTCTCTCTCTCTCTCTCTCTCTCTCTCTCTCTCTCTCTCTCTCTCTCTCTCTCTCTCTCTCTCTCTCTCTTTATGATGACGGTGCGTGATTATACGTTATTTAACGTCTTCACCGAAACAGTGAAAGGCAGCTAACTTAATACATGTTGTACGTTACCTTTGTAGCGTCAACGTTGATCTGCCACCGACAGTTCACGTTATTTTGATACTGGGCCCTCGTGATCCAAATCTGACCTTTCTCTCCGCCTAATTGTGTTGGGGTGACGCCACAGGACTCTGAAAATACGTTTCCCCAAATGTGAGTGGAAGGTGTCGTTCTAATAAACATTGTTCATCCAAATCTGACCTTTCTCTCCACCTAATTGTGTTGTGGTGACGCCACAGGACTCTGAAATACGTTTCCCCAAATGTGAGTGGAAGGTATCGTTCTAATAAACATTGTTCAATAGAGGTAAATGCAACATATGCGTTTATAAATGTTTCTCATTTACTGTTACTCTGTAAAGCAAATTGAGAAAAACGGAAATAGGACATGTGACTAATAGCTTTTCTGGTGGCATGCTTAATTGATGACGGTAATAGTTATGTGTTATAGGAATAGGACGACCACAACTGTGATGTGGACTCGTTTAACGAGATATTTTACGGGATTGGGAGAGAAGTGGACAAATGCAGTAATACAAAAAGATGAATTGAAAAACCTGTGGTTGAGACGGCAGTGTCGAAGCAGGTACAGGAATAGGAACGAAAATAAATTAAATTAAATTCAGAGGACCTATATATCGAGCCAATCACACGTCGAACTTTTGGAAGAATGGGGGGACAACATATGATTTGTTGATGGTACTTTAGAATAATGTGTATATTGCAGGAGCGGCTGTAAAGATTACAGGAAACAAAATCAAAATGTTACAACTAAAATTGTTACTGCTCGTTTTAATTGTTGCCAAATTTAACTAGTTTCTGCTGCAAATAAACAAAACGTCAGCAGTTCTTACCTCCTTCTTCTATTGCTGAATAGTTTATCTCAAAACCACTGGCAGTTTCTGATGTGTCGGATTCAAAGGTTACGAATAGGGAACTACTGCTGGAGATAATGTCACCCGGAACAATGCTTCCACAAAAGATACCCAATAGCGGTGCTGAACTGTTAGCTCCATCGTAAACGTTGACCTTATCGTTGTCACACGAAGCATTGTGATGGTCGTCAATGTCAAACTGGACGTCGAATCTGATGAACTGCAGTCGAATAATCTGAAGAAGAAATTATCAAGAATGGTTGGAGGTAGATCAAAAATTGCATATTTTTTAATATAGAATAATTATACATATAAGCACTATTGATATGTTCATATTTAGATAAGATAACAGTCATGTTAAATTGCATTCACTCTACACTACAGTGCAGGAACTTTGGGTGAGTGTAATACAATTGGCCATTTCAACTTGAAATGAGCATTGTACCGCTGATTGTGTGCCGAGGAAAACAGTGTCGAGAAAGCATCTGTGGTAACGGTGGTAGTGATGGTGGTGGTGGTGGTGGTGGTGGTAGTGGTGGTGGTGTGGTAGTTGTGGAGGTGTCGATGGAGATGGAGGTGGACGTGGTGGTGATGGTAGTGATGGTGGTGGCGGTAGCGGTGGCGGTGGGGATGACGTTGGAGATGGTGGTGCAGTTGGTGGTTGTGTTGGTGGGGGTGATGATGGTGGTGGTGGTGATGGTAGTTGTGGTGGTGGCGGTGGCGGTGGTCGTGTTGGTGTTGGTGGTAGTTGTGGTGGTGGCAGTGGAGGTGGTGGTTGCGGTGGCAGTGGCGGTGGCTGGGGAGGTGGAGGTTGTGGTGAAATAGTACTAGTAGTAATAATAGTAGTAGTAGTAGTAGTAGTAGTAGTAGTAGTAGTAGTAGTAGTAGTAGTAGTAGTAGTAGTTATTTACCTTAGTAATTTCGACTTGAATGCTCCAGCTGCAGTTCATGTAGTTGTAGTATTGTGCCTGGCTGATACCAAAGCGTCCTGCTGTGCCATTCAATGAAGCTGGTTTGTAGAGGCATCCTGCAACAACCAGGCATTTGCATCGTGTTAGGATCGATATAACAAGTAAGCAAGACATTTCATCTTACAAACATATTCTAAAATGTTCACAGAACAAGACAATTTGTAGAACCTGCTTGCATCGAACTCTTGATGACATAGGATTCAAATTACAAAAAAATGTGTATCAAATCATTTGATGGTGCCATTCTACCTACATAATATGGCTACGCTGCTGGAAATGTAAAACTGAAAGCATATATGTTTTAAAGGTGCGAACATCTGGTTAATGTAGAATATGTTAAAAGTCAAATTAGTATAACATATTCCGTGAGGTGAAATAATTTCATATTACTACGCCACTGCGCGCCACTAGAATAGGGTAGTACCGGAAGCATTACAATTACAAGCTGGATATTTTGACTACCTATTTTACCTCTTTCATTTTTAATTGATTATTTATTATAATTAAAAAAACGTGTTGAATTTCAACGTTTTGTCCGATGTAGCGCTACATGTTTTTATACCTGAAATGGAAGTATCAGCAGTCGTTTTCTTATTACGTCTTACCTTCCGCAGGAACAAATGTTGTGTATTGAATCTTAAAACCAGCGCCTCTTCCATAGGAATTTGATTTGAATTGGACGAATACGATATTCCCTCTGGTCACGATATCGGCGGGTAAGGCATAACCACAGAGCGAGCTTATTACTGGCGCCGTCGCGTCTCTTCCATCATATATCGTGACGTTATCGCAGGAACAACACGACTGTAGGCTGAATCGGACGAAGTGCAGACGCACTTGCTGTAAATAATAAAAATTATAATATACTCTATTTTACACAAATACCCAGAGTCAAAATTATGTTCACGCTAAATTTAAAAGTAACACATAAATTTACTAAAAACTTCATTAAACATATATGAACCAAGCAAGCCTAAGTTAAACCTACGAAAAATACACGTACAAATGCATACATCTATAATTTCAATCGAATAAATAAAAATAAAACATTAATTAATAAATAATTAAATATTTAAAATGATATTAATATTCTAGTATAATGGGACACAATTACTATAGTAGGTATACTAAATATTTTGATACGGGAAGTGAACCAGACGTGTAAGGGTCATATTGAAATATACATTAAAAGCAAGTATGAAATAATAAGTCTTAAGACTTTTTTGCGTGTACTTAAGCATGTTGACTATATCGTATCTGTAACCTACTCGACTGTTCCTGTTTTGTTATCTAGATAACCAGTCCATTTGTATTAGACAAGATTAAAAACATCATTATGGAGATATATGAATGTAAATTATACTAAAAGTGCTCTACTAGTCCGACATTTCTGTACACTAGAAAATTAAAATGCATATCATATAAGCAATGAAAACGGCATTGCATGCACATGTAAAACGAATACTCCAGAGTAACAACGAAGGATGTAGAATCAACAAAAATGGTTATAAAACATACGTGCATGAATACAACGCACATCATTAAATATTATTAACTTCCTACAAAATTTGAACAATACAGTAGCAGGTTATATAGGCTTAAATGGTATGGCTTAAGACGAATTTATTAATATTTACAAATAGCAGTGGTGCTAGAAAAGAAAGATACATTATTCTTAGCATGTAATCGAATATGACTTGGTACTGTCTTAGCTGGACTATTGTTGTGTTCCAAGAATAATGTTGAGGAGGGACATCATACCTGGCCTTCTTCGACCTCAATCCGCCATTGACAGTTCTCGTTGTTGTCATAGTTTCTCCCGACCGTTCCGAATTCGCCCTCCGATTCCGTCAACACGGCCGTATCCCCCCTGCATGCTCCTACGGCGAACGGTGTTAGATTTGGTATTTTAAGGCGAGGCTGTCTGTTCATTCTACATTGTAATATAAAATGTAAGTTGCTAAATGGTTCATGCCCCAGTTAGACTTCCTGTTTCTTTACAAAAAGGGCAGTGTATATTTCAGAAATAATATTTCACAACATTTACATGCTCCGACATAAGTACATTTGAGTTGTCAGATTTGCAGGTGTGATTATAGAAGCCGTTGACAGGAAAATGGTGTATTTGTAGCTGATTTTATTAAGCGGAAGGATATTTGGCAGCGGTTGGGCTATTTGACCCTTTAGACGGAGAATTGCCTGCCTCCATTCGTGTCATACATACAGGCTTTTTACGAGAGCTAGAAATATTACATTTTGACTAAATTCGACCAGCATGCCAATGATATGTTCATAACAGCAGGTAAGAAGTTTAAGAATTTTTATTATAAACATATAAAACGTTAGCAAGGCAAACAATGGGAAAGCTAACTGTAGACTGACCCTTTATAAAGTGCAGTATCCAGTCCTTATGACTGCTAAAACCGATTTACACTTTACTCCCTGGCAGGCCTGTTCAATCGAACAACATCTCGACTTCACGCTGCAATTAATGTGCGAAGACTATTCGTACACAAATATCCACCAGTGTCTATGGCCAGGTACTCATCCATACACCTGAGTGAACTGTAGCAACGTAGAGTGAACGAAATAGCCACTTCGACACTTCAGCACAGGATTCGAACCCGGGTTCTGTCGGTCGAGAGTCTGAAGCTCTAGCCACTGCACCATTTAGCTCCACAACATATAGTAATATTCATGACGAAACGTAATGCACTGTAAGTGCACGTTAACGGTTTATTGTATAGGGCTGTAATTAAGTTACCATATTAGAAGAAAAAAAAAAGGTACTCTACCCTGCATCGTCTCTTGAAGCCATCCCATCAAACTGGTCACTCGTGCATAGACACCAGGATGCTTTCTGTCATTGTAGAGAACAAAATCACGTCGTGTTTAAACAGTATACTGACTAATAAGTTTGGTCAACACCGACGGTTATGAATTCTGAAAGTTCAACGATATGTACTTATATATAATTGGTATATTCTACAATTATAAGATCAGAAAGCCCAAAAAAAACTGTAGCATTACGTATTGGTGGGCGATCTGGTCATCACCACGGTTCGCAAACAACAAATCAATTCATCCAGTGGTATTAATGCATGTTGCTGACGTCTTAAATACATCAGGCATGTCTGATGTGTAATCATATATCGTCAATTAATTTATATTGATCTGACTGACCATTAATTTATGTATTGTGGTTATATGTTACTGTACAAACCACATATAGAATGCGTGTTTCAATTCTCTCGAACCACTCTGGTGGTTTTGTACATACAGTTCCTTGCTCTAAGGACCATCTGTTTGAGGCTTTCCTCTTTCCATGACGACAACTACAGTATTTCAAAACGGGTTTGCTTGTTATGTTATAACATGCACTAAGCAGATACCGCATACAAGTCAAAAACTGTTCAATTCAAATTATTAAAACTGGTGATACATTTCATCTGTTAACAATGAAAATGCATAATAATTAATAGTATATTGTAAATTATTGAAATTGCTCGGTGAGTAATCCAACTAAACGTGCCTCGTGAACTAGAATATGTATTTATATGTGTGCCGTATGTCATGCATTATAGCAGTTATACATACTATCTTTTATCCATACCTGAAACCTGTACTATTGCAGTAGGCACTACCCCAACTAGTTATGCCGTACAACGTCCATGGTCCGCCGTTAACTCGGCACACAAGAGGACCACCCGAGTCTCCCTGCAACACAGGTAACGTATACTTCAAGTAATAATAATAATAACAATTTTAATAATAATAACAACAACAACTTCTTTAAAAAAAGTTCATATATATATATAAAATAAATGGTAACTTCTTATATAGTGCAGTATCCAATCCTCAGGTCTGTTCAAAGCGCTATACACTTTACACCCTGGCAGACCTGTTTAATCAAAGCTTCTCTGGGAAGCAGCCAGCCATGCAGCAATAAATGCGAGAAGACTAATCGTACACAAATATCAGGACAATCTATAGCCAGATACTTATTCATACAGTTGAGTGAACTGGGGAAACATAGAGTGAACGAACTTGCCCACGGTTCGACACAGCAGCTCAAGATTCGAACAAGGGTTCTCTCGGTCGAGAGTCCGAAGCTCTACCCACTGCACAACTGCGCTTCCCTTCTTACACCGAAATCCTCGTAAATCTAACCCAGAGGCGCGTCAACACAACATATTTATTCAATCTAGAAAACAGTGAAATATGATATATAAGATGCTAGTAGATCACAGGATATAAAATATCCGTGAAATTGTGTTACATTTCTGAATGATCTAAACAATACGTTGCACCAAATTCCACATAGTTGAAACACAGGTAGCGAGGAATGTGCCGTCCTAACGCTAGGTGTAAGGTCTGACTATACGTACAACACATACACAAGAAATCGATCATCGAAGCTGTGTAAGATGTTACGCGGTAGTTAGACATCAATGTAAATATAACAGTTAAAGGTAAAGTCTGATTGAACTATTACAGATCTGAAACAGTGTACGATATGCTTCAAAACCAACGAGTACATTTCTTACGTGGCAGTGAGTGGGCCACAGGTGAAGTGCGATTACACACACTTGCCAAACAATGTTACCATGTTGTAATAACCCTTAGCAAAATATTACAACAACAATAATTGCAATACGTTTTGACAACACGGACGTTGGTATTAAAGAGCTTGACTACTGTACGAAACGCTGATGAAATGAGTCAATGATGAAGAAATTCGGAAAACGTTGGTACAGTGGCATAACACAAACGTATATCACCATAGATTTAACAAGATTTAACAAGATTGCCATCCAGAAAATTACTCTGGATGGCAGGTGGACAAGGAAGCCTTTTGGCTTATCGAGAGTCCAATACTTTTTATCTACATGTATCCCGCCTTTTTTAGGTGTGTGTCGATTTTATTTTTAAACATATTCACGCTACTAGCACCAACACAATCAGGAGATAATCTGTTCCATTCATTTACAGTCCTTTGTGAGAATGAGAACTTTCTTATATCTAATCTACACTGCCCCTTTACTAATGTAGCTTCATGTCCTCTGGTCCTTCTATCTTTCTTAACTGAGAAAAAAATGTTTCTATCAATATTTTCATAACCATTCAATATTTTAAACACTTCTATGTGATCTCCTCTCAATCTCCTGGTCTCTAGTGTTGTTAAACCACATTCTTTTAGGCGTATTTCGTAACTAAGATCCCTCAGATTTGGTATCATTTTAGTCGCTCTCCTCTGTACTCTTTCTAGCATATCTATGTCCTTCTTGCGGTATGGCCTCCATGCTTATATACAATATTCTAAATGAGGCCTCACTATTGTTTTGTACAGCGGTACTATTAATTCTTTTTTCTTATACGCTATATTTCGCCTAATTAATCCAAGGATTTGATTTCCCTTTGACGCTGCAATTCCGCACTGCTCTGAAACCTTCATATCAGCACTAATGGTTAACCCCAAGTCCTTTTCTTTTACAGTAGTACTTAGAACAGTACCCCCATTTTATATTTTACCTCTTCATTCCCATGACCTGTGTGGAGGCATTTACATTTCCCAAAATTGAACAGCATTTGCCACTTTTCAGACCATTTGATCAACCTATCAAGATCATCTTGTAAATGCTGTCTGTCTCCATCACTTTTAATTCTTCTAAACACTTTTGTATCATCCGCAAATTTTAACACCTTGCTTGTTATATCATTGTCCAAATCGTTGATATATATTAAGAATAATATAGGTCCTAGTACTGATCCCTGTGGTACCCCACTCAATACCGATTTCCAGTTTGAAGCCTCCCCATCAACTACTACACGTTGTCTTCTGTCATTCAGCCATTTTTCTATCCAGTTCATTATACCATTTCCTATGCCATGGGCCTTTAGCTTAAGGAGTAATCTTTGATGTGGTACTTTGTCGAAAGCTTTTTGAAAATCTAAATAGATGATATCTACTGGTGATCCTCATCTACCCACCTAGTGATGTCTTCCAAAAAACATAACATATTTGTTAAGCATGACCTCGCTTTTAAAAACCCATGTTGAGATGGGTTTATCAAGTTATGTTTAACAAGAAAATCCACCATGTGATCTTTAATTAGTCTTTCTAATAATTTGCAAATCACTGATGTTAAACTCACTGGTCTATAGTTCTCTGACTTGTTTCTCGAACCTTTTTAAATAACGGTATAATGTTTGCCTCTTTCCATTCTAAAGGAACCACTCCCTCTTCTAATGACAAATTGAAACTGTTGCAAGCGGTACGCTAATTTGTTCTACAATTTCCAATAGTAGTTTGGGCGGAATCCCGTCCACTCCAGGTGATTTATTATCCTTCATAGCCCTTATTTCCTTAGCTACCATTTCCGAGGTTACAACTAACTGTCCTAAATAGTCTGAATCTGCCCCCTTGAACTTATCCTCTGGTACTGGCAGTGAACTAATATCTTCCCTGGTAAACATTGAACTAAAATACTCATTCAGGTCTTCTGCCATTAAGAATCCCTCTGATATTGTATTTCCAGCACTATCTTCTAGAGGACCGACCTTATCCTGAACTTTCTGTTTGTTTCGAACATACGCATAAAAACTCTTGCTGTCATGTTTTATATTACAAGCTAATTTATGTTCATAGCTTCTCTTTGAATTTCTAATTTCAGCTGTAGCTTGGTTTAGTGCTTCTTTATAAATGTTGTAGTCTTCGTCATTTCCAGTACGTCTATATGACTTCCACATCATTTCTTTATACTTAATTTTTATAATGGCTTCTTTCGATAAGTGTTTCTTTTTAGACCGTTTCCCTTGTTTTTGAAAGGTACAAATTTATCGACTATGCACTTAATTTCACTATTTAAGATATTCCAGCATTCGGTTGCTGTCTTATTCTTCAGTGTGTTATTCCAGTCTATCTTTGCTAAATATTTCCTCATGTCCTTATACCTTCCTTTGTGGAAATTTCTCCTATACTGCTTTTTACTATTCCTTTCTGATTTTACTTTGATGGTAAAATGTATCTGGTTGTGATCACTACTCCAGTGGCTCACATATCTTGACATTGTCAACTAATTCTTTCTGTGAGGACAAAACTAAGTCTAACACATTCTCTCCCCTGGTTGGTTCTAGCACATGTTGAGAAAGGAAACTATCTTGTACTAAAACTAAAAACTTGTGGTCCTCACTCCCCATACTCTGTAGAGATGTCCATTGTATATGCCCATGGTTAAAGTCCCCCATAATAATACAGTTCCGTTTGCTTACTTCCTTTATAGCGTTTTGTATTTTTTCATTCTCTTCTATGCTTTGGACTTCGATAAACTAACCCAACTGTTGAGTTTCCTGTAACTATGTTACACCAAACAGCTTCTTCGCAATCTGCTTCTCTTTCTAATTTTATTTCATAAGCCTGGATAGATTCTTTAATATATAAAATAACTCCACCTCCCTTTCTTCCTATTCTATCTTTCCTAAACATTACATATCCTGTTAGTCCCAATTCGGCATCTGATATATCAGTGGTGGCCCACGATTCGGTTATACCTATTATGTGAGGGTCAATATCTTCTACCATAATGTTTAGTTCACTTCTTTTGTTTACTATGCTCCTTGCATTGTTCTTTGCCGATTTATTTCTGCTGTCTTTATCTATGCCTCCAGTTTCAGGCTTCTCTGTGAATCCCCCCTGCGAATCTAGTTTAAATAGATGCAGCCTGTCCCACTGTCAACAGATTGCAGCAAGTTCTCTGAGAAAACTGCTGCTCAACTAGTGCGTTGATCGCCATCCTCTTGCAGTTTCTATATGTCGGCCCCCTTCCTCCCATTACTGGCAAAATTCCTGAGAGGATAATCTGTTCTACTCTTGTCTTCTTTAACTTCTTCACTAACTGTCTGTACTTCTGAACTATCCCAGTTGTTCCCTCCCTCTCTGCGTTATTTGTCCCTACATGTACTAGTATAGACCCTCCCTTGCCATGCCCCAGTACCTTCTCTACCCTTTCAGTTACATGTTCTATCCTAGCCCCCGGTAGACAAACAACGACGTCCTCCCCCTCGCTTAGAGTCTTATCTGTCTTTCTCATAATCGAATCGCCCATAAACACCCTCTCTTTCCTCATTGCCCCCTCAATCACTGCCTCAGTGTAGCTCTTTCTACGGTTTGCATCTGTCTGGTTGTAATCTTGTTCCCCTGTCTTCTGCTCTCCCGTCACAATCTCGTCCGTTCCATTCTTTCCTGACGCTGTTTCTCTTGTCACCTTTCTTCCTGTCATCGTCCCTCCCGACTTCTCTTCTGTCACATGTACTCTCACTTCCTTTCTTCCCGTCATCTTTCCTCCCATTGCATTTCCTTCTCTCCTCTCCCGTCTCTTTTTCCCTCCTACCTCTTTCTCTACGGTCACTTTCTCTCCTGCCACCTTCACACCTGTCACATTTCCTGCCGTCGATCCTCCACTTTCTTCCCCTCCGATCACCTTCCCTCCTCTCAGTCTCCTTTCCTCGGTCTTGTTGCCACTACTCTGCTCCTTCAGTTTCACAGTATTCCCAACTTTATCCCTGTCGTCTCTCTCCATTCCATCTGTCTCCTTGCTGATTTTCATCTCCATCCCCTTCACAATATCTACCAACCTAGCTACCTCTTTCTCCAGACATTGCACCTTCCAACACCCCACGCACTGAAAGGTGAATCCCTCTTCCTTGGTTTCTGTCCATGACTTCGTACAGCCGGACAAGGCAAAATCCACCCAACTGTGGCAGTCGTCGCACACCAAGTGTCTCTTTGCCTTGACTTGCCGCTTGCAAGGCGCCATATCAGAATTTATTTAATAATAATAATCTAATTAGTTATTTAAAATAGTTTTGTCAACTGTGTTTACACTATTCACTGTCTATGTAGTCTTTAAGAAGACTGTTTTCTGTGCACAAATGTTACACTTTTCGTAAGATTGCGTACGCTAGACTGCCTTATTTATTTAGGTTATACAGCGCCCTAGCGAATAAGAGAGACACTAGCTACATAAACTTAGTTCGCCCGATTATCGCAAATGCTTAATTTTAACAACAAAGCTACCTTATCAAAATGTCTAGCAGGTACTGACTTACACAGATATTATCTTATGTAGGTAGTTTATGGTTGTTACTTTATCACCTATATATTCTACCACATAACGAGGTTTGTTAAATCTTGTTTACAAACTTATCGTAGCCGTAAGCTAACGTACCCTATTATCACTCACTAGACTAAAGTGTCCTAAAATACTTTATCTAACTAACTTTAAGCACAACTGCTACTCAATATATGTTTACTGCTATTTTATGAATGATATTAAGGCAAGAATAATACTTATCAATCAGTAATTCCACTTGCTTATGAACTTTGATACACCACCAATTTCAACGATCTATCTCCGCCAAATATAGCCTCGAAAGATGATAGTCGTAAAGATAATAGTAATTCGTAATATTGTCTCCATTTGCCCTCCTATGTTTAATATCCATCTATCCGTTCTCTTCAATACTGTAGTTTCTTTTTTCAAATATTCGTTCTCAATGCGTCCCTTTTCCCGAAGTTAACTAAATAATTTCACTATCTTTCTCCCTTTCTCCCTCTGTCTTCTGTCTCTCTCACCTCTTTCTCTCTCTTCTCTCTCCTTTCTCTCTCTCTCCATCTCTATCTATGTATATTTAAATATGTTTTATATTTACCGGATCAACGTGTATCATGCGCACCTTACAGACGTCTTTCATGTTATCTTCATAGCCCGCACATATCATAGCATCGGTGATTTTGCCGTTCCACCATCCAAAGCTGTTGCACGTGGAAGTAGCTATAATCGGTAGCTGAACTTGGCGTAGCACAGTTCTATCACCCGTTGCTGGAAAAACAGCAATATTTTGTTCAGTTGTATTAAAGGATAAGCTGAGCCTAATAACAAACTACACGTCAACGCATCGTGTAATCAATATTTTGGCGAACGAAATACGAGTTAAAAACTGTAATACGGAATACATATCCATTGATATCCGAAATTACAATGACTGTATTTAAACATTATATAAAAACGCCAAGGGAATTAAGTACCAATAATCGGCATCTGAACTTGGCGTAGCACAGTTCTATCACCCGTTGCCCAAAAAATAACAACATTTTCTCAACAAAAGGATTTTAAAATAATAGCATTGTGTTCAGTTGTGTTAAAGTATAAGCTGAGCCTAATAAAAAGTTACACGTCAACGCAACGTATACATCAATATTTTGGCGAACAAAACTGTAATACGAAATACATATTCATTACATTGACAGTATTTAAACATTATATAAAAACGCCGAGGGAAAATAACTAGTGTCAACACCAACATTGGGACTAGGGTTTTGTTCTGTTCTGCACCAACACTTTGGAATATGCTCCCTCTTAGTGTTAGATCAGTTGAAAATATTACAAAATTCCGTCGTCATTTAAAAACTTATATTTACAACCTTGCTTATCCACCATAGCTCCCTGGCGCCTTGACCCATCTTTTGACAACTGGAATACTGCATATGGATTTTGAGATTGACCAATCCTTTTATCTTGATGCGTCTCTGAGCTTGGTTTCCAAGGAGTTAGGCGCAATAGAAGTTATCTGATTATTATTATTATTATTATTAGAACAGTATAAATATAATAGTGAAACAATTAAGAAGCTGAATTTCTCAACATGGCATTACATTTAGGAAAATCTAAATAGCAAGGTAAAACAAACGCACGTTCCTGTTGAACAAGTTATTGGCGAAATGGCCATTAATTGCATTGTATGTACTGCGGACACATGTTGGAGCTTGGCTTTGGCCGACTATTGTCATACCCACCTCGAGTGAGTCCCCATCCAGTCGAGACGCACTGGGTACCGGGCGATACCTCTTTCTTGGGCAGACACACTGGCGCAACCTCGCGGCGGTATTCGAGACTGCCCTTAAGTCTGATAAGGGCGATGTCATTGTTATGCCCGTTATAGTCTGGATGTTTAAAGATGCGGTCGATGGCCCAGATCGATTCTGTTCCTTCTGGCTTTGAGAGATTGTGTTCACCAACAACAATTCGCATTTGGGACGCACCGATGCTGACGTACCTACTACAATGGTACAACCATAAACGTTAACAGAATATATGCCACTTCGCTTGAATGTCCATTTCACCAGTGCTGGGAAAAGTTGTCCGATGAAACAGTAAGTAAAAGTAAAAGTAGGTCTCATAAACTACTTATGTAACAGGTAAATGTATCTAAAAGTAATTGTAGTAAAAATTGTACAAACATAGGCAGCTGCTACAACCCAAAACGAACCCATACGCGAAGCATAGGTTTTTTGTAGGTAAACACCACTACTTATTTAATCGACGGATAAAAAAATAATGTAAATATTATACAGCATGATAAGAATTACCACATATATATATATATATATATATATATTATAATATTATATTAAATATTATATATTCTATTATATATATATTATATATAATATAACTTATATATAGATGTGCGTGTTTCTAGAGTAGTTCTCTACAAACAGGAAAATAGTCTGATTGATTCATAGCAAATGCATCAGGAAGTTTTTCGTAATTTTAATGGTAATACGGTCAATAGTATGCGAGCAGGCACAATGTGAATGTGTTAAAAATGAAGCTGAGCAACGGGATTAAGATCAAACTGTGACTATGTATATATCAAATGTACCATTGGATATACTCTATCATAGCTTTCTATAATAAACGATTCATTCATTCATTCAAAATTTACAAGACAATTCATGCTAGTGGATGAATGGGAAGCCTGTTATTGCGACTCTCTTTTATATTTGATATCAGATAGGTCAACGAAAGGAGCAGGCACAATTCCGCGGTCGATTTCTAAAGGCGACACCAACCAACCAACCAACCAACCAGCCAGCCAACCAACCAACCAACCAGCCAACCAATCAACCAACCACCCACCCAACCAACCAGGCCTGATGTGTTGTCCTACCAGGGTCAAGAACAATAGTACAGTAACATGTGTCTAATACATGTGTATCAATATGTAACTTACACGCAATGGGCTGCAGTAACGATCCAACGTTTGTCGATAATGCTTCCGCCACAGTTGTGCCCATACGCCTCTACAGAGATGCTAATCTGCCACGGCCACGAATGCTCCACAGACTCCGAACCACCAACAATACGAGGGATCTGGTGTGGTATCTTTGGCATTCCGCATTCGTCAGAAACTACAAAATCATAATATTTGATGATAACATTATTCATAGCAGTAACAATTTTGTGAGCATATTGCATTCACTTCAAAACTGCAATATCGTGAAAACTATTCAAAATTGCTAGGCGCATACAGCGACTTATTTTGTAGATGGCATTATTGTCTGAATGAATGACATTGCGTTTTTGTTGAACCCACCAAGATCCCAACACAGCCAGAAGCTCCTGTTGAAATTTGTTTTTTATTTTAAAAATATCAACCTCAAACATACGAAACTAAAGGTGATGAATTCGGACATTTGAACTTACATATATCCACAATCTGATTTATAACAATATAATAATTGGTGTATAATATGTGTATAAGGTCTATATGTATGAGTAGATGCTTTCAGGAATACACACCATTAATTACTTTCCTTGATGTATACGTGACGACAAATCCGCTCCTTGAAGAGGAATAGTAGTTGTAGTAGCTTGTGTTGAAGACAATTGATAGTTTGTTGCTTGAAGATGTCACGTCGCCGGGGATATCTTGTCCACACAGCGTGTGAAATCGGTGTCCTGTGACGCCATCAGTTATGACAAGGCTGTCCCGAGAACAGTTGTTGGATGTTTCCAAGTCGAATCGCTCAAAGTGCAGGTGTACTCGCTGCAGAAAATACTTTTTTTTATTAACAACAGGTAGACATATATTAAAAAGCAAACATTGGAGCATTGGAAATATTTTGTTATCCGAGGCATCGAGGTTCACTCGCTTGTATGAACCATTGACCTATGAACTTCCGATTGGTGAACGTAAAAAAAAACTAAGGTAGTTATTTAGAGATATTTACTTTTTCAGAGGACAAATTGTATGGTGAGTTATTCCCAGAGAGAGCTGCTGTTACGACCTCAAGATGAATATGATGTAATAATGATAACAGTTTCCCGTGGTTGTTCCATGGGCAGGTGTCAGCTAGAGAGGTAGATATGTGTAATGCTGATAATAGTTCCCCTTGGTTACTCCATGGACAGATGTCAGCTGGAGAGGTAGATATGTGTAATGCTGATAATAGTTCCCCGTGGTTGTTCCATGGGCAGGTGTGAGATAGAGAGGTAGATATGTGTACCTTAAAACGTGCAAACATAACCCAACTTATTTGCTATGTATAAGACATTTGGAATTACGTTAAAGCAAATATAGAAAAGAAGGCTAGGTTTGCGAGCATTGCTGCACAAGGAAAACGGGCATATAAAACTGCCATGTGGCTACCAAGCTCAAGCCACATCAGACACGTATCGACTCGCTGAAAGAACATGTGGGAATAGGACCAGATGAGCTGCAAACAGTACTGGGGAGAGACATCACCATAAGCAAGAGGAGACATTACGTTATATGTAATACTTGACAACCGACTAGAAATACTAATCTTACGTTTTCATCTTCTACCGTGATGAGCCACTGGCAGTGCATGTTAGCTCTGTATTGGGATCTGCTGATCCAGAACTTCCCTGATGTCCCGTTAAGTCCTGCAGCCGTGTCGTTGCATGGTGCAGGATCTGAAAGAATATACACCATGTACAATTTATACAAACGTACTATCATTGTCCCATGTATGTATTTGCTCCTACACAAAAAATTGACGAAGACTATTGTAATTGTTCGTCACTCTTTATTGGGAGTTAAACGTTTACTCTTCTTACATTACTGTACGCAAGCTGCGTGGACCCATTCACATTGCGTAATTATTAATTAACTATCAACATAATATCATATGTCGTACGTTGGGTAAGACAAATTCCATTACTGCTAAAGACAGGCAGATTTAATCTATTCATCCATCTATATATTAATACGCTGACCCGGAGCCACAGTGTGTGTATCTCCTCCCAGGTGCTCATATCTACCAGCCTCTTTCGACGTTAATTCGCTTCCTTTCACCATTGGCCTCGGACCTACCAACTGGCAATGTATTTCAAAAATGCTATGTTATAGGTAGTTATTTATTATAGTTACTGCTGTGGTATTGATAACTGCTACATTTGGTTCATAGCTCTATGGGAGGGTGAATACTAGATTCTTACAATTAGTTATTTATTATAGTTACTGTATGATAATATTGATAACTGCTACCTTTGATTTATAGCTCCATGGGAGGGTGTATACTATATTTGTAATATAAGTCAATATCCATTAATGCGTGCTGACATTAGATACGTACCGAAGTCTACAGCTGTGTATTTGATCTTGAAGCCATTCCCCTGACTTGAGTAGCCAGATTTGAAATACACATACAAGTTGTTGTATGCAGATACGACATCACCCGGCAACATGCGTCCGCAGAATGTGCCCAATGGTGGTGCCCAACTGCCCGAACCGTCATACACGCTGACTCTGTCGTCGTTACATCCGATGAGGGGCTTAATGTCCAAGCTCAGAAAGTCCAGCTTAACGATCTGCACAATGAACACATAAATTGACAATATATTGCCTATTTTTGTTAAATTAAAATTTCTTCAATTAACTAAAACGTGTTTGATTCATACTTCATGTTTTGAGGTATTGCAAAACGTAATATAGCACTATCCACAGACTGTGATAACTAATCAAAATAATTGCGTAAATTTAAATGCACGCAGTCCGTTCCTCCATCCGGAATTAGCGAGCGTAGAAATTTGTAACGCGAAGTCTGCTCTGTCGAACGGTGGAAAATGATACATCGTTGAACTTCAAATGGTGTTGTGGTTAATTCATCCCGGCTCCGCAATATTGCCAATGAATCTCGTTTTATAACATGATGTTTAGTTAACCATTTGAACTTGTTTCGGGTTGGAAACTTCCAACTTGCAAACAGTCTTACGGGCTTACTAACGTACCACAACACAATTTGGCGAACAAATTTATATGTAGTCTTAAGAACATTATATTGATAAATGAAAACTAGGAACAAACTTCCTTCTTTTTAAACCAATCAAGTTGTTAATTCCGCCTCATGGCAGATTGGCAGAACAGTGCACATATGCAAACACTTCTACCAATTATAATTAGGTTATATGTAGTGTATTGGATGCCTCACTGTACGTCACATACCTTGGTTGGTTCTACCCGAATCCTCCATAGACACCTCATATTGCTGACATATTGGGCGGCATCGACACCAAATATTCCCTCCGATCCATCCAGAAGAGCCGCAGTACCGCTACACCCTTGAGTGCATGATATCACAGTTCATGAATGACATATTCTCTACCATTAATGTTACTAGAGCAATAGAAATATGGGTGTATCATATCAGCAAGATATTGAAATATCATGGTATGAATTTACTGTATAAACCTACGCTTCCCGGGTCAGTCACAAAGTCTTCTGCATTTATTCATCTTCTTATATATTCATTTAGGAAAATTCACATATGTTTGTGTGTTAACCAATGAAATAACTAAATTGTTCACCAGTACCTTTAAGCGCGGTTTTATACTGGATCCTGAAGCCGTAACTATTGATTGTGTCATCAGATGTGAAAGACACAAACACAACGTTTCCGCTGCCGGTGATATCACCGGGTCGAATACTACCACAGAGAGTGCGCATCAATGGTGAAGTGTCGTCACTTCCGTCGTAGATTTTCACACGGTCGTATCCACAATTGGTGGATTGCTCGAGTCGGAACCAGAGGAAGTGCAGCTGCACTAGCTGAGAAACAAAACCGACTGACTCTATTATGGACAATTAGTTATTACCTCAGTTCATTATACATCCTGTACGAAACATAGCTTTGGGAAACATCTATGTGAAGTGGTCATTTACAGCGTGGTGTATATTTTTGTGTGGGAGGGTGCTATTACTTCATTAGTCCTAGAAGAAACGATCATGCATGTGCCCGCATACGAAACATGACTTAGATTCCGAGTTTTAATTAGCAAGAGTGTATTAGTTGAATAATAACGTGTCGTTGCCACATTCCGAACTGGACTGACCCACACAAGTGTTGTGTTGTCCCTTGATCGATTTGAGCGAGCGGTTTTCATTACACATATAATATTTTGTATGTATTAAAGTATTATGAAACACCAGGAACAGAGAAAAGACGACACGTCTTTTCAGAGATATACATTCAATAACCACTGTTCACCTGTCCCTCGGCGGCTTGGATCTTCCACTGACACTCCCCGTTGGCTCTATACTTGTTCCCTTCCGTGCCAAACTCTCCGGACGACCCCGTCAACACGGCAGATTGATTGCTGCACGAACCTATATGAATAAAGAGTGAAGGTATTTAATTTCAAGCACTGCGTTTTTCTTATTGATGACTATTTAACAACATGGTAAGATACTAAGTTCCCTCTTACTAAACATTGTCGTAGTAATTAAACACATATAAGTTTTATAGGATTTATGCTGTTTATAATTATATGTTACCTTCATTAATATTGCCCTCAATAGCTACGTATTTCAAAAAAGAAAGTATGAAAACTATATCCGTGTTCTATGATTGCATTCATTGACAAATGTTTATGTTTTGACACGTTTTCAGTCTCGGAAAAGCAGCAGCACATGTCATCAATATACTGAATAGATAGCATTGACATGGATGAAATCGCACAGAACTAAATAAACTGTTTGGAATAACAAACTAGTAATAACCCATATTACAACACGTCGATTATGTCACAATGAATATGTAAACTATGAAATATGTAATCTCCAATTGTTAACGAATCTACGTGCACAGTACATTGACTGTACACAAAACAGGAACGCGCCATTAAGACACGTATGGCAGAAATTGAAACTGTACCTTTGGTCCATATTGTTCCATTCATTGTCTTCTCCATCCACGAAACGAATTTGTTCACTCCAGTGTAGACAACAAACAATGGTGCACTGGTGTCACGCGGTTGGGACGGTGTGGTAGAACTTGTCGTATACATTTGTGTCACATATCTATAGTCATCATAGACGACCCTCCTACTCGAGATGCCGTGTAGTCTCCACGCCCCGTCTTGCAGACATTGTAGTGACCAGCTCGTGTTCCCCTGCAGCGATATAATTATTATTATAGCGCAGTGCCCAGTCCTCAGAACTGCTCGAAGCGCTTTACACTTTACTCCCTGGCAGACCTGTCCAATCGAACACCAACTCGACTTATGGGAAACATCCAGCCATGCTGCAATTAATGTGCGAAGAATATTCTTATACAAATATTCACCACTGGAGCAACGTAGAGTGAAAGAATTTGTCCTCGGTTCGTCACCGCAGCACAGGATTCAAACCCGGGTTCTCTCGGTCGAGAGTCGGAAGCTCCAACCACTGCACCACTGCGCTCCACAACATTACATCATAACAATATATTTCCCTTCTTCTCGTTATCCACGACTTCCATTTCACAATATACTTCCCACCCTATAGCTTTGATATTATATCAACAATTTGAAACTCTTTGCCAGAAAACAGGCGTAAAATAGACATTCTAGCTAAGTTCAAGATCCTCCTCAAAACTCGTTTATTTTAGCAGCTTATTTCCAAAGACGAATTGTGCTTCAGTTAACTTGTCATTAACATGTATATTATGAATTGATCTATGTAATTGTTATACAATATGCATTAATTTTAATGTATTATAACTATGTATTAATTATTTTAATATTTTGTAAATTATATAATGCATTTAGTTATAAAATAGTTATATACTTATAGATAATATATTATATATATATACTATTATACATATATGTATCTTTGTAATTGTATATATATATATATATATTTATATATATATATATATGCACCTATGAACGTCATGACATTACATAAATCTCAGTAATAAACAATAATAATAATGATCAACGAAGTATAACATAACATGATGTGTTGACTTGATAATATTATGATTCGACCAAATAAACAGTTCATCTCGTCACATATATGACTATCTCAAAACGTATTTTTGTTGCTACTTACCGAACACGAAGTATTGTCACCCCGTTCACATGAGACTGACATCGTCGCGTTCGTGAAGTGTCGGTCGAATGAAGTATCGTTGGTCGGCAATCGAATCTGCTGCAGCACCAATCCGTGCTTTACTCCTGTAATTAACAGTAACACGTGACGTCATTATGCAGATTTATTTTATACGTAGCAGTAGACATGGTGGATGGTAAACTAAAAAGAGTAAAGAAGCCACCTTTAAGAGAGTGGATGAAGCTTAAACGAATTGACCATGAAAATAAAAGCTCGGTCGAAGTGGAACGACATATGCAAGATGAGATGTTGCCTGCTAAGGCGGGTTCACCGAGATCCCCTTTAAAATATTGTACAAATGTATCTACGTATCAATACGTTAACAACGGAGCATTGTAAATATACCTTCTACCCAGGCGCCGAGAACCACTCGCCTCGAACTATATGTATTCACTTTATTGCACATTGGTTGACCTCTGATCCACCAATTGACGACGAATTTGAAAAAAACAACAACGACATTTATTTCGCTGTATGCAATGTCGCAATAGGCGCGAGCAGAAATGAAATGTCATGGGAGATAGCTTAAGTTCAAGATATTGTATTGGCGACGGCGCTTGTCATTGCGGTGTTGTTCCACGGGTGGGCGTAGACCAGCACACGTTATTTGTGAGTGTTTAAAAAGTCATCTACTTCTATGTTATATGTGAGGTGATTACTCGGGCTGGATGGTAAAAATGTGTATTTATTTTACAGACTGGGGTGAACTCTTGGGAAGTTATTACATAATGTAAATAACGACCACTCTTACCCTGAAGGCAATGGCAATCTGACAAGTGACACACTCACCGTGATTCTCTCTCCACCCCGTCACCACACACGTTGTACCATTCGATATTCCAGTCTCCGGCAGACATACTGACGACACCTCGTGACGGAACTCAAGACTACCCTTCAGTTTGACGACGGCAATATCGTTCTCATCGTTTCGTCTTAGCATATACTCTGGATGGATGAATATGCTCTCGACCATCCACGTCGATTCTGTTCCCTCCGACAATGACAGATTGTGCTCGCCGACAATGACTCGCAACTGTGACTTCTTGTACTGATCTCTGCAACACGACCTTCGTATAAGTGACTAGCAGTTCTGACAAGGATAGGGATCAAGTACATTTGATCAAGTACAATTCCAAGTACATGTATATTAGGTTAAGAACAAGTAGTTAGAAACATACACTTATCATAAGTACTTCGAAGCATACACTTATCTCAATAGACAATTCCAGGCACAAATACATTAGTTCAAGTACAAATCCAAGTGCATTTCAGTCATCATAATAAACATCAACAACAAAAGCAGCAGCAACAACAACAACAACAATAATAATAATAATATGCAGGCGCTATTTAGAAACTATTTTGAAAATATATAATATTAATTGCAGATATAATCGTGATACGTATTTAATGTTGTATTATTTTATATTCCAGATACTCCAGTTATTTGGTTGCTTGTCTTGACATATAGCTTGCTAGTAGGTATCACCTACAGAGCTAGCAAAACATATTTTTTTAATTTCAAATATTATAACTCATAATTATCCCAGTAGTAGTACAATTATACTAATATGGTAGTGTGTTTTCTAATGGCATGATACTCGTTTTATATATGAAATTTTCCTACTTGGTGTTTCTTGACGTAAAATGAGTTCCATGAATCATAATCAGTGAACAAAATGTTTCTATGTTGCACTGCCGTCTGACTTTCCAAATCAGTGTCAGTGTATCAGTGAATGTAACCGCAAATATCTCAATGTCTGAGAGTCAATAATTACAGGTTACCACAACGCTTCCTATTAAACATATACACATCAATACCAGGTTCCACTAGGATTAAACAGAGCTAGCAACAAAAAAATTTTATTTCAAATATTATAACTATAATTATCCCAGTAGTAGTACAATTATACTAATATGGTAGTGTGTTTTCTAATGGCATGATACTCGTTTTATATATGGAATTTTCCTACTTGGTGTTTCTTGATATAAAATGAGTTCCATCAATCATAATCGATGAACAAAATGTTTCTACGTAGCACTGCAGTCTGACTTTCCAAGCCAGTGTCAGTGTATGTAAGTGCAAATATCTCACTGTCTGAGAGTCAATAATTACAGGATGCCACAGCGCTTCCTACAAAACATATCCACGGCAATCAAGAGTTCTACTAGGATTAAACAGAGATAAGACAGAAACGTCATACGTACACGCAGTGCGCAGATGTGACAATCCACTGATGATCCAGAACACTTCCACTGCAGACGTGACCATAGCGCAACAAAATTATGCTGATTTGCCACGGCCAAGAATGCTCCTTTGCTTCCGAGCCACCAGAACGTTCGGGGATCTCTGGCGGAATTGCGGGTTGTCCACACACACCAGGAACTGCATGGAAAGGAACGGGTATGTTACAGCAAACAATTAATGCACGCTGCACAAAAATGCGTAGGCGTATGCACGCATCGATGTACACCGCGTTCTCACGTAAACGACTCCATTATTATAAATGAGCGTGTTGCTTTTAGATTAAAAGCAGGATAAGTAATAGTTCAGCTCTTTAACATGATACGACATAAATTATTACAAGAAATCATAGCAACGAATTTTGAAGTGGCAGTGAAAGAAGAACAACAAGTAATGACAATGGCCAAACAAGGTTATAAACATTGTAGTGTTGTCATTTGTTTAATAGTAATACTGTGAAAAATGAAAAGCCACAGTCAACAGGCTAGCATGAGCAGTTATAGTGGTTTTTGCAATAGCGATTTTGGCGATGATTAAACTTATAACTGCGACATATGACGGAAATATACTATATAAATTTGAAATTGTTTTAAGGAGAACAGCTAGATTCCGTGCTGTAATTGACGTATTGATGTATTGGTGTGGCCTAGGTTAGGTTTACACAAAAGCACAACATTGTGTCATGCTGCTTCTGTGTACCAGTTCTACATGCACGGAACTTTAATGTGTTTTCAGTCTTACAAAGGGAAACATCATCGAGTCAACCCGTTGAGTTGACTTAGGGAGCAACATTTATTCTGAGTTGAAAAAGAAGTGTAGATTTTGTGTGAATGATATGAGTGAAGATGTGTTGGGATGGCCAACCAATGGTCCACATGCGGAACCATGACGAACGCCATGATACACAACGTAATCCATTATAACGGTAAACAATTATTTATATTCCCATGCCTCATACCATGCGTTACAGTGCGTGCTGTATACGTGATTACAAAACCGCTCCTTGTCACTGAGCCGTCTGTCTTGAAGACGACTGACAGACCATTGCCTGATGACGTCACATCGCCAGGTAGGTTGTCTCCACACAAAGTGTAAGTCACATCTCCAGCTCCACTGTCCGTGATGACGAGGCTGTCGTTGCCACAATCGATGGCGTATTGAACATCAAACCGCTCGAAGTGAAGGTGGACGCGCTGCAAGGATATGAATTGTGGGGAGGGGTTTACTTCTAACCTTTTGGTTACATGTACACGAATAGATACCCCCAATAAATGTTGCATCGTGTGATACTCGTAATATGTTTTGTGAGGTGCGGTTTAAGTTACTAAAATAATCAAGCTTGCGTATGTGTATACATGTCTATTTGTGTATGCTTGTGTGTGTGTGTGTGTGTGTGTGTGTGTGTGTGTGCGTGTGTGCGTGTGTGTGTGTGTGTGCGTGTGTGTGCGTGTGTGCGTGTGTGCGTGTGTGCGTGTGCGTGAGTGTGTTTCCCGGTTGCTGTTCTCGCTTAAATAACAAACGCAACATTTGGGTGACAATTTCTACAAGGTAAAATGCAACAGGATGCCCAAACTCTCCTATGTGTTCAGCATCCATTTTTTACGTAACTTTTGCCAGGCTATAGGTCACGATATACGTAACGGATAGGTCAATTGAACTTACCATCCCTGAATCAACGTCTATCTGCCATTGGCAATGCAGATTATTTTTGTACTGACGACTCGTTATCCAGATCTGGCCTTCTGCCCCACTCATGTTTGCCCCAGTGCCATGGCATGGGTCTGGAAATACGTATATTGCAATCACAACTCATGCGTTATTAGAACTAATATATACAATGATGTATTGTAAAGTATATCCACTACCACAATACATTTTCATGTAAGTCACATGTACTTTGTTATTGTTAAGATAACAAAAAGAAAATATAGGCATTACAGTTAAGTTAGAAACATACACACCTTCTCTTCTGTATAACATGACTTATTTCCACACAAGTACAACACTCAATTATAAGTAGTGGCATATAGTTAACGGAATAATTAGACAATAAATAATATATTTACAATAATAATGCACACATATTGGAACAAACACGCACACACAAAAGCACGCACACACGTACGCACTCACGATAGCGTGCATGCACACACGCGTTCGCGCTAACTACATGGTGCTGTTCTAATCCTAAAAGAGTTAATAAAACAAACTATTTGAAACTACAGTTAGTTCTATAATGCCAGTGATTATTCAGACTTTGATCCAAAACTGGGACATTTGAGTTCAATCTAAGTTGCGCTGATGGCGGACAAATCACCACCGGGGAGAAGAATAAAGGCACGTGCCCACACCTTTGTTATACCGTAGTGAGACATCATTGTGACGTCAGGTTCATACTACGAATGTCGATGTTCATGAAATGCAGTTTCTGTTCTTTAGTAAACCACCGGCGTCTGTTCTTGATGAAGGTGCAGAACATTAATTTTGATTAACTCTTTTCAGGTTCTCAGGCCCCAAATCATGATTTGTTTACTTTTCATTTTATAGAGAAATTAAATTAAAGGATAACAAATCAACTACCGTACGCGTACTCACTTGCAAGTGATTCTATGGCTTGATATTTCATCTCGAAACCATTTCCAGTCCATGACATGTCGGTTTCAAAAGAAACGAACAAGGAACTGTTATTGGAAATGATATCACCCGGCATCATACTACCGCAGTACGTGCCCAGCAGCGTTGATCTGTTAGTGGCGTCATAAATTCTGACCTTGTCATAACTGCATCTTGCATTGAACTGGACGTCAAAGTGGATGAACTCCAATCGTATTATCTGCATTTTGAATAACCGAATCATTATTTGAAAGAAAGACATTCGGTGATAATAATGTCGAATTTCAACGAAGTTACATATGTAACGTGAAAACCAGTGTCGTGTGTGTGTGTTTATGTGAGTGTGTGTGTGTGTGTGTGTGTGTGTGCATGTGTGCGTGTGTGCGTGTGTGCGTGTCCGCATGTGCGCGTGTGCGTGTGCGTGTGCGTGTGCGGTGCGTGTGCGGTGTGTGCGGTGTATGCGGTGTGTGCGGTGTGTGCGGTGTGTGCGGTGTGTGCGGTGTGTGCGGTGTGTGCGGTGTGTGCGTGGTGTGCGTGGTGTGCGTGGTGTGCGTGGTGTGCGTGGTGTGCGTGGTGTGCGTGGTGTGCGTGGTGTGTGTTGTGTGTGAGGTGTGTGTGGGGTGTGTGGTGTGTGTGGTGTGTGTGGTGTGCGTGGTGTGCGTGGTGTGCGTGGTGTGTGTTGTGTGTGTGACGTGTGTGACGTGTGTGACGTGTGCGGTGTGTGCGGTGTATGTGGTGTGTGTGGTGTGCGTGGTGTGTGTGGTGTGTGTGGTGTGTGTGGTGTGTGTGGTGTGTGTGGTGTGTGTTGTGTGTGTGGGGTGCGTGGTGTGTGTGGTGTGTGTGGTGTGTGTTGTGTGTGAGGTGTGTGTGGGGTGTGTGGTGTGTGTGGTGTGTGTGGTGTGTGTGGTGTGTGTGGTGTGTGTGGTGTGTCTGGGGTGTGTGGGGTGTGCGGTGTGTGCATGGATGCGTGACTCCACTAACATTACGGTAGCCAAAACGAATTTATGTTCTATATATTATTTATGAACAGCTCGACGAGCCAACGTTTAAAATGCCACCGTGCCTTGCTAAATTGCAATGAAACACACAACGGGTGGTAAAATAAAACAATACTACAATAATGGCAAAATACTGTATTGTCTACACCTTTTCATGCTGCTTACATTGAAGAGTTCCCGTATGCCACATTACAACACATGTCATTATATCACCCAACGCCATCAGTACACTTATATATTCGTTTATACTGCCTACCTTCGTAGTTTCGACTTGAATGTTCCACCGACAGCTCATTCGGTTTTCATATTGTGCCTTTGTGATGCCAAACGTTCCCTCGGGATCTGTCATCATCGCCGCACTGCCGCCACATCCTGCAGTGACCGTGAACATGCTTCCAATTTAGATGTCATAATAAACTTTAATGGAATAAATAGGCACCCTGAGACAGAGATAACATATACCTAAAAGCCCTATATTTAGCTTCTGTTACAAGGGCCAATAATAGTAACACTCTACATATGGAATTTAACACAACCTCAATTAAATAATCAATGTATTGAACACATTTGGATATGTTATAATGTAATATAAAAGTGAAAGTTTCCGGGACGAATATTTGTAATATTCGCTAACTAATGTATTTATTTCCATGTATTACTAACGTAATACTGTCATACGTTTACACTTGCAAAACTGGTGTCTATGGGCATATACTAATACACAGTTCAAAACACTGTTTTAAAATATGTTTACTATACTAGTCAACGTTTGCAAATCGACCTGTATTCAGCTTGTGAATTATAAAAAGCTGCCTCCTATGTAGGTACATCATAGAACATTAACATTACTACCTGCAACTGGAATGAAGGACGAATACTGGATAGCGAAGCCATCATATGTATCTGAGCCGTCAGTCGTGAATGTCACAAATACGACATTCCCGGTGGCTTTGATGTCACCCGGTAGCACAGTGCCACAGAGTGTTCTTATCAATGGTGCATAGATGTCACTTCCGTCGTAGATCTGAACTTTGTCGTATATACAATTGGATCCTTCCACGCTGAATTTCAGGAAGTGCAATCGCACAAGCTGAAATAGAACAACGTGTTGAGTTACAATCAACAAACAACATACACTCAACTACTGAATCTTCAGGAGGCTGAATGAACACCTTTATATTAATATGCTAGGTGTATCTCTGAAGCGCCAAGGTCCACTTGCCTCTTTTAATGTACTTTCGCGTACATGGACCATGGACCATCTGGTTTACCAATTGGAGAGCTATTTCAAAAGAACACAAAAGCAGTTACTTAGAGTAATTTACTTTCTCAGTAGCCAAATAGAGTTGTCAGTCGTTCTATACGAGGCGCCACTGAGGAGTTCTGTTAATATTATGATATGCTACACGTAATGTCGTAAAGGGCGAAAGCATAACTTAAATGGTTACAATTAATAATGATGACAATTAATAATAATAATAATAAATAACTTTCCGGTGCCAATATCCTTGGACAATTCGAGCTCAGTGCCGCAATCAAACAAAAAGAATAAGCGTTTTCATAATCATGTACAGAGTGAAAGTCACCAACAGATGGATGAAATTGCTCATAAGCTAAGGACGATATGAAGTATTCGATGACGCTGAAATGAAACCACATGTCCTGATCATTGACACGGAGTCAGTGCGGACACCGGCAAGGTGCGACTTTCAGCGTAAGGCGTAATTATGCTGGAGTCGCAATTACCGTCGGTTAGTCACAAGTCGGTGTAACTATTATTAAATGTGTAACTGAACAGTTTGTTATACTGTTATGAATGCATCCAAGAAATCTCCTACCGCGTTAGGTTCGACCTGTATCTTCCATCTACATCTCATGGAATTCTCGTACTGGCCTGGATTAACGCTAAACGTGCCTTTTGATCCTCCAAGTACAGCCACTGTGCCACTGCATCCTTCAATGTAACATACAATAACATTGTTCCGCAATAGGTAATGCACAATGTAACGATTATTTTAATGATAACATACGGTGTAACAGAAATACGATTTTTTTTATTTACGACCTCACCTTATGTGAAATTTAATACGTAGAATATAATTGCCTTATCAATTTACTAAAGTAAAAGCGTTTTACATACTTTTTATGAAACAGTGCAACATATTGTCGTACAAAAAATATACAAATGTGTGGCATCAATTTCTCATGACAATCACCATTCCCTATTTGACCAAACAGTTGCTCAATGTAAGTGTTGACCGCCAAAATCAAAGCGTGTATCAAAGTTTTAGTACATGGCGTGAAGACAATACACTACCCACATATTATTTATTATTAAACTAAATTATGCTGAGAAATGTCCCAAACAAGGCCTGTAATAGGTATATCTTTTACAATCCTAGAAGCACGTGAGTGACCGTGTTGGAATGACACATCTCAGCATGTAGTGAATTGACACACCATCGCCTCACTGGGTAATCACACACTTGACACTATATACCATACATTCACACATTAACCAGGTTATGCAATAATACCTCTGAGAAGACTCTGATAGCCAATCCTGAAGCCGGAATCAGTAATTGTATCATCCGACAAGAAGGACAGGAACACAACGTTCCCGGTGGCCGTGATGGCCGGATGTCGACCAACGCCACAGAGCGTGCGTATCAGTGGTGCAGTGTCGTCATTTCCGTCGTAGATGGTCACTCTGTCGTATTCACAATTAGTGGATTCCTCTAGTTCGAATTTGTGGAAGAGCAGTTGCACTTGCTGAAAACCAAAACTCACGGTTGTATATTACGGACAAATACTCATTTTACACACTGGTGACACGTGTTAATATACAACTAAAACGTACTGAAAGACCGAATGCCATGGTATTCTTTTATTATTTCCAATGTGAGTGTCATTGACCTATCCATCGTGTGTACTGTTGCCTAACAAAAGCTCCGTCAAGCTATCAAAATAGTTTGCGTCTGTGCATTCCATCATATATTTTGTTGATATTCTGTGATTCACGTATATACCCGTTATCAACAATCGTGGCAAAGGTACCGTTTGACGGAGGTCACATGCAAAACGTTGATTGTGACGTACGTCCTTAGCTTCGGCGAACGGAAAGCAACGTTTGTTTGCTAACCGGTCAGTAAGCGGCTCTGCAATCGACTCCAATAAAAAAAGTTAATGAAAGTGGGAATTTATGCACTTAGCCATATAAAGCATATAAAGCATCCACTGCTACCAATGGAAATAAATAGATCTAAGATGAAGGCGATGGAGTCCAATAAACATATTTATTTCACTTCTACAGGTTGGCACAGCGCCTCGAAGCAACAACTGACTTTTGTAGATTAGTGTTGGCATCACTGCTGTTGTCAACAAGGGACTCGTAGATCTTTTTAAAAAAAAGTCGTCATATACTTCAAACTCTACGTTCTATATAAGTTTGTGATACTAAGAGGCCGAACTTTTACGCTGGATAGTTAGTTTTTAATTATTATTATTATTGCTCTTTAAGTTCGAAGTAACGCGGCATTTGTGCATATAACGAACATTAATTTATCGCGGACGCATATTTTAGGCTCTCCCCAGACGTAATGTAGGTATTAACGCTCCAAATGTGAAGCGTAATCGCTGCAAGTAAATTGTCCTCTGACTCCTATTATCGATGGTTTAGAGAAAGCAAGATGGCGGACAGTGGCATCACCTGCTCTTCCTAACCTTGTGTATAGATCATTGATTGGACCGCAGAAGTTGTGACGTAACACTCAATAACTTCGATTTCGCGTTCAGCGCTCGTGTCGGCGTAAGCGCCTAACTGTGTTTGCTAATGCTGTCTGTTGGCGTTAAGTAAACAATGGGGAATTTTACCTGGCCTTCATCAACTTCGACCTTCCACTGACATTTCTCGTTGATGCTGTACGTGTCTCCTACCGTGCCAAACACTCCAGATGACCCGGACAACACGGCAGTCCGGTTGCATGACCCTGTATGAACAATTAAGGAAGGGTATGTTTTGAAACATACTCACAGGTATATTTTGAAACATACCCAGATCAGGAAACGACATATCGCCAAATCACGAGACACTACGGCTACACAGTGATGACGATGATGATATTTTGAAACACTTGTACGTTTGACATAAGGAAAAGGAAAATTATTACCATTAAACTCTACACAACTCACAATCCAGTACAAAAAAAGCAATAATGATTTGATTTGATTTCATATGTCATAATTTGTCATCGCGAGTTGTATGTTACATCGTATAAGTAAAACATAAAGACAACAAACACTGTTGTATTAGACGTAAATTATGACGTTGCTAGACAACACGTTATGCATCTTTAAAAATAACTATGCACGGACACGGTTTATTCATTCAACAAACGGTATTTGTCAGCGCCCACTCGACTTGTGTTAATATCTTCCATGTACTCGATGCATTGAAATATAATGCCTTAACCTGCGACATTTGTAGTTCATCATTTGGCCAAGACCCTAGTGAGATGCTTAAATTTGGCAAGAACCTTCTTTCTCTGCTATTTCCAGAAATGTTCTAACATAATTTATTTAAAAAAAATACATAATCGTAAGTATCCTAACACAAAATGATATAATCGGCGTCCAGTTGACACCGAAACTTGAAACTTCTCGATTAGTCAAGTACCTTAGCCGTTTTACAACATTTCTCTATTGGATATGGTTGTAATCAGGTTAACTTCACCAAACGTTTCCTTTGCATCTTTTGGTTTTTAACGTTATCTTTTTGAACGGAATCAGAACATGTCTTGTGTGGGTCCATTATTGTTAACTTCCCAATCAATTTAGAGATTAGGCCACTATACGACATTTCTCCATTGGGTACAGGTACAGTTTGTTGGTGGGTCCATATCTTACCCCCATTCAGCCGATATATGCCGTTTTATTGGATTTCGCCATATTCAGTACAGCATATAATATTTCATACATTATTTATTTTCAAGAGCTTGACAGATACCGTTACTATTATGATGAATAAAGTTATTGCAAGTTTCAAAGGCTATCTAAATGTACGCAGCTGAAGAAAAATAACTTATACGAATTACCGCTCATACATCTTAATTATTGGAAGCACAGGGTCACCCTTGTCCACAGTGCGTATTAAATGTAGTGTTAGTCCCCTTTCCAAACATTGTGCACTTGGACCAGCTGTTGCGAGTCAGTTCACTCAAGGTCTCATTGTAGCATATCATAGTTTCACTTACTGACGATCACTGAGGTGCATGATGCAGGAAACACTTCATTTCAACCTGGACAGTGGAGATTTGATGGAGCGAAATGCAAATAGCTCATTTTCCTTGGTGACATCAAGATGTAGGCAGTCCAGTTTATTGGAAGCAGTCCCTGTTGTCCCGAGTTACCGTCCACCGAATCTCGTTACTGTGATGCTCTACCTTGTGGATTGCTTAATGCTGCTAGGGAGGTACGTGTCCCAGACAACATGAGATTACTCCCGAATGCGAACAGTGTGTGGATATGGAAATCTTTTCATCAACGACTGCGTGTTTACATAATTCTATAGTGATCCTGACACATTTAGGAATAACTCTATTGCAACTGTACCTTTGAACGAGATTGTGCCGTTCATTGTCCCCTCCAGCCATGGCAAGACCTTGCTCACTCCAGTGTAGGTAATATATGATACTCTGTTGAAAGACACATGAAGTATTCTTTGACTATTTTCGCACATTTCAAGAATGTTCTTTACGTAAGTAGAAACGAAATGGTAAGGGGTAGTTAACATATCGCACTTAAAATATACCTACAACATGTCAGGCTTCACGATACCAGCTACAATTATATTAATCTTACCAAAGTGCATTGTATTTTTTTATCATATAAGTTCGTAATATCTTTACTGACAGTGGGCGTTACGTTCTGAAAATAGCCGTGTTACGTCTAGGTAAATTGGCCAAACTAAAGTTGGTGAAAATGTTTGTCACGAATCTATACCCGTATTGGTGAATCCGCCTGCTTGAGATGCCGTACAGCTTCCACGGTCCGTCGTCTTGCCGACATTGCAATAACCAGCTAGAGTTAACCTGCAACAGGAATATCATATAAAGTTTTCTAAACATCCCATTTATTCGCGGCATTCCGCCCCCTTTTTGTCATATCTAAATCCATCCTCTAGTTATACCGCACCTCCCTAGTGCTACGTCATCATAACTTGTATACATGTACTGGTATAATGGTTGTCATATATCAATCCACCCTCTAGTTATACCGCACCTCCCTAGTGCTACGTCATCATAACTTGTATACAAGTACTGGTATAATGGTTGTCATATCAAAATCCACACTCTAGTTATACCGCACCCCATAGTGTTACGTCATCATAACTTGTATACATGTACTGGTATAATGGTTGTCACATCTAAATCCACCCTCTAGTCATATCGCACCTCCCTGGTGCTACGTCATCATAACTTGTATACATGTACTGGTATAATGGTTGTCATATATCAATCCACCCTCTAGTTATACCGCACCTCCCTAGTGCTACGTCATCATAACTTGTATACAAGTACTGGTATAATGGTTGTCATATCAAAATCCACACTCTAGTTATACCGCACCCCATAGTGTTACGTCATCATAACTTGTATACATGTACTGGTATAATGGTTGTCACATCTAAATCCACCCTCTAGTCATATCGCACCTCCCTGGTGCTACGTCATCATAACTTGTATACATGTACTGGTATAATGGTTGTCATATATCAATCCACCCTCTAGTTATACCGCACCTCCCTAGTGCTACGTCATCATAACTTGTATACAAGTACTGGTATAATGGTTGTCATATCAAAATCCACACTCTAGTTATACCGCACCCCATAGTGTTACGTCATCATAACTTGTATACATGTATTGGTATAATGTCTGTCACTTCTAAATCCACCCTCTAGTTATACCGCACCTCCCCAGTGCTACTTCATCATAACTTTGATACATGTATTGGTATACTGGTTGTCTCATCTCTACCCGGACAGGGGTGGCAATTATCAACATGAATTACCTGAACTAGCCGTATTTAACGTGGGATCTCGCGATCTCTGCGAACACCAAAGCAATTTGCGGATAACACTGCAGGCTCAGCAATATTGCAAATATTGCAGGTAAAGAATATTAATATATTATAAAAAATGTGAATATTTCGCCGTCAAAATAATATAATAATGAACATTTCTTAGGGGTAATTAAACGCGATGCAGCGTTCAGTATACTTTTAACATATTTAATATCGCAATACGACAATGTTCTGAAAACGACCAACAGGCAGCAACGGTTTAACGGTCATTGGTGTAAGGTTTAGAAACACTTAAAACAAGTAAGCAGCTATTAGCTTACGCATTTTCCTGAAACTTTTTTTTATTGGTACGCACCGGACACGTTATGTTGCCCTGTTCACAAGGGACCAGAATCGTGGCAATGGATGCGAAATAATCTGACAAATGAACCTGCTTCAACACAGCGTTCTGGTCCATCCCTACAACACGAGTAAATGTATTATGCTACAAACACATCGAAATTCAACAATGGTTCTACGATGGACACTATCATATCAATATATGCTGAAAGAACATCAAAAGAGACGAAGGACAAATTCGCCAATTCGGGTGTCATTTTTGACAGGGAGAAATTTCAGAATTGCAATGTACAAACAAGATTTTGAGTCCTTGCTGTCAGTCGGTAGCTTTTGAATTCCTTAGATATTGCAATATCATGTACACAGTGTTCATTTACGCTATGAGGATAAAGGACAACGTTATTTCCGGTCAAAATCACAACAGGGGTATATTTCATTGTGTCCTGAATTCATTCATGTCTTTCAGACCAGATAATCTATATGCTATAAAGCCATTTTATGCAGCAGTCCACTAACATACATTCGGCAACTATAAAAGTTAATTAACAAATAAATAATAGTGACTATTATATATTCTGAGCGTTGTGCTTTCAACATACGTATTGAATCGCTTATCAGTTCATTTGTATTGGTGATCACAGTAGTTTGTTTGTACTATAATTGCACATTTCAACAGTATACAATTGTTTTTAGTAACGTGTATTTATTAACATTATTCATCATGTTGAGCTGTTCTATTTCTCTAGACAAGTTTGAATATATTTTCAACCGGGTAAACGCATATCCATTACCGTGCCCTCCGCTTAATAAAACCATTTCAGGCCATATCACTGAACGGTTGATAAACTTAAGTTGTCAATTTTAGTACAGCGTTCTGGCTATTACATTTGATCCTACTAGCCGGTCAAAAGCAAAACACGCATATAGTGCATTCTGTCCTGATTTCATTCATGTCTTTCAGTCCTGATAGTCTATATGCTACAGCAGCCATTTTATCCAGCTGTTCACTAACGGAAGCTATAAAAGTTAAATTTAATTAAGAAATATATAATAGTGACTATTATATATTCTGACCGTTATGTTATCAACATACATATTGATACGCTTATCAGTTAATTTGTATTGGTGAACACAGTAGTTTGCTAATACTGAAATTGCACATTCCCAAAAAATATAAAATTGCACTGTCTTTAGTAACTTGTATTTATAAAAAAAATCATAACGTTCAGCTGTTCTATTTGTCTAGTCATGTTTTAATGACAACCGGGTAAACGCAAGTCCATTACAATGCACTCCGATAATGAAACCTCTTCAGGCCATATGACTAAACAGTTGATTAACTTAAGTTGCCAATTTTAGTACAGCGTTTCCGCCATTATACTTGATCCTACTAGCCGGCCATTGAACCTATCCACAGTAACACTTTATCAAAACAGAATTGAGAAGAAATGAAAATGCTAACAAAGATAATCTTATTAAGCCATTATCTTACAGTGGTGCGGCTGACTCACCGTGGTTGCGTCTCCATCCCGTCACCACACACGTTGTACCATTCGATATTCCAGTCACCGGTAGACATACTGGCGACACCTCGTGGCGGAACTCAAGACTGCCCTTCAGTTTGACGATGGCAATGTCGTAGTCGTCTCTTCGTCCTGGTGTATACTCTGGGTGGATGAATATGCCGTCGATCATCCACGTCGATTCTGTTCCCTCCGTCAATGTCAGATTGTGCTCGCCGACAATGACTCGCAACAGTGACTTCTTGTACTGATCTCTGCAACACGACCTTCGTATAAGTGACTAGCACTTCTGACTAGGATAGGGATCAAATACATTTCATCAAGTACAATTCCACGTACATTTAGTTTAAGTACAAGTACTTCGAAAGATACACTTACCACACGTACTTCCAAACATACACTTACCACAAGTACTTCCAAACATACACTTACCACAAGTACTTCCAAACATATGTATACTTATCACAAGTACTTCGAAGCATACACTTATCACAATATACAATTCCATGCACAAATACGTTAATTCAAGTACAAGTCCAAGTGCATTTCAGTCATCATAATCAACATCAACAACAACAGCAGCAACAGCAACAACAACAACAACAACAATAACAATAACAATAACAACAACAACAATAACAACAACAACAACAACAATAATATGCAGGCGCTATTAAGTAACTATTTTGAAAATATATAATATTAATTGCAGATATAATCGTGATACGTATTCAATGTTGTATTATTTTGTATTCCAGATACTACAGTTATGTGGTTGCTTGTCTTGGCATGTAGCCTGCTAGTAGGTATCACTCTACAGGGCTAGCAAACATATGGTTTAATTTCAAATATTATAACTTATAATTATCCCAGTAGTAGTACAATTATACCAATATTGTAGTATGTTTTCTAATGGCATGATACTCGTTTTATATATGGATATTTCCTACTTGGTTTTCTTGACGTAAAATGAGTTCCATCAATCATAATCGATGAACAACATGTTTCTACGTAGCACTGCAGTCTTACTTTCCAAACCAGTGTCAGTGTATGTAAGTACAAATATCTCACTGTCTGAGAATCAATAATTACAGGTTGCCACAGCGCTTCCTACAAAACATATCCACGGCAATCAAGGGTTCCACTAGGATTAAACAGAGATAAGACAGAAACGTCATACGTACACGCAGTTCGCAGATGTGACAATCCACTGTTGATCCAGAACACTCCCACTGCAGACGTGACCATAGCGCAACAAAATTATGCTGATCTGCCACGGCCAAGAATGCTCCTTTGCTTCCGAGCCACCAGAACGTTCGGGGATCTCTGGCGGAATTGCGGGTTGTCCACACATATCAGGAACTGCATGGAAAGGAACGGGTATGTTACAGCAAACAAATAATGCACGCTGCACAAAAATGCGTAGGCATATGCACGCATCGATGTACACCGCGTTCTCACGTAAACGACTCAATTATTATAAATGAGCGTGTTGCTTTTAGATTAAAAGCAGGATAAGTAATAGTTCAGCTCTTTAACATGATACGACATAAATTATTACAAGAAATCATAGCAACGAATTTTGAAGTGGCAGTGAAAGAAGAACAACAAGTAATGACAATGGCCAAACAAGGTTATAAACATTGTAGTGTTGTCATTTGTTTAATAGTAATACTGTGAAAAATGAAAAGCCACAGTCAACAGGCTAGCATGAGCAGTTATAGTGGTTTTTGCAATAGCGATTTTGGCGATGATTAAACTTATAACTGCGACATATGACGGAAATATACTATATAAATTTGAAATTGTTTTAAGGAGAACAGCTAGATTCCGCGCTGTAATTGACGTATTGATGTATTGGTGTGGCCTATGTTAGGTTTACACAAAAGCACAACATTGTGTCATGCTGCTTCTGTGTACCAGTTCTACATGCACGGAACTTTAATGTGTTTTCAGTCTTACAAAGGGAAACATCATCGAGTCAACCCGTTGAGTTGACTTAGGGAGCAACATTTATTCTGAGTTGAAAAAGAAGTGTAGATTTTGTGTGAATGATATGAGTGAAGATGTGTTGGGATGGCCAACCAATGGTCCACATGCGGAACCATGACGAACGCCATGATACACAACGTAATCCATTATAACGGTAAACAATTATTTATATTCCCATGCCTCATACCATGCGTTACAGTGCGTGCTGTATACGTGATTACAAAACCGCTCCTTGTCACTGAGCCGTCTGTCTTGAAGACGACTGACAGACCATTGCCTGATGACGTCACATCGCCAGGTAGGTTGTCTCCACACAAAGTGTAAGTCACATCTCCAGCTCCACTGTCCGTGATGACGAGGCTGTCGTTGCCACAATCGATGGCGTATTGAACATCAAACCGCTCGAAGTGAAGGTGGACGCGCTGCAAGGATATGAATTGTGGGGAGGGGTTTACTTCTAACCTTTTGGTTACATGTACACGAATAGATACCCCCAATAAATGTTGCATCGTGTGATACTCGTAATATGTTTTGTGAGGTGCGGTTTAAGTTACTAAAATAATCAAGCTTGCGCATGTGTACACATGTCTATTTGTGTATGCTTGTGTGTGTGTGTGTGTGTGTGTGTGTGTGCGTGTGTGCGTGTGTGTGTGTGTGTGTGTGTGTGTGTGTGTGTGCGTGTGTGTGCGTGTGTGCGTGTGTGCGTGTGTGCGTGTGCGTGAGTGTGTTTCCCGGTTGCTGTTCTCGCTTAAATAACAAACGCAACATTTGGGTGACAATTTCTACAAGGTAAAATGCAACAGGATGCCCAAACTCTCCTATGTGTTCAGCATCCATTTTTTACGTAACTTTTGCCAGGCTATAGGTCACGATATACGTAACGGATAGGTCAATTGAACTTACCATCCCTGAATCAACGTCTATCTGCCATTGGCAATGCAGATTATTTTTGTACTGACGACTCGTTATCCAGATCTGGCCTTCTGCCCCACTCATGTTTGCCCCAGTGCCATGGCATGGGTCTGGAAATACGTATATTGCAATCACAACTCATGCGTTATTAGAACTAATATATACAATGATGTATTGTAAAGTATATCCACTACCACAATACATTTTCATGTAAGTCACATGTACTTTGTTATTGTTAAGATAACAAAAAGAAAATATAGGCATTACAGTTAAGTTAGAAACATACACACCTTCTCTTCTGTATAACATGACTTATTTCCACACAAGTACAACACTCAATTATAAGTAGTGGCATATAGTTAACGGAATAATTAGACAATAAATAATATATTTACAATAATAATGCACACATATTGGAACAAACACGCACACACAAAAGCACGCACACACGTACGCACTCACGATAGCGTGCATGCATACACGCGTTCGCGCTAACTACATGGTGCTGTTCTAATCCTAAAAGAGTTAATAAAACAAACTATTTGAAACTACAGTTAGTTCTATAATGCCAGTGATTATTCAGACTTTGATCCAAAACTGGGACATTTGAGTTCAATCTAAGTTGCGCTGATGGCGGACAAATCACCACCGGGGAGAAGAATAAAGGCACGTGCCCACACCTTTGTTATACCGTAGTGAGACATCATTGTGACGTCAGGTTCATACTACGAATGTCGATGTTCATGAAATGCAGTTTCTGTTCTTTAGTAAACCACCGGCGTCTGTTCTTGATGAAGGTGCAGAACATTAATTTTGATTAACTCTTTTCAGGTTCTCAGGCCCCAAATCATGATTTGTTTACTTTTCATTTTATAGAGAAATTAAATTAAAGGATAACAAATCAACTACCGTACGCGTACTCACTTGCAAGTGATTCTATGGCTTGATATTTCATCTCGAAACCATTTCCAGTCCATGACATGTCGGTTTCAAAAGAAACGAACAAGGAACTGTTATTGGAAATGATATCACCCGGCATCATACTACCGCAGTACGTGCCCAGCAGCGTTGATCTGTTAGTGGCGTCATAAATTCTGACCTTGTCATAACTGCATCTTGCATTGAACTGGACGTCAAAGTGGATGAACTCCAATCGTATTATCTGCATTTTGAATAACCGAATCATTATTTGAAAGAAAGACATTCGGTGATAATAATGTCGAATTTCAACGAAGTTACATATGTAACGTGAAAACCAGTGTCGTGTGTGTGTGTTTATGTGAGTGTGTGTGTGTGTGTGTGTGTGTGTGCATGTGTGCGTGTGTGCGTGTGTGCGTGTCCGCATGTGCGCGTGTGCGTGTGCGTGTGCGTGTGCGGTGCGTGTGCGGTGTGTGCGGTGTATGCGGTGTGTGCGGTGTGTGCGGTGTGTGCGGTGTGTGCGGTGTGTGCGGTGTGTGCGGTGTGTGCGTGGTGTGCGTGGTGTGCGTGGTGTGCGTGGTGTGCGTGGTGTGCGTGGTGTGCGTGGTGTGCGTGGTGTGTGTTGTGTGTGAGGTGTGTGTGGGGTGTGTGGTGTGTGTGGTGTGTGTGGTGTGCGTGGTGTGCGTGGTGTGCGTGGTGTGTGTTGTGTGTGTGACGTGTGTGACGTGTGTGACGTGTGCGGTGTGTGCGGTGTATGTGGTGTGTGTGGTGTGCGTGGTGTGTGTGGTGTGTGTGGTGTGTGTGGTGTGTGTGGTGTGTGTTGTGTGTGAGGTGTGTGTGGGGTGCGTGGTGTGTGTGGTGTGTGTGGTGTGTGTTGTGTGTTGTGTGTGAGGTGTGTGTGGGGTGTGTGGTGTGTGTGGTGTGTGTGGTGTGTGTGGTGTGTGTGGTGTGTGTGGTGTGTGTGGTGTGTGTGGTGTGTCTGGGGTGTGTTGTGTGTGCGGTGTGTGCATGGATGCGTGACTCCACTAACATTACGGTAGCCAAAACGAATTTATGTTCTATATATTATTTATGAACATTACGGTAGCCAAAACGAATTTATGTTCTATATATTATTTATGAACAGCTCGACGAGCCAACGTTTAAAATGCCACCGTGCCTTGCTAAATTGCAATGAAACACACAACGGGTGGTAAAATAAAACAATACTACAATAATGGCAAAATACTGTATTGTCTACACCTTTTCATGCTGCTTACATTGAAGAGTTCCCGTATGCCACATTACAACACATGTCATTATATCACCCAACGCCATCAGTACACTTATGTATTCGTTTATACTGCCTACCTTCGTAGTTTCGACTTGAATGTTCCACCGACAGCTCATTCGGTTTTCATATTGTGCCTTTGTGATGCCAAACGTTCCCTCGGGATCTGTCATCATCGCCGCACTGCCGCCACATCCTGCAGTGACCGTGAACATGCTTCCAGTTTAGATGTCATAATAACCGTTATTATATATTTACTATGTCCAAACTTTAATGGAATAAATAGGCACCCTGAGACAGAGATAACATATACCTAAAAGCCCTATATTTAGCTTCTGTTACAAGGGCCAATAATAGTAACACTCTACATATGGAATTTAACACCACCTCAATTAAATAATCAATGTATTGAACACATTTGGATATGTTATAATGTAATATAAAAGTGAAAGTTTCCGGGACGAATATTTGTAATATTCGCTAACTAATGTATTTATTTCCATGTATTACTAACGTAATACTATCATACGTTTACACTTGCAAAACTGGTGTCTATGGGCATATACTAATACACAGTTCAAAACACTGTTTTAAAATATGTTTACTATACTAGTCAACGTTTGCAAATCGACCTGTATTCAGCTTGTGAATTATAAAAAGCTGCCTCCTATGTAGGTACATCATAGAACATTAACATTACTACCTGCAACTGGAATGAAGGACGAATACTGGATAGCGAAGCCATCATATGTATCTGAGCCGTCAGTCGTGAATGTCACAAATACGACATTCCCGGTGGCTTTGATGTCACCCGGTAGCACAGTGCCACAGAGTGTTCTTATCAATGGTGCATAGATGTCACTTCCGTCGTAGATCTGAACTTTGTCGTATCTACAATTGGATCCTTCCACGCTGAATTTCAGGAAGTGCAATCGCACAAGCTGAAATAGAACAACGTGTTGAGTTACAATCAACAAACAACATACACTCAACTACTGAATCTTCAGGAGGCTGAATGAACACCTTTATATTAATATGCTAGGTGTATCTGTGAAGCGCCGAGGTCCACTTGCCTCTTTTAATGTACTTTCGCGTACATGGACCATGGACCATCTGGTTTACCAATTGGAGAGCTATTTCAAAAGAACACAAAAGCAGTTACTTAGAGTAATTTACTTTCTCAGTAGCCAAATAGAGTTGTCAATCTTTCTATACGAGGCGCTACTGAGGAGTTCTGTTAATATTATGATATGCTACACGTAATGTCGTAAAGCGCGAAAGCATAACTTAAATGGTTACAATTAATAATGATGACAATTAATAATAATAATAATAAATAACTTTCCGGTGCCAATATCCTTGGACAATTCGAGCTCAGTGCCGCAATCAAACAAAAAGAATAAGCGTTTTCATAATCATGTACAGAGTGAAAGTCACCAACAGATGGATGAAATTGCTCATAAGCTAAGGACGATATGAAGTATTCGATGACGCTGAAATGAAACCACATGTCCTGATCATTGACACGGAGTCAGTGCGGACACTGGCAAGGTGCGACTTTCAGCGTAAGGCGTAATTATGCTGGAGTCGCAATTACCGTCGGTTAGTCACAAGTCGGTGTAACTATTATTAAATGTATAACTGAACAGTTTGTTATACTGTTATGAATGCATCCAAGAAATCTCCTACCGCGTTAGGTTCGGCCTGTATCTTCCATCTACATCTCATGGAATTCTCGTACTGGCCTGGATTAACGCTAAACGTGCCTTTTGATCCTCCAAGTACAGCCACTGTGCCACTGCATCCTTCAATGTAACATACAATAACATTGTTCCGCAATAGGTAATGCACAATGTAACGATTATTTTAATGATAACATACGGTGTAACAGAAATACGATTTTTTTTATTTACGACCTCACCTTATGTGAAATTTAATACGTAGAATATAATTGCCTTATCAATTTACTAAAGTAAAAGCGTTTTACATACTTTTTATGAAACAGTGCAACATATTGTCGTACAAAAAATATACAAATGTGTGGCATCAATTTCTCATGACAATCACCATTCCCTATTTGACCAAACAGTTGCTCAATGTAAGTGTTGACCGCCAAAATCAAAGCGTGTATCAAAGTTTTAGTACATGGCGTGAAGACAATACACTACCCACATATTATTTATTATTAAACTAAATTATGCTGAGAAATGTCCCAAACAAGGCCTGTAATAGGTATATCTTTTACAATCGTAGAAGCACGTGAGTGACCGTGTTGGAATGACACATCTCAGCATGTAGTGAATTGACACACCATCGCCTCACTGGGTAATCACACACTTGACACTATATACCATACATTCACACATTAACCAGGTTATGCAACAATACCTCTGAGAAGACTCTGATAGCCAATCCTGAAGCCGGAACCAGTAATTGTATCATCCGACAAGAAGGACAGGAACACAACGTTCCCGGTGGCCGTGATGGCCGGATGTCGACCAACGCCACAGAGCGTGCGTATCAGTGGTGCAGTGTCGTCATTTCCGTCGTAGATGCTCACTCTGTCGTATTCACAATTAGTGGATTCCTCTAGTTCGAATTTGTGGAAGAGCAGTTGCACTTGCTGAAAACCAAAACTCACGGTTGTATATTAGGGACACATACTAATTTTACACACTGGTGACACGTGTTAATATACAACTAAAACGTACTGAAAGACCGAATGGCATGGTATTCTTTTATTATTTCCAATGTGAGTGTCATTGACCTATCCATCGTGTGTACTGTTGCCTAACAAAAGCTCCGTCAAGCTATCAAAATAGTTTGCGTCTGTGCATTCCATCATATATTTTGTTGATATTCTGTGATTCACGTATAAACCCGTTATCAACAATCGTGGCAAAGGTACCGTTTGACGGAGGTCACATGCAAAACGTTGATTGTGACGTACGTCCTTAGCTTCGGCGAACGGAAAGCAACGTTTGTTTGCTAACCGGTCAGTAAGCGGCTCTGCAATCGACTCCAATAAAAAAAGTTAATGAAAGTGGGAATTTATGCACTTAGCCATATAAAGCATATAAAGCATCCACTGCTACCAATGGAAATAAATAGATCTAAGATGAAGGCGATGGAGTCCAATAAACATATTTATTTCACTTCTACAGGTTGGCACAGCGCCTCGAAGCAACAACTGACTTTTGTAGATTAGTGTTGGCATCACTGCTGTTGTCAACAAGGGACTCGTAGATATTTTTAAAAAAAAGTCGTCATATACTTCAAACTCTACGTTCTATATAAGTTTGTGATACTAAGAGGCCGAACTTTTACGCTGGATAGTTAGTTTTTAATTATTATTATTATTGCTCTTTAAGTTCGAAGTAACGCGGCATTTGTGCATATAACGAACATTAATTTATCGCGGACGCATATTTTAGGCTCTCCCCAGACGTAATGTAGGTATTAACGCTCCAAATGTGAAGCGTAATCGCTGCAAGTAAATTGTCCTCTGACTCCTATTATCGATGGTTTAGGGAAAGCAAGATGGCGGACAGTGGCATCACCTGCTCTTCCTAACCTTGTGTATAGATCATTGATTGGACCGCAGAAGTTGTGACGTAACACTCAATAACTTCGATTTCGCGTTCAGCGCTCGTGTCGGCGTAAGCGCCTAACTGTGTTTGCTAATGGTGTCTGTTGGCGTTAAGTAAACAATGGGGAATTTTACCTGGCCTTCATCAACTTCGATCTTCCACTGACATTTCTCGTTGATGCTGTACGTGTCTCCTACCGTGCCAAACACTCCAGATGACCCGGACAACACGGCAGTCCGGTTGCATGACCCTGTATGAACAATTAAGGAAGGGTATGTTTTGAAACATACTCACAGGTATATTTTGAAACATACCCAGATCAGGAAACGACATATCGCCAAATCACGAGACACTACGGCTACACAGTGATGACGATGATGATATTTTGAAACACTTGTACGTTTGACATAAGGAAAAGGAAAATTATTACCATTAAACTCTACACAACTCACAATCCAGTACAAAAAAAGCAATAATGATTTGATTTGATTTCATATGTCATAATTTGTCATCGCGAGTTGTATGTTACATCGTATAAGTAAAACATAAAGACAACAAACACTGTTGTATTAGACGTAAATTATGACGTTGCTAGACAACACGTTATGCATCTTTAAAAATAACTATGCACGGACACGGTTTATTCATTCAACAAACGGTATTTGTCAGCGCCCACTCGACTTGTGTTAATATCTTACATTCCATGTAGGATTCGAGGCTATATTTGGCGGAGATAGATCGTTGAAATTGGTGGTGTATCAAAGTTCATAAGCAAGTGGAATTACTGATTGATAAGTATTATTCTTGCCTTAATATCATTCATAAAGTAGCAGTAAACATATATTGAGTAGCAGTTGTGCTTAAAGTTAGTTAGATAAAGTATTTTAGGACACTTTAGTCTAGTGAGTGATAATAGGGTACGTTAGCTTACGGCTACGATAAGTTTGTAAACAAGATTTAACAAACCTCGTTATGTGGTAGAATATATAGGTGATAAAGTATCAACCATAAACTACCTACATAAGATAATATCTGTGTAAGTCAGTACCTGCTAGACATTTTGATAAGGTAGCTTTGTTGTTAAAATTAAGCATTTGCGATAATCGGGCGAACTAAGTTTATGTAGCTAGTGTCTCTCTTATTCGCTAGGGCGCTGTATAACCTAAATAAATAAGGCAGTCTAGCGTACGCAATCTTACGAAAAGTGTAACATTTGTGCACAGAAAACAGTCTTCTTAAAGACTACATAGACAGTGAATAGTGTAAACACAGTTGACAAAACTATTTTAAATAGCTAATTAGATTATTATTATTAAATAAATTCTGATATGGCGCCTTGCAAGCGGCAAGTCAAGGCAAAGAGACACTTGGTGTGCGACGACTGCCACAGTTGGGTGGATTTTGCCTTGTCCGGCTGTACGAAGTCATGGACAGAAACCAAGGAAGAGGGATTCACCTTTCAGTGCGTGGGGTGTTGGAAGGTGAAATGTCTGGAGAAAGAGGTAGCTAGGTTGGTAGATATTGTGAAGGGGATGGAGATGAGAATCAGCAAGGAGACAGATGGAATGGAGAGAGACGACAGGGATAAAGTTGGGAATACTGTGAAACTGAAGGAGCAGAGTAGTGGCAACAAGACCGAGGAAAGGAGACTGAGAGGAGGGAAGGTGATCGGAGGGGAAGAAAGTGGAGGATCGACGGCAGGAAATGTGACAGGTGTGAAGGTGGCAGGAGAGAAAGTGACCGTAGAGAAAGAGGTAGGAGGGAAAAAGAGACGGGAGAGGAGAGAAGGAAATGCAATGGGAGGAAAGATGACGGGAAGAAAGGAAGTGAGAGTACATGTGACAGAAGAGAAGTCGGGAGGGACGATGACAGGAAGAAAGGTGACAAGAGAAACAGCGTCAGGAAAGAATGGAACGGACGAGATTGTGACGGGAGAGCAGAAGACAGGGGAACAAGATTACAACCAGACAGATGCAAACCGTAGAAAGAGCTACACTGAGGCAGTGAGTGAGGGGGCAATGAGGAAAGAGAGGGTGTTTATGGGCGATTCGATTATGAGAAAGACAGATAAGACTCTAAGCGAGGGGGAGGACGTCGTTGTTTGTCTACCGGGGGCTAGGATAGAACATGTAACTGAAAGGGTAGAGAAGGTACTGGGGCATGGCAAGGGAGGGTCTATACTAGTACATGTAGGGACAAATAACGCAGAGAGGGAGGGAACAACTGGGATAGTTCAGAAGTACAGACAGTTAGTGAAGAAGTTAAAGAAGACAAGAGTAGAACAGATTATCCTCTCAGGAATTTTGCCAGTAATGGGAGGAAGGGGGCCGACATATAGAAACTGCAAGAGGATGGCGATCAACGCACTAGTTGAGCAGATGTGTAAAGAAGAGGGGGTGGGATTCGTAGATTTATGGGGATACTTTGTTGGGAGGGAAGATATGTACATGAGAGATGGCCTACATCTAAGTGGAAAGGGGGCAGCAGTTTTCTCAGAGAACTTGCTGCAATCTGATTGACAGTGGGACAGGCTGCATCTATTTAAACTAGATTCGCAGGGGGGATTCACAGAGAAGCCTGAAACTGGAGGCATAGATAAAGACAGCAGAAATAAATCGGCAAAGAACAGCCTGGAAAACTGTTCTGAATCAGGATATAAATGCATTTGTTTAAATGCAAGGAGCATAGTAAACAAAAGAAGTGAACTAAACATTATGGTAGAAGATATTGACCCTCACATAATAGGTATAACCGAATCGTGGGCCACCACTGATATATCAGATGCCGAATTGGGACTAACAGGATATGTAATGTTTAGGAAA
>CM034543.1:52910488-52928035 GCA_020002185.1 Paraescarpia echinospica
AAGCCCATACCATAAAGACACGTGCCCACACCTGCCCCCACCCGTAGTGGGACATCAAGCCCCAGACCATAAAGACAGCTGCCCACACCTGCCCTCACCCGTAGTGGGACATCAAGCTCCAAACCATAAAGACACGTGCCCACACCTGCCCCCACCCGTAGTGGGACATCAAGCCCCAGACCATAATTTGTTTACCTTTCGTTTAATAGAGAAACTAAATAAAAGGAAAACAAATGAACTACTGGTATGGGTACTCACTTGCACGTGAACTACTGGTATGGGTACTCACTTGCCCGTGAACTACTGGTATGGGTACTCACTTGCACGTGAACTACTGGTATGGAAACTCATTTGCACGTGAACTACTGGTATGGGAACTCACTTGCACGTGAAATACTGGTATGAGAACTCACTTGCACGTGAACTACTTGTATGGGAACTCACTTGAACGTGAACTACTGGTATGGGAATTCATTTGCACGTGAACTATTGGTATAGGTACTCACTTGCACGTGGACTGCTGGTATGGGAACTCACTTGCACGTGAACTACTGGTATGGGTACTCACTTGCACGTGAACTACTGGTATGGGTACTCACTTGCACGTGAACTACTTGTATGGGAACTCACTTGCACGTCAACTACTGGTATGGAAACTCACTTGCACTTGAACTACTGGTATGGGTACTCACTTGCACGTGAACTACTGGTATGGGTACTCACTTGCACGTAGACTACTGGTATGGGTACTCACTTGCGCGTATTGAACTACTGGGTATGGGTACTCACTTGCATGAACTACGTATGGTACTCACTTGCGCGTGATCTACTGGTATGGGAACTCACTTGCACGTGAACTACTTGGCTAATTAGAACTCCTTGCGTGAACTACTGGTATGGGAATACTTGCACGTGAACTACTGGTATAAGATTACTCACTTGCACGTGAACTACTGGTGGGAACTCACTTGCACCTGAACTGCTTGTATGGGGAGCTCCTTGCACGTGAACTACTGATATAATTACTCGCGCACGTGAACTACCACTGTATGGAGTACTCCTTGCACGTGAACTACTTGTAGCGGGAACTCGCGCCAGACGTGAACTACTGGTATGGGTACTCACTTTCCCGTGAACTACAGGTATGGGTACTCACTTGCACGTGAACTACTGGTATGGAAACTCATTTGCACGTGAACTACTGGTATGGGAACTCACTTGCACGTGAACTACTGGTATGGGAACTCACTTGCACGTGAACTACTTGTATGGGAACTCACTTGCACGTGAACTACTGGTATGGAATTCGATTTGCACGTGAACTATTGGTATAGGTACTCACTTGCGCGGGAACTTCTGGTATGGGAACTCACTTGCACGTGAACTGCACTGGTATAGATTACTCCGCGTGAACTACTGGTATGGGTACTTTCCTTGCACGTGAACTGCCTGGTATGGTGCTCCGCTTGCGTGAACTACGGTATGGGTACTCACTTGCACGTGAACTGCTGGTATAGAGACTCGCGCACGTGAACTACTGGTATGGGTACTCCTTGCACGTGAACTACTAGTATGGGGAACTCACTTGCACCTGAACTGCTTGTATGGGGCTCGCGCATGTGAGCTACTGATAATTACTCCTTGCACGTGAACTACTGGTATGGGAACTCACTTGCACGTGAACTACTGGTATGGGTACTCACTTGCACGTGAACTACTAGTATGGGAACTCACTTACACCTGAACTACTTGTATGGGAGCTCACTTGCACGTGAACTACTGATATGAGTACTCACTTGCACGTGAACTACTGGTATGGGTACTCACTTGCACGTGAACTACTTGTATGGGAACTCACTTGAACGTGAACTACTGGTATGGGTACTCACTTTCCCGTGAACTACAGGTATGGGTACTCACTTGCACGTGAACTACTGGTATGGAAACTCATTTGCACGTGAACTACTGGTATGGGAACTCACTTGCACGTGAAATACTGGTATGAGAACTCACTTGCACGTGAACTACTTGCATGGGAACTCACTTGAACGTGAACTACTGGTATGGGAATTCATTTGCACGTGAACTATTGGTATAGGTACTCACTTACACGGGAACTACTGGTATGGGAACTCACTTGCACGTGAACTACTGGTATGGGTACTCACTTGCACGTGAACTACTGGTATGGGTACTCACTTGCACGTGAACTACTTGTATGGGAACTCACTTGCACGTCAACTACTGGTATGGGAACTCACTTGCACTTGAACTACTGGTATGGGTACTCACTTGCACGTGAACTACTGGTATGGGTACTCACTTGCACGTGAACTACTGGTATGGGAACTCACTTGCACGTGAACTACTTGTATGGGAACTCACTTGCACGTGAACTACTGGTATGGGAACTCACTTGCACGTGAACTACTGGTATGGGTACTCACTTGCACGTGAACTACTGGTATGGGAACTCACTTGCACGTGAACTACTGGTATGGGAACTCACTTGCACGTGAACTACTTGTATGGGAACTCACTTGCACGTGAACTACTGGTATGGGAACTCACTTGCACGTCAACTACTGGTATGGGTACTCACTTGCACGTCAACTACTGGTATGGGTACTCACTTGCACGTGAATTACTGGTATGGGAACTCACTTGCACGTGAACTACTTATATGGGAACTTACTTGCACGTGAACTACTGGTATGGGAACTCATTGCACGTGAACTACTGGTATGGGTACTCATTTGCACGTGAACTACTGGTATGGGAAATCACTTGCACGTGAACTACTGGTATGGGAACTCACTTGCACGTGAACTACTGGTATGGGAACTCACTTGCAAGTGAACTACTGGTATGGGAACTCACTTGCACGTGAACTACTGGTATGGGTACTCACTTGCACGTGAACTACTGGTATGGGAACTCACTTGCACGTGAACTACTGGTATGGGAACTCACTTGCACATGAACTACTGGTATGGGTACTCACTTGCAAGTGAACTACTGGTATGGGTACTCATGTGCACGTGAACTACTGGCATGGGTACTCATTTGCACGTGAACTACTGGTATGGGTACTCACTTGCATGTGAACTACTGGTATGGGTACTCACTTGCATGTGAACTACTGGTATGGGTACTCACTTGCACGTGAACTACTGGTATGGGTACTCACTTGCACGTGAACTACTGGTATGAGTACTCACTTGCAAGTGACTCCATGGCTTCATATTTAATCTTGAAACCAGTTCCAGTCCATGACCTCTCGGTTTCAAAAGAAACGAACAGGGAACTGCTACTGGAAATGACATCACCCGGCATCATACTTCCGCAGTACGTGCCCAGCAGCGTTGAACTGTTCGTGCCGTCGTAAACTCTGACCTTGTCATAGCGGCATCTTGCATTGAACTGGACGTCAAAGTGGACGAACTCTAGTCGAATTATCTGCATTTTGAATAACCGAATGATTATTTGAAAGAAATATATTCTGTGATAATAATGTGGAAGTTCATCGAAGTTACAGATGTAATGTGAATACCTGTGTAGTGTGTGTGTGTGTGTGTGTGTGTGTTTGTGTGTGTGTGTGCGTGTGTGCGTGTGCGCGTGTGGTGCGTGTGGTGCGTGTGGTGCGTGTGGTGCGTGTGGTGCGTGTGGTGCGTGTGGTGCGTGTGGTGCGTGTGGTGCGTGTGCGGCGTGTGCGGCGTGTGCGGCGTGTGCGGCGTGTGCGGCGTGTGCGGCGTGTGCGGCGTGTGCGGCGTGTGCGGCGTTTGAGGCGTGCGTGCGTGTGTGCGTGAGTGCGTGTGTGCGTGCGTGCACGTGGTGTGCGTGCATACGTGCGCGTGGTGTGCGTGGTGTGCGTGGTGTGCGTGGTGTGCGTGGTGTGCGTGCATACGTGTGCGTGCATACGTGTGCGTGGTGTGCGTGGTGTGCGTGGTGTGCGTGGTGTGCGTGGTGTGCGTGGTGTGCGTGGTGTGCGTGGTGTGCGTGGTGTGCGTGGTGTGCGTGGTGTGCGTGGTGTGCGTGGTGTGCGTGGTGAGTGCGTGGTGAGTGCGTGGTGCGTGCGTGGTGCGTGCGTGGTGTGTATGGTGTGTGAGGTGTACGTGGTGTGTGTTGTGTGTGTGGTGTGTGTGTGTGGTGCGTGTGGTGCGTGTGGTGCGTGTGGTGCGTGTGGTGCGTGTGGTGCGTGTGGTGCGTGTGGTGCATGTGGTGCGTGTGGTGCGTGTGGTGCGTGTGGTGCGTGTGGTGCGTGTGGTGCGTGTGGTGCGTGAGTGCGTGTGGTGCGTGTGGTGCGTGTGGTGTGTGGTGGTGTGGTGTGTATGGTATGTGGTGGTGGTGTGTGGTGTGTGGTGTGTGGTGTGTGGTGTGTGGTGTGTGTGGTGATTGGTGTGTGGTGTGTGGTGTGTGGTGTGTGGTGTGTGGTGTGTGGTGTGTGGTGTGTGTGGTATGTGTGTGTGTGTGTGTGTGTGTGTGTGTGTGTGTTTGTGCGTGTGCATGCGTGACTCCACTAACATTACGGTAGCCAAAACTGGCCAACGAATTTATGTTCTATATATTCTTTATGAACAGCTCGAGGCGCCAACGTTTAAAAATGCCACCGTTCCTTGCTAAATTGTAATGAAACACACAATGGGTGGTAAAAATAAAACATAGTACTACAATAAAGGCAACATACTGTATTGTCTACGCCTTTTCATGCTGCTTACATTGAAGAGTTCCCATATGCCACATTACAATACATATAATTATATCACCCAACGCCATCAGTACAGACATAATTATATATTCGTTTATACTGCCTACCTTGGTAGTTTCGACTTGAATGTTCCACCGACAGCTCATGCGGTTTTCGTATTGTGCCTTTGTGATGCCAAACGTTCCCTCAGGATCTGTCATCATCGCCGCCCTGCCGCCACATCCTGCAGTGACCGTGAACATGCTTCCATTTTAGAGGTCATAATAACAGTTTATATATATATTTATTATGCCCAAACTTAAATCGGATGAATAGGCACACTCAGATAGAGATAATTTATACCTAAACGCCCTATCTGACGTTACATGGGCCAATAACAGTAACACTCTACATATGAAGTTGAACACCACCTAAATTAAATAATAAATATATTGAACACATTTGGATATGTTATAATATAATATAAAAGTGAAAGTTTCCGGGACGAATATTTTTAATATTCGCTAACTAAAGTACTTATTGCAGTGTGTGTTACTAACGAATTACTGTCATACATTTACACGTGCAATCCTGGTGTTTGTGGACATATACTATTACACAGTTCAAAAAAACTGTTTAAAAATATGTTTACTACACTAGTCAATGTTTGCAAATCGTATTATATCTATATTCTGCTAGCGAATTATAAAAAGCTGCCTCCTATGTAGGTACATCATTAAACATTAACATTAATATTATTATATATTACATATATATATATATATATATATATATATATATTACCTGCAACTGGAACGAAGGACGAATACTGGATGGCGAAGCCATTATATGTAACTGAGCGGTCAGTCGTGAATGTCACAAACACGACGTTCCCGGTGGCTTTGATGTCACCCGGTAGTACAGTGCCAAACAGTGTTCTTATCAATGGTGCATAGGTGTCATTTCCATCGTAGATGCGTACGTTGTCGTATACTTCCACGCTGAATTTCAGGAAGTGCAATCGCACAAGCTGAAATAGACCAACGTATTGAGTTGCAATCAACAAACAATATACACTCAACTACTGAATCTTCAGGAGGCTGGATAAACATCTTTATAGTAATATGCTAACTCATGAGTGTGCTGGTGTATTTCTGAGGCTCCGAGGTCCATTTGCCTCTTTCAATGTACATTCGCTTACATGGACCATGGACCATCTGGTTTACCAACTGGCGGATTATTTGAAAAGAACACCAAAGTAGTTACTTAGAGTAATTTATTTTTTGAGTAGCCAAATAGAGTTGTCAGTCAGAGTTTTTATAATTCTATACAAAGCGAAAGTCATCAACTGGTGGATGGAATTGTTAAGAAGCTAAGGATATGAAGTATTAAAAAGACAGGTTTTAAGATGACGTTGAAATGAAACTATATTTCCTGCTCATTGACAGGGAGTGAGTTCCACGGAGTTGGTGCGGCAATCGTTCGTCTTAACTATGCTGAAGTCGCAATTACTGTCGGTTAGTTACTCCACAGGTGGGTGAAATAGTATCAAATGTATAACTAAACAGGTTGTTATCATGTTACAAGTTCATCCAAACAATCGCCTACCGTGTTAGGTTCGACCTGTATCTTCCATCTACATCTCATGGAATTCTCGTACTGGTCTGGATTAATGCTAAATGTTCCTTTTGATCCTCCAAGTACAGCCACTGTGCCACTGCATCCTTCAATGTAACGTACAATAACATTGTTCCACAGTCGAAAATGCACAATGTCTGGATTAACGCTAAACGTTCCTTTTGATCCTCCAAGAACAGCCACTGCGCCACTGCATCCTTCAACGTAACATACAATAACATTGTTCCACAGTCGAAAATGCACAATGTCTGGATTAATGCTAAACGTTCCTTTTGATCCTCCAAGTACAGCCACTGCGCCACTGCATCCTTCAACGTAACATACAATAACATTGTTCCACAGTCGATAATGCACAATGCAATGATTGTTTCAATGACAACATACGGTGTAACAGAAGTACAATATTATATTTACGACGTCACCTCATGTTAAAATTAATACGTAGGATATAATCGCCTTATCAATTTACTAAAGTAAAAAGCGTTATACATACTTATTAAGAAACAGTGCAACTTATTGTGTTACATGAATATAAAAATCAAACAGTTATTCAATGTATGTTTTGATCATGCGACAATACCTTGTTGTCATGCGACAATACCTCTGAGAAGACTCTGATAGCCGATCCTGAAGCCGGAACCAGTAATTGTATCATCTGACAAGAAGGACAGGAACACAACGTTCCCGGTGGCCGTGATGGCCCGATGTCGACCACCGCCACAGAGCGTGCGTATCAGTGGTGCAGTGTCGTCACTTCCGTCGTAGATGCTCACTCTGTCGTATTCACAATTTGTGGATTCTTCTAGTTCGAATTTGTGGAAGAGCAGTTGCACTTGCTGAATACCAAAACACACGGTTGTACATTAGGGACACATACTAATTTTACACACTGGTGACACGTGTTAAGATACAACTAAAACGTACTGAAAGACCGGATGCCATGGTATTCTTTTATTAATTCCAAAGTCAGTGTCATTGACCTATCCATCGTGTGAAATGTTGCCTAACAAAAGCTCCGTCAAGCTATCCAAAACATATATTTTGTTGATATTCTAACCAAAAAAGCGTTTCTTTATAACAAAAACATACACTGCTTAAGAGGGACAACTGTATGCGGGAATGTTTTATTTTTGAGATGTAATGCAGCAATAGTAATGTAATTCACGTACACACCCGTTATCAACTTTGGTGGCAAACGTAACGTTTGTCGGAGGTCACACATATAATTTTGATTGTGACGTACGTCCTTAATGTCAGCGAAATGAAAGCAACGTTTCTTTGGTAACAGGTCAGTAAGCGGCTCTACGATCGACTCCGATAAAAAGGTTAATAAAAGTGGGAATTGATGCACATAGTCATACAAAGTATTTAAAGCATACATTGCTAACAATGGAAATAAATATATCAAAGATTAAGGCGAAGGAGACCAATAAACATATTTATTTCACTGCTACAGGTTGGCACAGCGCCTCGCTGCAACCACTGATTTATATAGATCAGTGGTGGCATCACTGCAGTTGTCAGCAAGCAACTCGCAGATCTTTTTTAAAAAGTCGTCAGTTGTGCTGGTATATACTTCAAACTCAACTTTCTATATAAGTTTGTGTTTCTAAGAGGCCGAGCAGTTACGCTGCATAGTTAGTTTTCAATTATTATTATTATTGCTCTTTATGTTCGAAGTAATGCGGCATTTGTGCACATAACGAATATTCATTTATCGCGTACAAATCTGGCATTTATTTTTGACTGGACCCACAGATCAATATGCACGGACAATGTTAAAAGACATGTTTGACGTAAAGCACAGCCACCATATTGCTGTCCCTACTGTGACGTATAATGACAAAACGTGCGCATACGCGTCCACTATTTTTTTAGTTTTACGAGAAATTCCCACTGATATAATTTTAGGCTCTCCCTAGACGTGACGTAGGTAATCAAGCTCCAAATGTGAAGCGTAATCGCTGCACGTAAATCGTCTTCTGACTCCTATTATCGATGGATTAGGGAAAGCAAGATGGCGGACAGTGGCGTCACTTAATCACCTGCTATTCCTATCCATGTATTGGAATGGACCCCAGAAGCTGTGGCGCAGCACTCAGTAACTTCGATTTCGCGTTCAGCGCTCGTGTCGGCATACTCGTCTACCTGTTTTTGTTAATGGTGTCTGTTCCCGTAAAGTAAACAATGCGAAATTTTACCTGGCCTTCCTCAACTTCGATCTTCCACTGACATTTCTCGTTGACGCTGTACGTGTCTCCTACCGTGCCAAACACTCCAGATGACCAGGTCAACACGGCAGACCGATTGCATGACCCTGTATGAACAATTCAGGAAGGGTATGTTTTGAAACATACTCACAGGTATATTTTGAAACGTATCCAGATCAGGAAACGACATATCGCCCAATCACGAGTTTTCTACGGCTACACAATGATGATGATGATATTTTGAAACACTTGCATGTTTGGCATAAGTAATTTAAGGAAAATTATTACCTTTGCGCAACGCACAATCCAGTACAAAACACAGATAGCACTCGATGCATTGCAATATCATACCTTAACCTGCGACATTTGTAGTTCATCATTTAGCCAAGACGCTAGTGAGATGTTTTATTTTGGCAAAAACCTTCTTTTTCTGCTATTTCCATAAATGTTCTCACATAATTTATAAAACGTACATAAACATACAAAGTGATATAATCGGCGTGCAGTCGACACCGCAACTTGAAACAACTCGATTAGTTAGGTACCTTAGCCGTTTTACAACAATTCTGCATTGGATATGGATGCGATCAGGTTAACTTCACCAAACGTTTTTTCTTTGCATCCTTTGGCTATTAGCTTTATCTTTTTGAACGGAATCAGAACATGTCTTGTGTGGGTCCATTATTGTTAAACTCCTGATTAATTTAGCGATCGGCCATTGTACGACATTTCTCCATTGGATGTAGCTACAGTTTGTTGGTGGGTCCATATCTTATCCGATTGAGCCGATATATTCCGTTTTATTGGATTTCGCCATATTCCAGCACAACATATCATATATCATATATTATTTGGGAATGGTATGTCTAATAGACGAAAACATGTTCATATAATTTCTAGTTCTTTGTAATGTCTTTAGTTTTCCATACGATACAGCTTTGTTTCATAACTTAATAAGAAATTATGGCTTTTACAGCACTAGCGTCATTATCCAATCTACCAACAGGGTGGCATGGCAGACTGTTCACGTCCTATGTCCAGTCCGAGACATCTACAATAGGTGTCTGTTAATGGACCAATGTACTGGTCAACCAGAAGAAAGCTTAGTATGCAGTGCGCTCTGAATGCTGCTACAGAGCATTCTGGTTGATGGAATATCCTTGTGGTGTTATTCCTTTGGTAGAATGACTTTCTCATTACCTCGATAAGGGAGACCAGATTCCTACTTTAGCCACAGAGTACAACGGTGAAGCGTTCCACGAATCCAGAACCAAGTGGATGTATGAATTCAGTGTCATTCAAAGTAATGTCATCGTTACTTGATGGCGTGCATTCGAGGTGTCTCATGCTGTCTCTCACCCACTGCCGAAGGATGCGGACGTCGAGTTGCACTTCGGCTAAACCGTGGAAACTAACAATGACGTCACTTTGTATTTTCACAGAGCTTGACAGATGCCGTTACCATTATGATGAATAAAGTTATTACTTTGGTAAAATGACTTTCTCTTGCCTCGATAACGGAGACCAGATTGCTACTTTGCCTCAGAGTGCAACGGTGAAGCGTTCCAGAAGTTGAACAGTCGCGAATCCAGAACCAAGTGGACGTATGAATTCAGTGTCATGCAAATTAATGCCATCGTCACTTCATGGTATGCATTCTAGGTGTTTCATGCTGTCTCCCACCCACTGCCGAAGGATGCGGACGTCGTGTTGCACTCCGGCTAAACCGTGGAAACTAACAATGACGTCAATTTGTATTCTCACAGAGCTTGTATAGGTACATTTTGTTGGTGGGTCCATATCTTACCCCGATTGAGCCGATATGTGCCGTTTTATTGGATTTCGCCATATTTCAGTACAACATATCATATTTCATACATTATTTATTTTCAAGAGCTTGACAGATGCCGTTACCATTATGATGAATAAAGTTATTGCATGTCCCAAAGGCTATCTAAATGTACGAAACTGAAAGAAAATGCGACTAACTTATACGGATTACCGCTCATACATCTTACTTATCGGAAGCACAAGGACACCCTTGTCCACACCCTTGTCCACACCCTTGTCCACAGTGCATATCATATATGGTGTTAGTCCCCTTTCCAAAACATTCTGCACATGGACCAGCAGTTGCGAGTCAGTTCACCCAAGGTCACATTTTAGCATATCATAGTTGCATTTACTGACGATCACTGAGGTGCATGATGTAGCAAACACTTCATTTCAACCTGGATAGTGGAGATTTGATGGAGCGAAATGCAAATAGTTCATGTTCGTCGAGATGACGGTATATCCAGTTTATTGCAAGCACCTGTTTTCCCAGGTTACCGTCCACCGAATCTCGTTACTGTGGTGCTCTAAATTGTGGATTATTTAATGCTGCTAGGGAGGTACTTGTCCCAGACAAGATTCATCCTGAATGCGAACAGTGTGCGGATATGGAAATCCTTTCATCAACGACTGCGTGTTTATGTAATTCTGAAGTGATCCTGACACATTTAGGAATAACACAATTTCAACTGTACCTTTGAACGAGATTGTGCCGTTCATTGTCCCCTCCAGCCATGGCAAGACCTTGCTCACTCCAGTGTAGGTAACATATGTTACTCTGTTGAAACACACGTGAAGTATTCTTTGACTATTTTCGCACATTTCAAGAATGTTTTTGTTTAAGTAGAAACGAAATGGTAAGAGGTAGTTAACATATCGTACTTAAAATACACCAACAACGTGTCATGCTTCACGATACCAGCAGCATTTATGTTAAATTTACTAAAGTGCATTGTATTTTCAGATCACATAAGTTCGTGTTATTTATCCTGCCAATTTAATGGGCGTTACGCTCTACTAATTTTCATGTTACATCTATGTAAATTAGCAAAACTAAAGGTGGTGAAAATGTTTGTCACGAATCTATACCCGTATTGGTGAATCCGCCTGCTTGAGATGCCGTACAGCTTCCACGGCCCGTCGTCTTGCCAACATTGCAATAACCAGCTAGAGTTACCCTGCAACAGGAATATCATATAAAGTTTTCTAAACATCCCATTTGTTCACGGCATCCTGCCCCTTTTTGTCATATCTAAATCCACCCTCTAGTTATACCGCACCTCCCTAGTGCTACGTCGTCATAACTTGTACACATGTATTGGTATAATGGTTGTCATATATAAATCCTCCCTCTAGTTATACCGCACCTCCCTAGTGCTACGTCGTCATAACTTGTATACATGTATTGGTATAATGGTTGTCATATCTAAATCCACCCTCTAGTTATACCGCACCTCCCTAGTGCTACGTCGTCATAACTTGTATACATGTACTGGTATAATGGTTGTCATATCTAAATCCTCCCTCTAGTTATACCGCACCTCCCTAGTGCTACGTCGTCATAACTTGTATACATGTATTGGTATAATGGTTGTCATATCTACCCGGATTCAAACAAGGATAGCAATTATCAACAAGAATTTGCTGAATCAGCCGTATTTAATGTGGGAACTCACGAACTCTGGGAACACTGAATTGCAGGTAACGATTATGAATACCTTATACAAAATTTGAATATTTTGCCGTCAGAATAATATAATAATGAACATTTCTTAGGGGTGATTAAACGCAAGGCAGCATTCAGTATACTTTTAACATTTTTAATATCGCAATACGACAATGTTCTGAAAACGACCAACAGACAGCAACGATTTAACGGTCATTAGAGTAAGGTTTCGAAACACTAAAAAAGTAAGCAGCTATTTGCATACGCATTTTCCTCAAATTGTTTGTTTTTTATTGGTACGCACCGGACACGTTATGTTGCCCTGTTCACAAGGGACCAGAATCGTGGCAATGGATGCGAAATAAACTGACAAATGAACCTGCTTCAGCACATCGTCCTGGTCCAACCCTACAACACGAGTAAATGTATTATGTTACAAACACATCGAAATTCAACATTGGTTTTACAATGGACTCTATCAAATCAATATATATGCTGAAAGAGCATCAAAAGAGATAAAGGGTAAATTCGCCAATTCGTGTGTAATTTTTGACAGGGAGAAATTTCAGAATTGCAATGTACAAACAAGATGTTGTGTCCTTGCTGTCAGTCGATATGATTTTGAATTCCTTAGATATTGCAATATCAAGTACACATTATTCATTTACGCTCTGAGGATAAAGGACAAAGTTATTTCCGGTCAAAAGCAAATCAGGCATATAGTGCATTCTGTCCTGAATTCATTTATGTCTTTCAGACGAGATAATCTATATGCTATAGAAGCCATTTTATGCAGCAGTCCACTAACATACATACGGCAACCATAAAAGTTCAATTTGATTAACAAATAAATAATAGTGACTATTGTATAATGAAAATATGGCTCCATGACAACGGACTCGTGATGAACGACACCAAATCCGAAGCCATTGTCATCCGTTCGCCATGTCTGCGTACTCCTATATCGTTAAGCCGCGTCAACATACGTGGCCAGTTCGTTGACACCTCCTCCGTTATCCGAGATCTCGTATTCGCCATTGACACTGATCTATCGATGGCGTCACAAGTAGCGAACGTATGTCGCAACGCTTATTATCACCTGTCACAAATTTCAAAGATACGAGATTCTGTTACCACCAGTGCATGTAAGAGTCTGGTCCACGGACTGGTGACATCGCGACTTGACTATGGTAATGCGATGCTTTTCGGAATAAACGATCGTCACCTGCACCGTCTGGAATTGGTTCAGCGGTCTGCGGCTCGAATTGTTATGCAGGTTCAGATACTCGTTCTTGTGCTCAGGGCATTATACGATGGTACGCATGAGTACATTGCGGCACTATTACACCAATATACACCATGCCGTTCCCTACGCTCTGCAAGCGGGTTACTCTTGCAAGTTCCTAGAGTGGACTTAGAACGTTTCGGCCGCAGTGCATTTGCTTGTGCTGGCCCCACTCTGTGGAACAAACTTCCCGCGAACATGCGCAACAACGGCAATCTCCCTCAATTTAAGAAACAACTAAATACATTGTTCTTCTCAACTTAATGGGTTTTACATGACATACATTGGACATTAACACACATATTACATATTGTCTTATTTATTATCGTTGTAGTATTCATTATTTATTATCGTTGTAGTATTAATTATTTATTATCATTGTAGTATTCATGGTATTAGTGTTTTTATATATGACATATTTAATATTACTTTTAACGAATGCAATTTAATTTGTAAATATATATTTAAAATAATTTACACAGAGGAACATTCTACAGTTTTAACATGTTTTATAGCCTATCGTTATTATTATTTTATTATTTACCTGGACTAATTATAATTTTAAGCTAGTTAGTATTTTAATGCTTGTACACACCCGTGAACGGGGCAACCGTCCCGGATTTGACGGAGTCCAAATAAAGTTTTATTATTATTATTATTATATTATTATATATTCTGAGCGTTGTGCTTTCAACATACATATTGAAACGCTTACCAGTTCATTTGTATTGGTGAACACAGTAGTTTGGTTGTACTAAAATTGCACATTCCAACATAGCTGTTCACTAACGGAAGCTATAAATGTTCAATTTAATTAACAAATATATAACAGTGACTATTATATATTCTGACCGTTATGCTAACAACATACATATTGAAACGCTTATCAGTTCATTTGTATTGGTGAACACAGTAGTTTGCTAGTACTGAAATTGCACATTCCAAAAGTATAAAAAACGTCTTTAGTAACGTGTATTTATAAAAAAAAATCATAACGTTCATCTGTTCTATTTCTCTAGTCATGTTTTAATATATTGTTAACCGGGTAAACGCAAGTCCATTACAATTCACTCCAATAATGAAACCTCTTCAGGCCATATGACTAAACTGTTGATTAACTTAAGTTGCCAATTTTAGTACAGCGTTTCCGCCATTATACTTGATCCTACTAGCCGGCCTTTGAACCTATCCACTGTAACACTTTATCAAAACAGAATTGAGGAGAAATGAAAACGCTAACAAGGATAATCTTATGAAGCCATTGTCTTACAGTTGGACGGCTGACTCACCGTGGTTGCGTCTCCATCCCGTCATCACACACGTTGTACCATTCGATATTCCAGTCTCCGGCAGACACACTGGCGACACCTCGTGGCGGAACTCAAGACTACTCTTCAGTTTGATGATGGCAATGTCGTAGTCGTCTCTTCGTCCTGGTATATACTCATGGTGGACGAATATGCCGTCGATCATCCGCGTCGATTCTGTTCCCTCCGTCAATGTCAGATTGTGCTCGCCGACAATGACTCGCAACTGTGACTTCTTGTACTGATCTCTGCAACACGACCTTTGTATAAGTGACTAGCACTTCTGACTAGGATCGGGATCAAGTAGATTTGTTCAAGTACAATTCCACTTACATGTAGTTTAAGTACAAGTACTTCGAAGCATACACTTACCACAAGTACTTTGAAGCATACACTTATCACAATAGACAATTCCAGGCACAAATACTTTAGTTCAAGAACAAGTCCAAGTGCATTTCAGTCATCATAATCAACAGCAACAGCAGCAACAACAATAATAATAATAATAATAATATGCAGGCGCTATTTAGTAACTGTTTTCAAATATATAATATTAATTGCAGATATAATCGTGATAGGTATTCAATGTTGTATTATTTTGTATTCCAGATACTCCAGTTATGTGGTTGCTTTTCTTGACATGTAGCCAGCTAGTAGGTATCACTCTACAGGGCTAGCAAATATGTTGTTTAATTTGAATTATTATAACTCATAATTAACCCAGTATTAGTACAATTATATTCTACTATTGTAGTGTGTTTTCTAATGGCATGATACTCGTTTTTATATATGGAATTTTACTACTTGATTGTTTCTTTACATAAAATGAGTTCCATCATTCATAATCGGTGAACAAAATGTTTCTACGTAGCACTGCAATCTTACTTTCTAGGCCAGTGTTAGTGTATCAGTGTATGTAAGCGCAAATATCCTCACTGTCTGAGAGTCATTAATTACAGGGCGCCACAGCGCTTCCTACAAAACATATCATATCAAACATTATTGTTGTTGTTGCAATCAAGGATTCCACTAGGATTAAACAGACGTAAAACAGAAACGTCACACGTACACGCAGTGCGCAGATGTGACAATCCACTGATGATTCAGAACACTTCCACTGCAGACGTGACCATAGCGCAACAAGATTATGCCGATCTGCCACGGCCAAGAATGGGCTTTTGCTTCAGAGCCATGAGAACGTTCGGGGATCTCTGGCGGAATTGCGGGTTGTCCACACACATCAGGAACTGCATGGAAAGGAACGGGTATGTTACAGCAAACAATTAATGCACGCTGCACAAAAATGCGTAGGCCTATGCACGCATCGATGTACCCTGCGTTCACATGCATGCGACTCCGTTATTTCGCGAAGCTATGAATGGAAAACACGTTTTTTAGATGATGACCAGAATGTATGCCTTTATATTGATCTAATTCAAAAAGGAAGTGAATGCCATATTTCAACTATAGATCACGTGACCTGTTGCCTTGAAAAAGCTCCGCCAAGCCATCAATAATGGATGCCGGACACTTGGTACGTTCGTGCATTCCGTCGTATATATTATAGTGTCTAAGGTGACAACGGTATGCGAGAATGTTTGATTTATGAGATGTCATGCAGCAATAATAATGCTATTCATGTATATAACAGTTTACAACATTGCTGGCAAAGGTTAAGCTTGACGGAGGTCACGCACATATTTTTGATTGTGACTTATGCAAACTGCGACGTACTGGATACCTCAATTAGTGCAGCAACAAAGACAATCCGGGAACAAAACGTAGATCACAGCGAGATGGGCGAAGTTGTCTAGGCTGTCTTGCGGCAGGCAGCAGTGAAGTTAAATGTTCCTGTTGCTTATAGATTAAAGGGCCTAATAAGTTATTGTACAGCTCTTTAAAATAGCACAACATAAGTTGTCACAGGAAGCCATAGCAACAAATTTAGAATTGGCAGTGAACGGAATGAACGAGAACAAAAAGTAATGATAATGGCCAAACAATGTTATAAACATTGAAGTGTTATAATTTTGTTTACTAGCAATACTGTGAAAATGAAAAGCCACAGTCAACAGGCTGGCAAGAGCAGTTGTAGTGGTTTTGCAACGATGACTTGGCGTTGATTAAATTTATAATTAAAACATCAGTGACAAGTGATGGAAATATACTATATAAAATTGATATTGTGTTAAGGAGAACTGCTAGATACTGTGCTGCAATGGGGTTCCTGGTGTAACGTTGTGGCCTAGGTTAGGTTTAGAAGAAACCCATTTAGCCATGATGCTTCTGTGTACCAGTTCTATATGCATGGAACCTTGATATGCTTCCGGTCTTCCAAACATCACTTTGAAAAAGAAGTGTCGATTCTGTGTGTCGTCTAAAGGTATAAAAGTAGTAACTCATCTTACGAGTTTTCATAACTAATATAAGTGAAGATGTGTTGGGAGGGCCAAGCAATGGTCCACATACGGAACAATGACGAACGCTACGGTACAGCACGTAATCCCTTTTAACGGTAAATAATTATATGTAATCCTACGCCCCATACCATGCGTTACAGTGCGTGCCGTATATGTGATCACAAAACCGCTCCTTGTCACTGAGCCGTCAGTCTTGAAGACGATCGACAGACCGTTGCCCGATGACGTCACATCGCCAGGTAGATTGTCTCCACACAAAGTGTAAGTCATATCTCCAGCTCCACTGTCCGTGATGACGAGGCTGTCGTTGGCACAATCGATGGCGTCTTGAACGTCAAACCGCTCGAAGTGAAGGTGCACTCGCTGAAACAATGTGTGGTTATGAGAAGACGGCAAGGGTCTACTTGATTTTGATGTCCTACCTTTATAGTGTGTTTATTCTACGTGAATGACAGTGTAATATTACGACACAGATGAACAGTATTTATGTTTCTTAAATAA
>CM034543.1:52929035-52950780 GCA_020002185.1 Paraescarpia echinospica
GTAAGACGTAATAAGAAAACGACTGCTGATACTTCCATTTCAGGTATAAAAACATGTAGCGCTACATCGGACAAAACGTTGAAATTCAACACGTTTTTTTAATTATAATAAATAATCAATTAAAAATGAAAGAGGTAAAATAGGTAGTCAAAATATCCAGCTTGTAATTGTAATGCTTCCGGTACTACCCTATTCTAGTGGCGCGCAGTGGCGTAGTAATATGAAATTATTTCACCTCACGGAATATGTTATACTAATTTGACTTTTAACATATTCTACATTAACCAGATGTTCGCACCTTTAAAACATATATGCTTTCAGTTTTACATTTCCAGCAGCGTAGCCATATTATGTAGGTAGAATGGCACCATCAAATGATTTGATACACATTTTTTTGTAATTTGAATCCTATGTCATCAAGAGTTCGATGCAAGCAGGTTCTACAAATTGTCTTGTTCTGTGAACATTTTAGAATATGTTTGTAAGATGAAATGTCTTGCTTACTTGTTATATCGATCCTAACACGATGCAAATGCCTGGTTGTTGCAGGATGCCTCTACAAACCAGCTTCATTGAATGGCACAGCAGGACGCTTTGGTATCAGCCAGGCACAATACTACAACTACATGAACTGCAGCTGGAACATTCAAGTCGAAATTACTAAGGTAAATAACTACTACTACTACTACTACTACTACTACTACTACTACTACTACTACTACTACTACTATTATTATTATTACTACTAGTACTATTTCACCACAACCTCCACCTCCCCAGCCACCGCCACCGCCACCGCCACCACCACCTCCACTGCCACCACCACAACTACCACCAACACCAACACGACCACCGCCACCGCCACCACCACAACTACCATCACCACCACCACCATCACCACCCCCACCAACACAACCACCAACTCCACCACCACCTCCACCGTCATCCCCACGGCCACCGCTACCGCCACCACCATCACTACCATCACCACCACGTCCACCTCCATCTCCATCGCCACCTCCACAACTACCACACCACGACCACTACCACCACCACCACCACCACCATCACTACCACCGTTACCACAGATGCTTTCTCGACACTGTTTTCCTCGGCACACAATCAGCGGTACAATGCTCATTTCAAGTTGAAATGGCCAATTGTATTACACTCACCCAAAGTTCCTGCACTGTAGTGTAGAGTGAATGCAATTTAACATGACTGTTATCTTATCTAAATATGAACATATCAATAGTGCTTATATGTATAATTATTCTATATTAAAAAAATATGCAATTTTTGATCTACCTCCAACCATTCTTGATAATTTCTTCTTCAGATTATTCGACTGGTGTTTATCAGATTCAACGTCCAGTTTGACATTGACGACCATCACAATGCTTCGTGTGACAACGATAAGGTCAACGTTTACGATGGAGCTAACAGTTCAGCACCGCTATTGGGTATCTTTTGTGGAAGCATGGTTCCGGGTGACATCATCTCCAGCAGTAGTTCCCTATTCGTAACCTTTGAATCCGACACATCAGTAACTGCCAGTGGTTTTGAGATAAACTATTCAGCAACAGAAGAAGGAGGTAAGAACTGCTGGCATTTTGTTTATTTGCAGCAGAAACTACTTAAATTTGGCAACAATTAAAACGAGCAGTAACAATTTTAGTTGTAACATTTTGATTTTGTTTCCTGTAATCTTTACAGCCGCTCCTGCAATATACACATTATTCTAAAGTACCATCAAAAAATCATATGTTGTCCCCCCATTCTTCCAAAACTTCGACGTGTGATTGGCTCGATATATAGGTCCTCTGAATTTTATTTAATTTATTTTCGTTCCTATTCCTGTACCTGCTTCGACACTGCCGTCTCAACCACAGGTTTTTCAATTCATCTTTTTGTATTACTGCCTTTCTCCACTTCTCTCCCAATCCCGTAAAATATATCGTTAAACGAGTCTACATCACAGTTGTGGTCGTTCTATTCTTATAATAGATAACTATTACCGTCATCAATTAAGCATGCCACCAGAAAAGCCATTAGTCACATGGCCTATTTCCGTTTTTCTCAATTTGCCTTACAGAGTAACAGTAAGTGAGAAACATTTATAAACGCATATGTTGCATTTACCTATATTGAACAATGTTTATTAGAACGACACCTTCCACTCACATTTGGGGAAACGTATTTTCAGAGTCCTGTGGCGTCACCCCAACACAATTAGGCGGAGAGAAAGGTCAGATTTGGATCACGAGGGCCCAGTATCAAAATAACGTGAACTGTCGGTGGCAGATCAACGTTGACGCTACAAAGGTAACGTACAACATGTATTAAGTTAGCTGCCTTTCACTGTTTCGGTGAAGACGTTAAATAACGTATAATCACGCACCGTCATCATAAAGAGAGAGAGAGAGAGAGAGAGAGAGAGAGAGAGAGAGAGAGAGAGAGAGAGAGAGAGAGAGAGTGAGAGAGAGAAAGAGAAAGAAAGAGAGAGAGAGACAAACAGACAGACAAACAGCCAGAGAGTGAGAGAGAAAGAAAGAGGGAGAGAGAGAGACAGACAGACAGACAGACAGACAGAGAGTGAGAGAGAAAGAAAGAGAGAGAGAGAGAGACAAACATACAGATAGACAGACAGACAGAGAGTGAGAGAGAAAGAAAGAGAGAGAGAAACAGACAAACATACAGAGTGTGAGAGAGAAAGAGATAGAGTGAGAGAGAAAGAGAGAGAGAGCGAGTGCAAGAGCGAGAACGAGAGCGAACCGTTAAATCCAAGTAAGTAATAAATAAGTATCCAACGAGAGAGCGTCATTTGTTTGTGAGTCATGAGTGATTAGGCATTTATAAATAACATCATCTTGCAGTTATCTAAGAACCATAAATACTGTTCTTCTGTGTCCTAATATCACACTGTCATTCACGTAGAATAAACACACCATAAATGTAGGACACAATGTAGCACAAATACATACTAAAAGAAGATCTTTGCCGTCTTCTCATAACCACACATTGTTTCAGCGAGTGCACCTTCACTTCGAGCGGTTTGACGTTCAAGACGCCAGCGATTGTGCCAACGACAGCCTCGTCATCACGGACAGTGGAGCTGGAGACGTGACTTACACTTTGTGTGGACACAATCTACCTGGCGATGTGACGTCATCGGGCAACGGTCTGTCGGTCGTCTTCAAGACTGACGGCTTAGTGACAAGGAGCGGTTTTGTGATCACATATACGGCACGCACTGTAACGCATGGTAAGAGGCATGGGATTACATATAATTATTTACCGTTAAAAGGGATTACGTGCTGTACCGTAGCGTTCGTCATGGTTCAGTATGTGGACCATTGCTTGGCCCTCCCAACACATCTTTACTTATATTAATTATCAAAACTCATAATATGAGTTACTACTTTTATACCTTTAGACGACACACAGAATCTACACTTCTTTTTTGAAAATGATATATACACATATTAAAGTTCCATGCATATAGAACTGGTACACAGAAGCTTCATGGCAAAATGTGTTTCTTGTAAACATAACCAAGGCCACAACATTACACTAGGAACCCCATTACAGCACAGTATCTAGCAGTTCTCCTTAATCAAGTTCAATTTGATATAGTATATTTCCCTCACATGTCACTGATATTTTAATTATAAATTTAATCAACGCCAAATCACCGTTGCAAATCCACTACAACTTATGTCGTATTATTTGAAAGAGCTGTACTATTACTTATCAGGCCCTTTAATCTATAAGCAACAGGAACATTTAACTTCACTGCTGCCTGCTGAAAGACAGCCTAGACAACTTCGCTCATCTCGTTGTTATCTACTTTTTGTTCCCGGAGTTGAAACACTTATTGGAAATAGGGAACTCTTTGTTGCTGCTCTAATTGATGTATCGTCGCAGTTTGCCAGAGTCACAATCAAAAATGTTCGCGTAACCTCCGTCAAGCTTATCCTTTGCCAGCAATGTTGTCAACTGTTATATATATGAGTTGCATTATTATTCCTGCAGGACATCTAAAAATCAAACATTCTCGAATAGCGTTGTCGTCTTAGACACTGCTTTTATTTTAGTTTCAAAGAAGCATTTTTTAACCTGAATTTCTACTATGATTATATGACGGAATGCACGAAAGTACCACGTGTTCGTCATCCATTATTGATGGCTTGGCGGAGCTTTTGGTAGGCAACAGGTCACGTGATCTATAGGAGAAACGAAATATTGGAGTCGTTTGCGTAAGAACGCAGTGTACGTCGATGCGTGCATAGGCCTACGCATATTTGTGCAGAGTGCATCAATTGTTTGCTGTAACATACCCGTTCCTTTCCACACAGTTTGTGATGTGTGTGGACAACCCGCAATTCCGCCAGCGATCCCCGAACGTTCTCGAGGCTCTGACGCAAAGGAGCATTCTTGGCCGTGGCAGATCAGCATAATCTTATTGCGCTATGGTCACGTCTGCAGTGGAAGTGTTCTGGATCATCAGTGGATTGTCACATCTGCGCACTGCGTGTACGTATGACGTTTCTGTCTTATCTCTGTTTAATCCTAGTGGAACCTGGGATTGCCGTGGATGTGTTTTGTAAGAAGCGCTGTGGCGACCTGTAATTATTGACTCCCAGACAGTGTGGATACTTGCCCTTACATACACTCATACACTGACAGTGGCTTGGAATGTAAGACAACAGTGCAACATATACATTTTTTTTCACCGATTATGAGTTATGGAACACATTTTACGTTAAAAAATAACCAAGTAGGAAAATTCCATACGTAAAACGAGTATCGTGCAATTAGAAAACACACTACTAATATTAGTATAATTGTACTACTAGTGGGTTAATTATGAGTTATAATAATTCAAGTTAAATCATATGTTTTGCTAGTCCTGTCGGGTGATACCTACAAATAGGCTACATGCCAATACAAAATAATACCACATTTAATATTTATTACGATTTATCTGTAATTAATAGTATATATTTTAAAAATAGTTACTAAATAGCGCCTGCATATTATTATTATTACTGTTGTTGTTGTTATTATTGCTGTTATTATTATTGTTGTTGTTATTATTATTATTATTATTGTTGTTGTTATTATTATTGTTGTTGTTGTGGTTGATTATGATGACTTACACTTGAACTGATGTATTTGTGCCTGGAATTGTCTATTATGATAAGTGTATTTTTCGAAGTATTTGTACTTAACCTAATATGTATGTACTTGGAATTGTACTTGATCCCGATCCTAGTCAGAAGTGCTAGTCACTTATGCGAAGGTCGTGTTGCAGAGACCAGTACAAGAAGTCACAGTTGCGAGTCATTGTCGGCGAGCACATTCTGACTTTGACGGAGGGAACAGAATCGACGTGGATGGTCGACGGCATATTCGTCCACCCAGAGTATACACTAGGTCGAAAAGACGACTACGACATTGCCATCGTCAAACTGAAGGGTAGTCTTGAGTTCCGCCACGAGGTGTCGCCAGTGTGTCTGACGGAGACTGAAATATCGAATGGTACAACGTGTGTGGTGACGGGATGGAGACGCAACCACGGTGAGTCAGCCGTCCAACTGTAAGACAATGGCTTAAAAAAATTATCTTTGTTAACATTTTCATTTCTCCTCAATCCTGTTTGATGAAGTGTTACAGTGGATACGTTAAACGGCCGGCTAGTAGGATCAAATGTAATGGCCGAACGCAATACTAAAATTGAAAATATAAGTTAATCAACTGTTTAGTGATATGGCTTGAAGTGGTTTTATTAAGCGGAGGGCACTATAATGGACTTGCGTTTGACAATATATTAAAACTTGTCTAGAGAAATAGAACAGCCCAACGTTAAGAATAATGTTGATAATTACATGTTACAAAAGATAATTTTATACAGTTGGAATGTGCAACTAAAAACTACTGTGTTCACAAATACAAATGAACTGATGAGCGTTTCAATATGTATGTTGACAGCATAACGCTCAGAATATATGATGGTAAATATTGTTTATTTAGTAATTAAATTGAAATTTTATAGCTGCCGTATGTATGTTAGCGGACTGCTGGATAAAATGGCTTGTATGGCTTATAGATTATTTGGTCTGCAGCACTTGAATGATTTCAGAACAGAATGCACTATATCCCTCTTTTGCTTTTGAGAAGCTTTATTCTTTATCCTGAGAAGGTAAATGACTCCCGAATTGATGAATTTGCCCTTCGTTTCTTCGGATGTTCTTTCAACATATATTTACATGATAGCGTCTACCGCAGTGTGTCTATTTCGATGTGTTTGTAACATAATGCATTCACTTGTGTTATAGAGAAGGACCAGGACGCTGTGTTGAAGCAGGTTCATTTGTCAGATTATTTCGCATCCATTGCCACGATTCTGGCCCCTTGTGAACAGGATAACATGACGTGTCCGGTGCGTACTAACAACGACAATGTGTACGCAAATAGCTGCTTACTTGTTTTAAGTGTTTCGAAACCATACTCCAATGACCGTTAAACCGTTGCTGTCTGTTGGTCGTTTTCAGAACATTGTCGTCATACAAGATAAATATGTTCAAAATATGCTGAACGCTGCATTGGGTTTAATCACCCCTAAGAAATGTTAATTATTATACTATTTTAAAGGCGAAATATTTAAATTTTGTATAATATATTCATACCTGCAATATTGCAATATTGCTGAGCCTCTTGTGTTATCCGCAAGGTCCTTTGGTGTTCGCAGAGTTCGCGAGTTCCCACCTTAAATACGGCTGATTCAGCTAATACCTGTTAATAATTGCTACCCCTGTCTGAATCCGGGTAGAGATGAGACAACCATTGTACCAATACATGTATATAAGTTATAGCACTACAGAGGTGCGGTATAACTAGAGAGTGGATTTAGATATGACAAAAAGGGGGCGGGATGCCGTGAATAAATGGGATGTTTACAAAACTTTATAAGATATTCCTGTTGCAGGGTAACTCTAGCTGGTTATTGCAATGTCGGGAAGACGACCGACCGTGGAAGCTATACGGCATCTCAAGCAGGCGGATTCACCATTACGGGTATAGATTCGTGACAAACATTTTCACCAACTTTAGTTTGGCCAGTATACCTAGATGTAACATGACAATTAGCAGAACGTAACGCCCACTATCAGTAAATATATTACGAACTTACATGATTGGTGTGATTGGAAAATACAATGCACTTTGGTAAATTTAACATCATTGTTGCTTGTATCGTGGACCATGACACGTTGTTGGTGTATTTAAGTACGATATGTTAACTACTTGTTACCATTTCGTTTCTACTTAAACAAAGAACATTCTTGAAATGATTCGAAAATAGTCAAATAATACTTCACGTGTGTTTCAACAGAGTATCATACGTCACCTACACTGGAGTGAGCAAGGTCTTGCCATGGCTGGAGGGGACAATGAACGGCACAATCTCGTTCAAAGGTACAGTTGCAATTGAGTTATTCCTAAATGTGTCAGGATCACTATATAATTATGTAAACACGCAGTCGTTGATGAAAGGATTTCCATATCCGCACACTGTTCGCATTCGGGAGTAATCTCATGTTGTCTGGGACACGTACCTCCCTAGCAGCATTAAACAATCCACAAGGTAGAGCACCACAGTAACGAGATTCGGTGGACGGTAACCCGAGACAACAGGGACTGCTTCCAATAAACTGGACCTGCCTACATCTTGATGTCACCAAGGAAAATGAGCTATTTGCATTTCGCTCCATCAAATCTCCACTATCCAGGTTGAAATGAAGTGTTTGCTACATCAAGCACCTCAGTGATCGTCAGTAAGTGAAACTATGATATGCTACAATGTGACCTTGAGTGAACTGACTCGCAACTGCTGGTCGATGTGCAGATTGTTTTGGAAAGGGGACTAACACCATATATGATATGCACTGTGGACAAGGGTGTGGACAAGGGTGTGGACAAGGGTGACCCTGTGCTTCCAATAATTAAGATGTAAGAGCGGTAATTCGTATAAGTTAGGCACATTTTTCTTCAGCTACGTACATTTAGATAGCCTTTGGGACATGCAATAACTTTATTCATCATAATGGTAACGGCATCTGTCAAGCTCTGTGAAAATAAAAAGTGACATCATTGTTAATTTCCACGGTTTAGCCGAAGTGCAACACGACGTCCGCATCCTTCGGCAGTGGGCGGGAGACAGCATGAGACACCTAGAATGCATACCATGAAGTGACGATGGCATTAATTTGCATGACACTTAATTCATACATCCACTTGGTTCTGGATTCGCGGAACGTTACATCGTTGTACTATGTGGCTAAAGTAGGAATCTGGTCTCCCTTATCGAGGTAATGAGAAAGTCATTCTACCAAAGGAATAACACCACAAGGATATTCCATCAACCAGAATGCTCTGTAGCAACATTCAGAGCGCATAACATACTAAGCTTTCTTCTGATTGACCAGTACACTAGTCCACTAGTAGACACCCATTGCAAATATCTCGGGCTGGACATAGCACGTGAAAAATCTGCCATGCCACCCTGTTGGTAGATTGGATAATGACGGTAGTGCTGTAAAAGCCATACTTTCTTATTAAGTTATGATACAAAGCTGTATCATATGGAAAACTTAAGAAATAACAAAGAACTAGAAATGATATGAACATGTTTTCGTCTATTAGACATACCATTCTCAAATAATATATGATATATGATATGTTGTACTGAAATATGGCGAAATCCAATAAAACGGAATATATCGGCTCAATCGGGTAAGATATGGACCCACCAACAAACTGTAGCTACATCCAATGGAGAAATGTCGTACAATGGCCGATCTCTAAATATATTAAGAGTTTAACAATAATGGACCCACACAAGAAATGTTCTGATTCCGTTCAAAAAGATAAAGGTAATAACGAAAGGATGCAAAGAAAAAACGTTTGGTGAAGTTAACCTGATTGTAGCCATATCCAATGGAGAAATGTAAAACGGCTAAGGTGCCTGACTAATCGAGATGTTTGAAGTTGCGGTGTCGACTGCACGCCGATCATATCACTTTGTGTTAGAATATATGTGTATGTATTTTTTTATAAATGATGTGAGAACATTTCTGGAAATATAAGAAAAAGAAAGATCTTGACAAAATGAAACATCTCACTAGAGTCTTTTCCAAATGGTGAACTACAAATGTCGCAGGTGAAGGCATTATATTTCAATGCATCGAGTATATAGAAGATATTAAAACAAGACGAGTGGGCGCTGACAAATACCGTTTGTTGAATGAATACACCGTGTCCGTGTCTGTTTATTTTATTTTATAAGATGCATAACGTGTTGTGTAGCAACGTCATAATTTACGTCTAATACAACAGTGTTTGTTTTCTTTATGTTTTACTTATACGGTGTAACATACAACTCGCGCTGAAAAATGATAACATATGAAATGAAATGAAATCATTATTGCTATTTGTGTATTGTACTGGATTGCGCGTTGTGTAGAGTGTAAAGGTAAAAGTTTTCCTTATGTCAAACAAACAAGTGTTTCAAAATATCATCATCACCACCATTGTGTAGCCGGATTGTCTCGTGATTGGGCAATATGTCTTTTCCTGATATGGGTATGTTTCAAAACATACTTCTGAGAATGTTTCAAAACATACCCTTCCTTAATTGTTCGTACAGGGTCATGCAATCGGTCTGCCGTGTTGACCGGGTCATCTGGAGTGTTTGGCACGGTAGGAGACACGTACAACGTCAACGAGAAATGTCAGTGGACGATCGACGTTGACGAAGGCCAGGTACAATTTTGCATTGTTTATTTAACGCCAACAGACACCATTAGCAAACACAGTTAGGCGCGTACGCCGACACGAGCGCTGAACGCGAAATCGAAGTTATTGAGTGTTACGTCACAGCTTCTGCGGTCCAATCACTGATCTATATACATGGATAGGAAGAGCAGGGGCCGGTTACATGAAGCGTACTTAAAGTTACGCAATTACGTAGCGTCACGTGTTTGCGAAGCTCATATCTTCTTCTTCTTCTTCTTCCCCTTGCTCCCTTGCGGGGTGGGGTCCACGTCACTCGGTAGCTTCTTCTACTTTTCTTGTCAGTTCTTTCCACCTCTCTCTCTCGTCCGCAATGGCCATCCATTCATGGCTGTTCACGCCAGCCCTCCCCAGGTCTCGTTTTATGCTGTCGTTCCATCTCAGCCTTGGTCTTCCTCTCCTTCGTCTGCCACCCTCTTCTACTTTCCACGCTCTTTTCGCCAGTCTGTCTTCACCCATTCTGTGTACATGTCGCGCCCATCTCATTCTGTTACCGGCTACTTTCCTCTTTAGGTGTTTTTTCATTCCTATCTCCTCTCTCAATTCCTTCATCTTCCTTCTATCCTCTCGCGTTACTCTACATATTCTTCTGACCCAGTGGTTTTCTGCAACCTGTAGTTTCTCCTCCTGTCTCTCTGTCAGTGGCAGTGTTCCCAACCCATATATACAGGCTGGTACAACGCAGGCTTCTAACACTCTTCCTTTCAGTTGTTTCTTCAGTTTTCTATCCCACATAATGCCTTCTACCCTCTTCCATGCTGCTGCTCCTGCTTGCACCCTCCTCTGTATTTCTTTACTACTCCTTCCATCCTCACACACTGTACCGCCCAGGTATACAAAGCTGTTCACTTGTTTAATGGTCTTCTCGTCGATAACTACATGCAGATCTATCTCCTGTTCTCCTATCCACATTATTGCGAAGCTCATATGTTCGCTTATATTAAAAAAATCACGTCATTTACTAAGACAATCATCTTAGCGTTAAGAACGTTCTTAGCCGCTTCATGAAACCGTGATGATGGTGATTACGTGATGCCACTGTCCGCCATCTTGTTTTCCCTAAACCATCGATAATAGGAGCAGAGGACGATTTACGTGCAGCGATTACGCTTCACATTTGGAGCTAGAATACCTACGTCACGTCTGGGGAGAGCCTAAAATTATATTAGTGGGAACTACTCGTAATACTAAAATAGTGGACGCGTATGTGCACGTTTTGTCAATATACGCCACAATAGGGACAGCAATATGGTGGCCGTGCTTCACACCAAACATGTCTTTTAACATTATCCGTGCATATTGATCTGTGGGTCCGGTCAAAAATGAATGCCAGATTTGTACGCGATAAATGAATATTCGTTATATGCACAAATGCCGCATTACTTCAAACATAAAGAGCAATAATAACAATAATTGGAAATTAAATATGCAACGTAACAGCTCGGCCTCTTAGAAACATAAACTTATATAGAACGTTGAGTATGAAGTATATAACGGCACGATTTGCCACCACCTATCTACAAAAGACAGTAGTTGCAGCGAGGCGCTGTGCCAACCTGTAGAAGTGAAATACATATGTTCATTGCACTCCTTCGCCTTAATCTTAGATCTAGTTATTTCCATTGTTAGCAGTGCTTTATATGGCTACGTGCATCAATTCCCACTTTCATTAACTTTTATCGGAGACGATTGCAGAGCCGCTTACTGACCGGTTAGCAAACAAACGTTGCTTTCAGTTCGCTGATGCAAAGGACGTACGACACAATTCAAATTATGCGCGTGACCTCCATCAAATGTTACCTTTGCCACCAATATTGATATCGGGTATATATATACGTGAATTACATTACTATTGCTGCATGACATCTCAAAAATTTAACATTCCCGCATACATTTGTCACCTTAAGCATTGCTTATTTTTTTTATAAAGAAACGCTTTTGTGGTTAGAATGTCGACGAAATATACGACGGAATGCACAGGCGCATAATATTTTGATGGCTTTACGGAGTAGGTAGGTAGGTAGATAGGTTTTATTTGGAATTGTATAAATCATACGTACAAATATAAATAATCCGTAAAACAATCGACAAAACGATATACAATTCCACGTTGACATCGGAGCCTAATTAAGGCTGTAACCAGTTTGATAATGATTAAGTAAACTAGTCGCCGTCATCCCCAAAATAACTATTATCAACAATGATTTCACGTGTAGTGTGTTGGTTACGTTGCTATGATTAATAGAACATAATATATATAATGCAATAACAGCAATGTTAGATGATAAATGTTCACACAAGTAGTCTTGCAAAAAAAACGTGGTTATGCCAAGCTTCGGCAATGGTATAATACCTAAGTTGAATAACACTATATCAAACACATATGTCAGACGTTTCGGGGTGGAATGAAATTAAACTATGAGCTTTTGTTAGGCAACAGTTCACACGATGGACAGGTCAATGACACTGACTTTGGAATGAATAAAAGAAAACCATGGCATCCAGTCTTTCCGTACCTTTTAGTTGTATATTAATACGTGTCACCAGTGTGTAACATTAGTACGTGTCCTTAGTGTACAACCGTGTGTTTTGGTTTTCAGCAAGTGCAGCTGCTCTTCCACAAATTCGAACTAGAGGAATCCATTGATTGTAAATACGACAGAGTGAACATCTACGACGGAAGTGACGACACTGCACCACAGATACGCACGCTCTGTGGCGGTGGTCGACCACGGGCCATCACGACCACCGGGAACGCTGTGTTTGTATTCTTCTTGTCGGATGATACAATTATTGGTTCCGGCTTCAGGATCGGCTATCAGAGCGTTCTCAGAGGTATTGTCAAAACATAATTGAATAACTGTTAGGTCAAATAGGGAATCGTGATTGTCTTAAGAAAAGTATGTCACACATTGTTATATTTACGCACGACAATAAGTTGCACTGTTTCATAAAAAGAACGCTTTTTTACATTAGTAAATTAATAACGCGATTATATCCTACCTAAATTAAATATCGTACTTCTGATACACCGTATGTTGTCATTGAAATAATCATTACATTGTGCATTATTGACTGTGGAACAATGTTATTTTATGTTACATTGAAGGATGCAGTGGCGCAGTGGCATTACTTGGAGGGTCAAAAGGCACGTTTAGCGTTAGTCCAGGCCAGTACGAGAATTCCATGAGTTGTAGATGGAAGATACAGGTCGAACCTAACACGGTAGGCGATTTTTTGGATGAACATGTGACAGTGTAACAACCTGTTCAGTTATAAAATAATTTAATAATAGTTCACCCACCTGTGGAGTAACTAAATGACAGTAATTGCAACTTCAGCATAGCTAAGACGAACGCTGGAACTCGCACCTTCTCGATTGCCGCAATAACTCCGTGGAACTCACTCCCAGTCATTGAGCAAGAAATCTTTTTAATACTTCATATCTTCCTTAGCTTCTTAGCAATTCCATCCACCAATTGATGACTTTCGCTTTGTATATAATTATGAAAACGTTTAATATTTTGGTTTATTTGCGGCAATGAGCTCGAATTTGCCGAGGATATTGGCACCGGAAAGTATTTATTATTATTATTATTAATTGTCACCATTATTAATTGTCGTTGTGTAAATCGTTCTTAACGGCATTACGTGTAGCATATAATAATATTAATTCCACAGCGGCGTCTCGTGTAGAATGAGTAACAACTCTATTTGGCTATTGAAAAAGTAAGTTACTCTAAGTAACTACCTTGGTGTTCTTTTTAAATAATCCGCCAATTGGTAGATCATGTAAGCGAATGTACATTGAGAATCACCTAAAACTCATGAGTTAGCATATTAATATAAACGTGTTCATCTAGCCTCCTGAAGATTCAGTAGTTAAGTGTATGTTGTTTGTTGATTGCTACACAACACATTGTTCTATTTCAGCTTGTGCGATTGCACTTCCTGAAATTCAGCTTGGAAGGATCACCCAATTGTTTATTCGACAAAGTACGCATCTACGACGGAAGTGACACCAATGCACCATTGATAAGAACACTCTGTGGCACTGTACTACCGGGTGACATCAAAGCCACCGGGAACGTCGTGTTTGTGACATTCACGACTGACCGCTCAGTTACATATAATGGCTTCGCCATCCAGTATTCGTCCTTCGTTCCAGTTGCAGGTAATATATATATATATATATATATATATATATATATAATATTACTCAGTTCACAAAACTGTTTTTAAATATGTCTACTTCACTAGTCAATGTTTGCAAATCGTACTATATCTATATTCTGCTATATATCTGAATATAGATATAGTACGATTTGCAAACATTGACTAGTGAAGTAGACATATTTAAAAACAGTTTTGTGAACTGAGTAATATTATATATCCATAAACACGAACTTTGCAAGTGTAAACGTATGACAGTATGTCGTTAGTAATACATTACAATAAGTACATTAGTTAGCGAATATTACAAATATTCGTCCCGGAAACTTCTTTTATATTATATTATAACATATCCAAATGTGTTCAATACGTTGATTATTTAATTTAGGTGGTGTTCAACTTTATATGTAGAGTGTTACTGTTATTGGCCCTTGTACCAGCAGCTAAATATAGGGCTTTTAGGTATAAGTTACCCCTCTCTCAGTGTGCGTATTCATCCGATTTAAGTTTGGGCATAGTAAATATATAACAAATGTCATGACGACATGTAAAATGGAAGCATGTTCACGGTCATTGCAGGATGTGGCGGCAGTGCGGCGATGATGACAGATCCTGAGGGAACGTTTGGCATCACAAAGGTACAATATGAAAACCGCATGAGCTGTCGGTGGAACATTCAAGTCGAAACTACCAAAGTAGTGGTAAGAGGTCCGCCATCCCCGGAAGTGACCTAAGATCAAAGGCTTTTTCGTTTTTTATAAGTAGAATTCCTACGTTTTTTACAAGTATGATTATAGCAACGTCAAAAGTGATTGATGGGGGTCATGAGAAAGAGGGTGTCGCCATCTACTGAATAAAGAGGAAATAAATAGGGTGAATGACGACCTCTAGTGACTAATCAGGTACTAATCCCCTGGAGATCAGCGAGTTTAAAATAATGACGCTTCATTACGTGCACGGGAGGTGGGAAAGATTTTAGAGTGAAGTGGCACCCCTGGAGATCAGCGAGTTTAAAATAATGACGCGCGGGAAGGTTCTAGAACCTTCTAGAAGCTTCTAGTCCGGTGCGGTGGTGGAGGTGGGGCCGCGCGGTTTAGATTACGCCTGGCCTGGTTGTCACGACTCACTGGCAAATGGTGGTGTCGAATGTCAGGCTGTAGGATTTTTATGTGCATTGTTTGACGGGAGGCCGGATAAATGTTTTTCGGGGCCGCATAGACGCGCTTGTAATAAGGTTGTGGCGCTGATGTGGATATTGCCTGTCAGCGCTGGCTGCGGCACAGCTGATGGATACGCGTGCAATTGCGGTGCAATATCGTTATAGCAGTGGGCGGCCGGAGCTGTCAGAGTGCTGGCTGCGGCACGGAAGGCCGGATAAATGTTTTTCGTGGCGCGCGCTTGTAATAAGGCTCTGGCGCTGATGTGGATATTGCCTGTCAGTGCTAGCTGCGGCACAGCTGATGGATACGCGTGCAATTGCGGTGCAATATCGGAGCTTTCGTGTGCAACACCGACGACGGCGACGAACCGGGCGAGCACTGGGTGGGCTGGTGTTGCAATATAGGCGGAATTATTCGTGTGTGATTTTGGAAGGCTGGTGGAGTGGGCTAAATGTGTAGGTGGAACTATATTCGTGTGTGCGTTGGAAGGCGAAAGGAAACACAGAAACAATAAACGGGACGAATAGGTGGAAATATAGGCATTATTCGTGTGTGAGTTGGAATGCTGGTGGAATATTCGTGTGTGAGTTGGAATGCTGGTGGAATACGAAACGAAACACAGAAACAGCAATAAACGGTGAGAATAGGCGTAGTCGTCGTCGGCGTCTGTGGTTTATGTGTGTAAGGTTGGCTGTACGGATAATGTAGGTCGTGAAGGTGGCGTCGGTGCGAGGTCAATGCGGCGAGGAGAGGCCTCTACGAAATGAATGTAGACGCCCCGGCCTATGGGGCACGTCCGATGCGCGAGGTCTGGCGATATGAGATATATAGCCGTTCTGTTGGGCAAAGGAAAAGCAGCTTAGTTTTTTCATCAAAACCTGTAATAGGGCGTCTGAAAATAAAGGTAGATTAGTGACTTTGAAAAGAAAACGCTATAGTATTTATCAAAGCCGTAATGGGGCGTCATTGATGACTTGTGAAAATGTAAATAAAGGTATTAGCAGGGAATTGGAAGCGTTATTTTATATTTAAGGTATACTTGAAAAAGAAAAGCAACTATAGTTTCCATCACAGCCTTTTGAAAATGTAAATAAAGGTAACATATTAGCAGTGAAGTGGAAGCAGAAACAGCAATAAACGGTGAGAAATAAATGTCTTGTGGTTCTTCGGGGGCGATGTCAAGGAACTCGGTGTAGGCGTAGTCGTCGTCGGCGTCTGTGGTTTCTGTGTGTAAGGTTGGCTGTACGGATAATGTAGGTCGTGAAGGTGGTGTCGGTGCGAGGTCAATGCGGCGAGGAGAGGCCTCTACGAAATGAATGTAGACGCCCCGGCCTATGGGGCACGTCCGATGCGCGATGTCTGGCGATATGAGATATATAGCCGTTCTGTTGGGCAAAGGAAAAGCAGCTTAGTTTTTCATCAAAACCTGTAATAGGGCGTCTGAAAATAAAGGTAGATTAGTGACTTTGAAAAGAAAACGCTATAGTATTTATCAAAGCCGTAATGGGGCGTCATTGATGACTTGTGAAAATGTAAATAAAGGTATTAGCAGGGAATTGGAAGCGTTATTTTATATTTAAGGTATACTTAAAAAAGAAAAGCAACTATAGTTTCCATCAAAGCCTTTTGAAAATGTAAATAAAGGTAACATATTAGCAGTGAAGTGGAAGCGTTATTTTATAATTAGTATCGTTGAAGGTGGAAACGTACCTTTGGCTAGGGCGTCGGGCTTGAGTAGGCGGCGCACTGTAAACAAAACAATTAGTTAGTTAGTTAGTGAACGTTGTAAAAAGAAAGCAGTAATGTGATACGAAGGAAAGCCGTGTTAGGTGAGTTAGGAAAACGTACCTGTTTTGTAGTTGTCGGGGGGTCGACTCGTCAGCTTTGTGCTCATCTTTGGGCGGCTCCATCGTGAGAAATGAATTGCGCGGTTGTTGCGCAGTTGTTTTAGCGCGGTGACGTGTAGCGGTTTAGACACGTGCGCCGTAGATTTGCATGAGGGGCTGACGTCACTGTTTATATAAAGCGCTTATGTAACTGTTTGTAAGTGTCTAAAACGGCAGTTAATGGTGAAATGCCCGAAACCTAAGCGGTCAATACTATACAGTAGGGACTGGAGAATCGTATGGTAATCTTATATTAGAAAATAAAAGCGGCGTTCTGTTTGTGCACTAGGCTGACCGAGAGGTTTTTTTCAGTTTTAGTAACCTTGTTAGAGTTGGCTGTTTCGTGGTGCGCGCGTGCACACTCATGGGGGCCGCGTGCACACTTATGGGGACCGCGTGCAAAGCGGCTATATAGTGGGCCGGGTGGCGCACGACTATGTATCGTCGGTGTGGTGTTGTTACCGTTGCAGTAACTTTGTATGTTGGTTACCGTTGCAGTAACTGGGTGTGTCGTTGCCGTTGCAGATCGTTGTTGACCGTGATTCCGCCTGTTCACGGAGAGCCCCCGAAGCTTTCTTCAGTGTTTCCTGTCTACAGCCCCTGTCTCCATCTCTTCCGTTCTTATTGTATAGGGGTGAGGGACTGGTACAGTATTGTAACATTAGTTCTTTTCTTTCTCCAGTGTTTCCTGTCCACAGCCCCTGTCTCCATCTCCTCCAGTCTTATTGTATAGGGGTGAGGGTCTGGTACAGTATTGTAACACTTGTTCTGTTCTTTCTCCAGTGTTTCCTGTCTACAGCCCCTGTCTCCATCTCCTCCAGTCTTATTGTATATGGGTGAGGGACTGGTACAGTATTGTAACACTAGTTCTGTTCTTTCTCCAGTGTTTCCTGTCTAAAGCCCTTGTCTCCACCTCCTCCAGTCTTATTGTATAGGAGTGAGGGTCTGGTACAGTAATGTGACAATTGTTCTGTTCTTTCTCCAGTGTTTCCTGTCCACAGCCCCTGTCTCCGTCTCCTCCAGTCTTACTGTATAGGGGTGAGGGTCTAGTACAGTATCTTAACTCTTGTTCTGTTCTTTGTCCAGTGTTTCCTGTCTACAGCCTCTGTCTCCATCTCCTACAGTCTTATTGTATAGGGTTGAGGGTCTGGTACAGTATTGCAACACTCGTTCTGTTCTTTCTCCAGTGTTTCCTGTCTACAGCCCCTGTCTCCATCTCCTGCAGTCTTATTGTATAGGGGTGAGGGTCTGGTACAGTATTGTAACACTCGTTCTGTTCTTTCTCCAGTGTTTCCTGTCTACAGCCCGTCTCCATCTCCTCCAGTCTTATTATATATGGGTGAGGGTCTGGTACAGTATTGTAACACTTGTTCTGTTCTTTCTCCAGTGTTTCCTGTCTACAACCCTTGTCTCCATCTCATCCAGTCTTATTGTAAAGGGGTGAGGGTCTGGTACAGTATTGTAACACTTGTTCTGTTCTTTCTCCAATGTTTCCTGTCTACAGCCCCTGTCTCCATCTCCTCCAGTCTTATTTTATAGTGGTGAGGGTCTGGTACAGTATCGTAGCAATTGTTCTGTTTTTTCTCCAGTGTTTCCTGTCTACAGCCCCTGTCTCCATCTTCTCCAATCTTATTTTATAAGGGTGAGGGTTTGGTACAGTAATGTGACAATTGTTCTGTTCTTTCTCCAGTGTTTCCTGTCCACAGCACCTGTCTCCATCTCTTCCAGTCTTATTGTATAGGGGTGATGGTCTGTACAGTATTGCAACACTTGTTCTGTTCTTTCTCCAGTGTTTCCTGTCCACGGCACCTGTATCCATCTCCTCCAGTCTTATTGTATAGGAGTGAGGGTCTGGTACAGTAATGTGACAATTGTTCTGTTCTTTCTCCAGTGTTTCCTGTCCACAGCCCCTGTCTCCATCTCCTAAAAGTCTTATTGTATAGGGGTGAGGGTCTAGTACAGTATCTTAACTCTTGTTCTGTTCTTTGTCCAGTGTTTCCTGTCTACATCCTCTGTCTCCATCTCCTACAGTCTTATTGTATAGGGGTGAGGGTCTGATACAGTATTGCAACACTCGTTCTGTTCTTTCTCCAGTGTTTCCTGTCTACAGCCCCTGTCTCCATCTCCTGCAGTCTTATTGTATAGGGGTGACGGTCTGGTACAGTATTGTAACACTTGTTCTGTTCTTTCTCCAGTGTTTCCTGTCCACAGCCCCTGTCTCCATCTCTTCCATTCTTATTGTATAGGGGTGAGGGTCTGGTACAGTATTGTAACACTTGTTCTGTTCTTTCTCCAGTGTTTCCTGTCTACGGCCCGTCTCCATCTCCTCCAGTCTTATTATATATGGGTGAGGGTCTGGTACAGTATTGTAACACTTGTTCTGTTCTTTCTCCAGTGTTTCCTGTCTACAGCCCTTGTCTCCATCTCCTCCAGTCTTATTGTAAAGGGGTGAGGGTCTGGTACAGTATTGTAACACTTGTTCTGTTCTTTCTCCTATGTTTCCTGTCTACAGCCCCTGTCTCCATCTCCTTCAGTCTTATTCTATAGGGGTGAGGGTCTGGTACAGTATCGTAGCCTGTCCACAGCCCCTGTCTCCATCTCCTCCAGTCTTATTGTACAGGGGTGAGGGTCTGGTACAGTATTGTAACACTTCATCTGTTCTTTCTCCAGTGTTTCCTTATTGTAAAGGGGTGAGGGTCTGGTACAGTATTGTAACACTTGTTCTGTTCTTTCTCCAATGTTTCCTGTCTACAGCCCCTGTCTCCATCTCCTCCAGTCTTATTTTATAGGGGTGAGGGTCTGGTACAGTATCGTAGCAATTCTTCTGTTTTTTCTCCAGTGTTTCCTGTCTACAGCCCCTGTCTCCATCTTCTCCAATCTTATTGTATAAGGGTGAGGGTTTGGTACAGTAATGTGACAATTGTTCTGTTCTTTCTCCAGTGTTTCCTGTCCACAGCACCTGTCTCCATCTCTTCCAATCTTATTGTATAGGGGTGATGGTCTGTACAGTATTGCAACACTTGTTCTGTTCTTTCTCCAGTGTTTCCTGTCCGCGGCCCCTGTATCCATCTCCTCCAGTCTTATTGTATAGGGTTGAGGGTCTGGTACAGTAATGTGACAATTGTTCTTTTTTTCTCGTGTTTCCTGTCCACAGCCCCTGTCTCCATCTCCTCCAGTCTTATTGTATAGGGGTGATGGTCTGGTACAGTATTGTAACACTTCATCTGTTCTTTCTCCAGTGTTTCCTATCTACAGCCCCTGTCTCCATCTCCTCCAGTCTTATTGTATAGGGGTGAGGGTCTTGTACAGTAATGTGACACTTGTTCTGTTCTTTCTCCAGTGTTTCCTGCCTACAATCCTTGTGTCCATTGCCTCCAGTCTTATTGTATAGGGGTGAGGGTCTGGTACAGTAATGTCACAATTGTTCTGTTCTTTTTCCAGTGTTTCCTGTCCACAGCCCCTGTCTCCATCACCTTCAGTCTTATCGTATAGGGATGAAGGTCTGGTACAGTAATGTGACAATTGTTCTGTTCTTTCTCCAGTGTTTCCTGTCCACAGCCCCTGTCTCCATCTCCTCCCGTCTTGTTGCATAGGGGTGTGGGTGTGGTACAGTAATAGAACAAGTGTCACATTACTGTACAAGACCTTCACCCCTATACAATAAGACTGGAGGAGATGGAGACAGGGGCTGTAGATAGGAAACACTGGAGAAAGAACAGATGAAGTATCTCCTCCATTCTTATTGTATAGTGATGAGGGTCAAGTAGAGTATTGTAACACTTGTTCTGTTCTTTACCCAGTGTTTGCAGTCTACAGCCTCTGTCTCCATCTCCTACAGTCTTATTGTATAGGGGTGAGGGTCTGGTACAGTAATGTGACAATTGTTCTGTTCTTTCTCCAGTGTTTTCTGTCTACAGCCTCAGTCTCCATGTCCTACAGTCTTATTGTGTAGGGGTTAGGGTCTGGTACAGTAATGTGACAATTGTTCTGTTCTTTCTCCAGTGTTTCCTTTCTACAGCCTCTGTCTCCATCTCCTACAGTCTTATTGTATAGGGGTGAAGGTCTGGTAGAGTAATGTGACAATTGTTCTGTTCTTTCTCCAGTGTTTCCTGTCTACAACCCTTGTCTCCATCTCCTCCAATCTTATTTACAGGGGTGAGGGTCTGGTACAGTAACGGGACAATTGTTGTGTTCTTTCTCCAGTGTTTCCTATCCACAGCCCATGTCTCCATCTCCTCCAGTCTTATTCTATATGGGTGAGGGTCTGGTACAGTAATGTGACAATTGTTCTGTTCTTTCTCCAGTGTTTCCTGTCCACAGCCCCTGTCTCCATCTCCTCCAGTCTTATTGTATAGGGGTGAGGGTCTGGTACAGTAATGTATCTCTTGTTCTGTTCTTTCTCCAGTGTTTCCTGTCCACAGCCCCCTGTCTCCATCTCCTCCAGTCTTCACCACAAGCCCAATGCACAAGTATCAGCTGTCAACGAACGCCTGCCTATGGCCAACTAGCGCACATAACACACCGCGTATGCTGGCGCACAGCCAGCTGACAGCCAAAATAAACAAACCCCGCTTAACGCTTAACGCTCATACACTGCATAAAGTCTGACAGTACACGTCGACATACGATATGCCGTTCGGCAGTGAGGTACGTGATACTTATGTCTTAACC